>CM023457.1:72466716-72875401 GCA_013339765.2 Haemaphysalis longicornis | reverse complement strand
TTCTGAGAACCCCCCTTTCTTCTGCCTCTCCTTTTCCCCCCTCTTTCTCTATTTCTAATTGCCCCCTTCTTTACACTCCTTTTTCCTCCTGTTTTCCTTTTCCCCTCTCCTTGCTTTGTATCGCCGCTCGCCTGGGGAGAGACGTGTATATGTGCCGCTGAGATTATTGTGCATGTTTGCTTTCTTTTATTTGGTTTCTTTTCTGGCAAGAAAGCGAGGTAGAGGGCAAAATTCCCCTCTCTCGTGAAGTGTGTATCGTAGAGCATATTCAGTCACTTATTATTTCCCTGAAGCAGACCAGGCCACTGGTCGAAACTGTCGAAATAAAGTCTGTGTTAGTGTTTTCCAAGTGGTCGCACCCCAAGTTTTTATATATATATATATATATATATATATATATATATATATATATATCCTGAGAGGCTATGGGGGTCACCAGGCAGGAGACTATTTGTGCGGGTACAGCGGTAGGAAGACCCTGCAAGAAAGACGATGTCGATGACACTGTCACCGCCGAGATGAAGATGATGCGATGATGATAGGGTGCACACCCAGAAGTGGGTGATTGTCCACATGCTAAAACAAAGCCTGTACAGCTTGTCCTATACAGCTCTTCCCCTTCGGAAAAGGCCGTCACCTGGCCTCTCTGCTTGGGGCGTGTCGGAACGACGAAAGTATGGCTTCAGCTGAGAAACTTGAACAATTTCTGTCCCGCGGCATCGACGATCGGTGACGGCGTTCTTGGGAGCCACGCGATAATTGACCGGGGACTTTTGCTGAAGCACTGTATAAGGATAGATGAAAAGCGAAAGCGACTTTTCTGACACACCAAGCTGGCGTGCGGGTGTCCAGAGCAAAACTTGGTCCCCTGGCCGAAAAGAGACACTGCAGTGATTCGCATCGTAGTGTGGCTTACGGAGATGCCGACTGGCTTCAGTATTCACCCAGGCCAATTTTTGGCAGTAAGCAACGCGGGTAGCGAATCGTTCGAGAACATTCGCCCTGCAGTCAACAGATGCAAAAAAGAAAGTTGAATCGAGAACAGAAGGTGGTGTGCGCCCATAAACAAAATAATACGGTGAAACACCAGTGGTGCGCTGCACTGCAGAACTGTACGGCTATGTCACAAATGGCAGAATAGTGTCCCAATTGCTGTGATATGGTCGGACGTAGGCAGGAAGCATATCAGAAAGTGTTCAATGAAAGCGCTCAGTCAACCCGTTTGATTGAGGGTGATAACTCGATGTCGTTTTATGGACGGTTTCGGCGGCGCGAAGAACTTCCGAGAGGACTGCCGACAGAAACGTCTTCCCACGGTCGCTTAGAAGAGCGCGTGGTGGACCGTGGCGTAAGCATAGTGAGTGTAAGAAAAACTCAGTGACCTCTACCGCGCAACCGGTTCGGATAGGGGCGGTTTCAGCATAGCGGGTAATGTGGTCAACCGCAGCTACTACCCACTGATGACCAGCTGGTGTAAGGGGATACGGGCCCTATAGGTCGATGCCCACTACATCGAATGGTGCTGACGGACAAGGTAGTGGTTGCAGCGGTCCAGCAGGCACTATGGTTGGCCGTTTACGGTGCTGGCAGGGCGCGCAGGAAGCGACATATTTGGAAACACTGGTAGAAAGCCAGGCCAGAAGAAACGAGTTTTGGTCCGGTGGTAGGTCTTGCGAAAGGCTAAATGTTTGGCCGTAGCGTCGTCGTGAAAAACTCGCAGTATCTGCTGTTGAACAGCACTCGGAACGACGGGAACCCACTTCTCAACGGTAGGGTCGTAATTATAACGATGCAAGAAACCATTAAAGAGACGGAACTTCTGCATCTGATGACGTTAGCGGCTGTTCGACGGCTCTGCAAAACCGTTCAGTTGACCCATATGTTTCCGAAAATAATGGTCGGCCCGCTGGAGCGCAACGAAGTCGTCGGGACAGTCGAGCTTCGCGACGTCCAAACGCGCCACTGGCAGGGTGACTTGAGCAGCAGGAGTTGATGAATCACTTTGTGACGAGAGAGGGCAACGCGAAAGGGCGTCGGCATTCATACACTTTATGGCGGATTTGTAGGTCACAGTGAAATCATACTCTTGCAGCCGCAAGACCCAGCGGCAAAGCCGTCCGTTCAGGTTCTTGAGTGACGTGAGCCAACATAAAGCATGGTGGTCAGTGACCACGCTAAAATGACGTCCGTACAGTTATGGGCTAAATTTTTGTACTGCCCAGACAACTGCGAGGGACTCTTGTTCCGTGATTGTATAATTTCGTTCGACTGGTGTCAGTGCACGACTTGCGTAGGCCGCAATGTTTTCCACTGACGATGCCGGGCGCTGCAACAGCACGGCACCAAGGTCTTGCCCACTGACGTCTGTGTGTAGGATCGTGGCCACCGTTTGGTCAAAATTGTGGAGCACCGGCGCAGAAGTGAGAGCGTGCTTGAGATTTTTGAACGCTGCTTCGCACTCATCAGACCATGTGTAGGAGGTGCCAGATGCGAGAAGTTTGTGGAGGGGCGAAGCAAGCGAAGTTAGCTTTCGTATGAAATGCCGGAAATAAGAATCTCAGCGAAGGAAACTGCGGAGGTGTTTGAAGCGGGTCGGCCGGGGAAAGTTTTGTACGGCATTTATTTTGTCGGGGTCCGGGTGAATTCCGGTTTTGCTAACCACGTATCCGAGCACCTTGATGGATTTCATCGCGAATCGGCACTTTTTCGTGTTTAGTTGAAGCCCTGCGTTGGCAAGGAATGTAAGGACTTCATATAGGCGGCGTAGGTGGTCAGCAAAAGTAGAGGAAAAAACAACAATGTCGTCTAGATAACAGGCAGGTTCTCCATTTAGGGCACGAAGGAGGGTGTCAATCATTCGCTCAAATGTAGCCGGAGCGTTGTACAGCCTAAATGGCATCACGTTGAATTCCTAACGACCATCGGGCGTAGCGAAAGCTGTTTTATATATACCGTCTTTGTTCATAGGAAGCTTTCAGAATCCAGGGCGAAGATCGAGGCTCGTAAAGTACTCGGCACATTGCAAAGTGTCCAGGGCATCATCAATGCTGGGCATCGGGCAGACGTCTTTACTAGTTATTTTCTTCAGCGCCTGATAGTCGACACAAAAGCGTACGGAACCGTCCTTTTTAAATGCGAATGCATTTCTTAGTCGAGCCATGTCAGGCGCCGTGCGGCGTCCATGCGCCCGCAGGTGTTATCTCTCCGCTCTCACCCCCTCACCCATAGCAACAGCTTCGAGCGCGCGCGCTCCTCCTCTCCCCTACCAACAGGAGCAGGTGGTGCGGGCGGATCAGCGACGAGTGAGTGGAGAGGAGGAGCGCGCTCGGGCGTGTGAGGGCGCTCGCATCGCGGGAGCTCGCCGGAGCTCCTGCGTGTGTGGGAGAGTGTAGGCGAGGGTAGGCGCGGTGCTTCGGTGCTTCTCCTCTCCAAGCCATGGCCGGACATTATTACCCCCTCCCTTAAGCCTGCGGCCTCGAGCCATCCAAATAAAAACATTTGTCTGTCTGTCTGTTCTCCTCTCGACGCTCGCCCCACTCTCCCGTTCGCTCGGTCGATCCTCAGGTGAAGAGGCGCGAGGCCGAGACCAAGCGGCCGGGGCGCCGGGCCGATCCCGGTGCATTCGCATTTCCTCACGATTCCCTTCGGGGAGGTGGGGTGAATTTTTTGCACTAACACAACAAGCGAAGACCAGGACTCGATGAAGGACGAATGATGTTCCGCTTGAGCATGTCGTCGACGTTATCTTGTATAAACCTCCCCTGGAATGAAGAAACGCCGTACGGGCGGCGGCGAACAATAGACTATTCATCTGTACCGATGCGATGTTCCGCAGGGGATGTATTTCCCAGAAGAGACAAAAAAAAACGTCAAAGCAACGGTGGTTTTTCGATAGCAAGACTTGTATTGCTTGCTTCTGGTCTGGTGTGAGATCAGAACTCATTGCCGTGTCGAAACGAGGCTGGGGTTGGCGACTTGGAGACGTGTTGATCTGTCGAAAGTGTAGATAGTGGAAGTACACACACTGCCTCATCGTCACAAACTGAAGCGACCGTGGCACCTTGCAGTAGCAAAATTGTTTCGGCATTCGTATTTACTGCAGCAAGGAGGGCTGAACCAGGGGAAAAATGAATGAGGCAGGAAGGTATGACCACGCCTTTCAAAATAAAATTCCCACCTGGTTCACTGCACACATCAACATCAGTGACTGTGGTCCAGGACACAGACAAAACTTTCTTCTCCTAGGGACAGAAAAGAATCAGTCTTCGCTCTTAAGCGGCGTTGCGTCGGTCTTTCGGAAACACTGTCAATGGAGGTGTCGGCGATATGAATGGCAGGTTGGCTACAGGTGATGACCACTGTGGCCGACGACAGAAACTTCCAACATAAAATGACTTGGTGTAAACGTGAGGACAACACTGCGAACTGTATGTGAAGACGTATGGAATCCATAAACACACAAGCTGTGCAGGATCCGGAGGATTGAATCATAACACCGTTGGCTCCACGAAGAGTCGAACCGTCGTAGGGCGTTGTAACCTTGCATAACCTACAGCCCAAATCTGCATGAATGACGGAAACACTGAAACCTGTATCTACCGGAGCTCCGGCACAAACTCCTTTAATGAAAACAGTCAATGTATTTGATGGGAACTTGCGTGGACTTGAAGATTTTTCCTGTGACGCAGTTTCCCCCCGGAAAACTGCTGCTCTCAGTTTTTCGAGAGCCCGTCGGCAACGTGAGACGCAGGGCGAAGAGGAGACGACGACCGGCGGTAAGGCGACGGTGACCGACGTCGGGGAGCGTTTTGTGTGCGTTGCGGGTCATAGGAGTCAAGAGGGGGCGAAGAGCGACGGGTAGCGGGTGGAAACAAGGGTTGTCCATAACTGCGTGGGCTGTTATCACGGCGTGCGTTTATAGTGTAACTATATCGCTCGTCCTGCTGGCGCCGTCGGCAAAAACGTGAAATATAGCCCCGGATGCCACAGTAGTTACAAACTGGCCCTGAAGTGCGCCAGACAGAAGAACACTGTGGAGTTGAAGAGACCGCAGAAGTGGGCACCAGGTGCACGCAGGATGACCCCATTTGCGTTAGCGGCGTCACCGTTTTCATGACCAGTGGCAGTGTGGAAGCAGAATCCGCACGACTTCTGCAGGAGTGCTCAGCCTTGATCGGAGGATCGGTTTTATTAGCGGCCAGCTCATCCGTTATGAGATCACGCAGCCGGGAACCAAGCTTTCTTGTGGCGCTGCGTGCACTGTAGTACTAAGAGGCTGGTGGCGATTGTTCGTGATATTGTGCGAGACGTGTCTTTGACGTTCCTTGCAAAAGATTAGCCGAGTCATGGCGTGCAAGTAGACGTTCTTGGAGAAGCGTCGTCCCACATGGTTCGCTACACCCTCATAGATTGCAGGTGTTCGAGTCATTTGCATGTGACTATGACGTCCTGCACGGGTGAATGGGTTTAAAGGGCCAGTGACTGAAAAGCAAACGAGGCAATTCCCTTTTCAATATGCCGAACCCGGTCTTCTTCCGACACGCTGTCGTCCACTCGTCCACACAGGGCGAAGACATCCTCGATGTAGGACGTATAAATCTCCATGGAATGCTGCACGTGCTCATTGAGTTTTTTCTTGGCAGTCTCAGCGCCCGTGGAAGAAGTGCTGAAAATTCAACGCAAGTCAGGGGCGAATTTGCCCCAATCGGTGATATCATCGTGATGATTAAAAAAACAAGTTTTAGGCACCTAGGTCAGATGGAAGAATACCTCCAGTAGATTGCAAGAGTCATCCCGTAGATTGAAGGAACTCACGCGGTTGTAGGAGTCGAGCCACTCTTCGACGCCGTCGCCGCGGAGGCCAGCGAAAGATGGAGTATCGCGCTGGCGGCTGGTGATAGTAAACATTAGGCTGCATTGGTGCTGCAGCGTTGCTGCCCGGGAGGCTTTATAGTGCTGCATGGGGCTGGTGGGCAGTACTAATCGACTACCTGATCATAGGTCCAGTTGTGCGGAAGGGAGAGGTAGTCAGCGGGATCAAACACCCTCGACCACTTGAGAGGCTATGGGAAGCGCCAGGCAGAAGACTTCATTCGTGCAGTTACCGCGCCAGGAAGACCCAGCAAGAAAGACTTTGTCGATGACACTGTCTCGCCACCGATATGAAGATGGTGCGATGATGATAGGGTGCACCCCACCAGAAGCCTGTACCGCTTCTCAATATATATATATATATATATATATATATATATATATATATATATATATATATATATATACATATATATAAAATAAGGGTTGGCAGTCAAGAAAACCTTGGAAAGCAAAGCGGAGGTTGTGGAGGGTCATAGAAAGTAAAGAATTTTTTTAGTCGAAAAGAAAGTGGTGAAAAAATGCCCGCCGGGTGGGATCGAAACCCACGTATATATATATATATATATTGGCACGGTACATAGTGGTGGGCAATACCACTAAGCGTCAATACACATGACCAGCGACAATGACGACGAAGGGGCTGGTCTACCCTCCATCTCGTAAATAGTGTAAATAGATTTTTCGCCTTATTCATTGTTCGTCTCATATGCTCTGCCGCCACGTTACAATATATATATATATATATATATATATATATATATATATATATATATATATATAATATATATATATATATATATATATATATATATATATAGGGAGTAGTAGAACTTTGAAGATGGTAGAGAACACAAGAGAAGAAAAACTTCGAACAAGGTAAAAGCACGATTGTGGCCTACGTTTCAGCAAAGAGAACTTGCTTTTCTCTTTGCTGAAACGTTTTTACTTGCTTTACGTTTCAGCAAAGCAAGTTCTCTTTGCTGAAACGTAGGCCACAATCGTGCTTTTACCTTGTTCGAAGTTTTTATTCTCTTGTATATATATGTATATATATAGTTAGGAAATGAGGGGCTCGTTAGGAAATACAATAAAGAAACGCGGGCAGTCTACAACGCCAAAGAAGGCATAGGGGAAATGGTTGGACTATTTTTTTTTTTTACCGTTAGTGAAATTAGATTTTCTTTTTGTTAGTATTAATTGAAATGAGAAGAAAGACAAGAAAGAAAAACACGCTACCAGAGTGGGGAACGAACCCACGCCTGTCGATTAGATCTCGAATGCCTTACCAATTCGGCTATCTGGGCGACTGTGTTGCTGCTTCACTTTCTGGGGTATTTATATTTACTACAACTGTATCTGACCTCGAGGGTGGTAGCCAGCGCCACTCAGACTACACGGGGAGAAGGGGACCTTCTTTTCAACCCCCGGTGCGTGACGTGAACGTCTACAGCCTGTCATAAGTCGGGTAACTGGCGGGAACCCTCTTATGCTACCTTGGCATCAAGGCTGCCACAACCGAGGCCCTCGCTAAGCTTCCGCAGGATAATATGGTTAGGAAATGAGGGGCTCGTTAGGAAATACAGAAGAAACTGCGGGCAGTCTACAACGCCAAAGAAGGCATAGGGGAATGGTTGGACTTTTTTTTTACCGTTAGTGAAATTATATTTTTTTTTGTTATATTAATTGAAATGAGAAAGAAAAAGAAAGAAAACATGCGCCTAGAGTGGGGACCGAACCCACGCCTTTCGATTAGATCTCGAATGCCTTACCAATTCGGCTATCTGGACGACTGTGTTCTGCTTCACTTTCTGGGGTATTTATTTTAATACAACTGTATCTGACGCTCGAGGGTGGTAGCCAGCGCCACTCAGACTACACGGGGAGAAGGGGACCTTCTTTTCAACCCCCGGGGCGTGACGGGAACGTCTGCAGCCTGTCATAAGCAGGTACCTGGCGGGAAACCCTCTTATGCTACCTTGGCATCAAGGCTGCCACAACCGAGGCCCTCGCTAAGCTTTCGCAGGATAATATAGTTAGGAAATGAGGGGCGCGTTAGGAAATACAGAAAGAAACGCGGGCAGTCTACAACGCCAAAGAAGGCATAGGGGAATGGTTGGACTATTTTTTTTTTACCGTTAGTGAAATTATATTTTCTTTTTGTTATATTAATTGAAATGAGAAAGAAAGAAAGAAAGAAAAACACGCGACCAGAGTGGGGAACGAACCCACGCCTTTCGATTAGATCTCGAATGCCTTACCAATTCGGCTATCTGGGCGACTGTGTTCTGCTTCACTTTCTGGGGTATTTATATTTACTACAACTGTATCTGACGCTTGAGGGTGGTAGCCAGCGCCACTCAGACTACACGGGGAGAAGGGGACCTTCTTTTCAACCCCCGGGGCGTGACGGGAACGTCTACAGCCTGTCATAAGCAGGTAACTGGCGGGAAACCCTCTTATGCTACATTGGCATCAAGGCTGCCCTAACCGAGGCCCTCGCTAAGCTTTCGCAGGATAATATGGTTAGGAAATGAGGGGCTCGTTAGGAAATACAGAAAGAAACGCGGGCAGTCTACAACGCCAAAGAAGGCATAGGGGAATGGTTGGACTATTTTTTTTTTTACCGTTAGTGAAATTATATTTTTTTTTGTTATATTAATTGAAATGAGAAAGAAAGAAAGAAAGAAAAACATGCGCCTAGAGTGGGGCCCGAACCCACGCCTTTCGATTAGATCTCGAATGCCTTACCAATTCGGCTATCTGGACGACTGTGTTCTGCTTCACTTTCTGGGGTATTTATTTTAATACAACTGTATCTGACGCTCGAGGGTGGTAGCCAGCGCCACTCAGACTACACGGGGAGAAGGGGACCTTCTTTTCAACCCCCGGGGCGTGACGGGAACGTCTACAGCCTGTCATAAGCAGGTAACTGGGGGGAAAACCCTCTTATGCTACCTTGGCATCAAGGCTGCCACAACCGAGGCCCTCGCTAAGCTTTCGCAGGATTATATGGTTAGGAAATGAGGGGCTCGTTAGGAAATACAGAAAGAAACGCGGCAGTCTACAACGCCAAAGAAGGCATAGAAGAATGGTTGGACTTTTTTTGTTTTTACCGTTAGTGAAATTATATTTTTTTTGTTATATTAATTGAAATGAGAAAGAAAGAAAGAAAGAAAAACACGCGCCCAGAGTGGGGACCGAACCCACGCCTTTCGATTAGATCTCGAATGCCTTACCAATTCGGCTATCTGGGCGACTGTGTTCTGCTTCACTTTCTGGGGTATTTATATTTACTACAACTGTATCTGACGCTCGAGGGTGGTAGCCAGCGCCACTCAGACTACACGGGGAGAAGGGGACCTTCTTTTCAACCCCCGGGGCGTGACGGGAACGTCTACAGCCTGTCATAAGCAGGTAACTGGCGGGAAACCCTCTTATGCTACCTTGGCATCAAGGCTGCCACAACCGAGGCCCTCGCTAAGCTTTCGCAGGATAATATGGTTAGGAAATGAGGGGCTCGTTAGGAAATACAGAAAGAAACGCGGGCAGTCTACAACGCCAAAGAAGGCATAGGGGAATGGTTGGACTATTTTTTTTTTTACCGTTAGTGAAATTATATTTTTTTTGTTATATTAATTGAAATGAGAAAGAAAGAAAGAAAGAAAAACATGCGCCCAGAGTGGGGACCGAACCCACGCCTTTCGATTAGATCTTGAATGCCTTACCAATTCGGCTATCTGGGCGACTGTGTTCTGCTTCAATTTCTGGTTTATTTATATTTACTACAACTGTATCTGACGCTCGAGGGTGGTAGCCAGCGCCACTCAGACTTTTGTTTTTCTTTCTTTATTTCTTTCTCATTTCAATTAATAAAACGAAAAATATATAATATCACTAACGGTAAAAAAAATAGTCCAACCATTCCCCTATGCCTTCTTTGGCGTTGTAGACTGCCGCGTTTCTTCTGTATTTCCTAACGAGCCCCTCATTTCCTAACCATTTATCCTGCGAAAGCTTAGCGAGGGCCTCGGTTGTGGCAGCCTTGATGCCAAGGTAGCATAAGAGGGTTCCCGCCAAGTACCTGCTTATGACAGGCTGTAGACGTTCCCGTCACGCCCCGGGGGTTGAAAAGAAGGTCCCCTTCTCCCCGTGTAGTCTGAGTGGCGCTGGCTACCACCCTCGAGCGTCAGATACAGCTGTAGTAAATATAAATACCCCAGAAAGTGAAGCAGAACACAGTCGCCCAGATAGCCGAATTGGTATGGCATTCGAGATCTAATCGAAAGGCGTGGGTTCGGTCCCCACTCTGGGCGCGTGTTTTTCTTTCTTTCTTTCTTTCTCATTTCAATTAATATAACAAAAAAGATATAATTTCACTAACGGTAAAAAAAAAAATAGTCCAACCATTCCCCTATGCCTTATTTGGCGTTGTAGACTGCCCGCGTTTCTTTCTGTATTTCCTAACGAGCCCCTCATTTCCTAACCATATTATCCTGCGAAAGCTTAGCGAGGGCCTCGGTTGTGGCAGCCTTGATGCCAAGGTAGCATAAGAGGGTTTCCCGCCAGTTACCTGCTTATGACAGGCTGTAGACGTTCCCGTCACGCCCCGGGGGTTGAAAAGAAGGTCCCCTTCTCCCCGTGTAGTCTGAGTGGCGCTGGCTACCACCCTCGAGCGTCAGATACAGTTGTAGTAAATATAAATACCCCAGAAAGTGAAGCAGAACACAGTCGCCCAGATAGCCGAATTGGTAAGGCATTCGAGATCTAATCGAAATGCGTGGGTTCGGTCCCCACTCTGGGCGCTTGTTTTTCTTTCTTTCTTTCTTTCTCATTTCAATTAATATAACAAAAAAAAAATATAATTTCACTAACGGTAAAAAAAAAAAAAGTCCAACCATTCCCCTATGCCTTCTTTGGCGTTGTAGACTGCCCGCGTTTCTTTCTGTATTTCCTAACGAGCCCCTCATTTCCTAACCATATTATCCTGCGAAAGCTTAGCGAGGGCCTCGGTTGTGGCAGCCTTGATGCCAAGGTAGCATAAGAGGGTTTCCCGCCAGTTACCTGCTTATGACAGGCTGTAGACGTTCCCGTCACGCCCCGGGGGTTGAAAAGAAGGTCCCCTTCTCCCCGTGTAGTCTGAGTGGCGCTGGCTACCACCCTCGAGCGTCAGATACAGTTGTAGTAAATATAAATACCCCAGAAAGTGAAGCAGAACACAGTCGCCCAGATAGCCGAATTGGTAAGGCATTCGAGATCTAATCGAAAGGCGTGGGTTCGGTCCCCACTCTGGGCGCGTGTTTTTCTTTCTTTCTTTCTTTGTCATTTCAATTAATATAACAAAAAAAAATATAATTTCACTAACGGTAAAAAAAAAGTCCAACCATTCCCCTATGCCTTCTTTGGCGTTGTAGACTGCCCGCGTTTCTTTCTGTATGTATATGTATATATATATATATATATATATATATATATATATATATATATATATAATATATATATATACTATTATTATATATATATATATTATATATATATATATATATATATTATATATAAAATATATATTATATATATATATATTTTATATATATATATATATACAGTAATCTCTCGTCAACTCGAAGTCATAAAATGCGCTGAAAATTTCGAGATATCTGGAGTTTTCAGTTACGCGACATGCCGAAAATTTGATGATTATGATGGCTGCATTTTTGTGGCGCAAGGCCAACTGGGACAAAGAGCGCTACAAGTACTTCTTAAAAGACAGAGATTAGAAGGTTGATAATGGAATCGGCAATCAAGATACAAATATAGATTAACTAAAGACAATAAGATGGGTAGTGTATAGGGCCAGATAATGATCATGAGTGGTAATCAATGAAGTTTAGAAATTTGATTTTGGCCAGAAACCTAAAAAGTGATTTGAACACGAATCGGGAAATCATCCGCCCAAGGTATTGTGGGTGTTGTGGAATGTGTAGTCTGTATTATCTGGGAAGTGTTTGTGTCTTGTGGTGTCTTGCGTCTTGTGGTTCAGAGAGGGTAATAGGCTGGCTAGCTCATTACTTTATTTTTAACAGTGCAGCAATTAACAAGCATAATGTCAAGCTTTGAGGCACGTGCTCTCACAGAAGACACAAAATGCTAAGAAGCAAGGCGATGGCCAAGGCGTCGTATGCGAAGTATCTTTTTGATTCACAACTGTTTCAGAAGCGTCATCTTCAAAATAACAGCGCCCATCAGTGAAGAGCTTGTCATGCTTGAACTTGAATTTCAACGACTGCGGTTTGGCAGATTCGAGCAGATTTTTTCCCGCAACGCGTACCGGGCATAAAAAACTTCGCGCAGAGAGAGAAAGAACTTTATTCGCCCAGAAGTAGAGAGCTTGGACTCTCTTTGCCGCGTTAGTCAGCCAGAAGATCTTGGTCCCTGGCGGCTTCTTTGGCCATCTGGACAAGGTGTAGCTGCGTTAGAGGATCAGAGCTGCGCAGCAGGGTTTCCCAGTGCTCTAGGTGGTTGATATCTATGCGGTGTAGAGGGGTCTTGCTCCGTGGTTTTTTTTTGCACTTCCACATAATGTGCGTGAGGTCTGCGCGGTGGCCGCAGTGCTTGCACTTATCCGAGAAGATCTCTGGATGAAAGTGACTATAGGCCAGCGGGTTCGGGTAGGTATTGGTTTGAAGTTGCCTCCATGCTTTGGCCTGCGCAGCGTTGAGTATGTGGTGGGCGGCTGGAAATTCAATTCAGTATCCTTGAGTCTGATGCCTGAAGTCAACACAGAGTCTCTATGTTTAAACCGAACATATCTTTAAACCAAACAAATCGTACACGTTTGTCTTCGTGTCCCGAGAAGACGATGAAGAGGGCAACGCAACGCGGCTCGGTCATCCCAGCCTACGACGACGAAGAAGATCTGTCTGTGCGCTCTTCCTGCGCGGGCTCTGGCTTGGCCGCCATGTAAATATTCTGTAAATAGATCGTTCGACTGTCTCATCCTTCATGTCGTTTGTCCTAATCGGACCTCCCGAAACCGCGCTGTGTGACGTCCTCCGACCGGTTGACCGGACCGCGTCGAAATCGACGCTGCAAGTACAAGCTGCACAAGGTGCACCGCGTACCGTGGTGGCGGCTTCGAGCGGATACTCCGGGGCAACGTCCGTATTATTGCAGACGGCCCTAGCCCGGGAAGAGAGTGCACGCCCACGTCTCATAGTACGAGTACGTCTAGACATCGGAAGGCAACAGATGGTCATTTGGCGAGATGAGGCTAAGGCCCTCAACTGCACTGCTGTCGGCACTGAGGAACTGGCGCTTGTCACGCTCCGCAGGACGAAGTCACCCACGAATTCACAGTGGCGATGAGTGAAGGGGAAGGTACCTGTGCAAGCTCGTGGAAACCCGCTCACTCTCGAAGCCTTAGAAGTGCGTGAGAGTTGCTCCGTAATCAGTCCGCCATTATACAGTCTGTGAATAGGTGTCCTGGATGAAGTGCGGTAACACCTCGCCGCTGCTTTCCAGCTGTATACCTGGCAAGCTGATGAAAGCAGCATACTGTTTGGATCCGACGCCTACTGGCAGGTGACCACAGGCAAGGTACAAAGGCTAAACGCGCACCATACTGCTGTCGAAACGGTACTAGGGTGGACTCTACTGCCTTTCGCTAAAAACTGCCGGTGCCCACGGATATTCTTCGCATTCGCTTGTGGCGCCCATATTTTCGCAGCGGTGTTGATTGAGAGTTAAGCACCTTCCTGCTTCTCCGTCTTCGCACTTTTCCTCTTGCAGTTTTTGCTGTGCTAGGCTTGCGCACGCTTTTCTAGGGAAACATATATGTTAAACATCTCTTATTGTCTTCGAGAGCAAATCATTGAAAACGTCGTGGGATATCTACGCTTAAAATTTTCTTCGTTATTCGCTTGAGGTGCACAAATAATACATGGTTCTTTGGTTGTTGCATGTGAGGTCACATGGTTATTAGTCGAGTCGTTGCTGATGGCCTTTGCTTGCGCTACACAACGGTGCTAGGAATCACTGCCCCTTGATCTGACACGTTATTTTTTTGCGGTGGACTCGTTGTACTCAGTCTCTATGGAATTAGATTTGAGGTGGCCAGTTTTAAGCGGCGCTGCACTGTAGAGATTCATATTCGTTTTAGTCGTAATTTTGCTGTTAATATTAACTCCTCGTTTGGTTGGTTCCATCAGCGCTGCGTAGACGAAACCTCGGTATGACGCAATCAGGATTTTTTGGGCTCTTTGCGGTTGGACCACTTGAAATTCAGCCTTGCCCTTTACCATTCAAACTAAAGCTTCAATCTCGAAGGCGTCTTCAACCTTGACTTTTAATTTATCAATGGTGAGAGAGGAAAGCAGTGCAGCAGACGTAAGGCAGGGCGACGTTTATTCCGGTGGTCTTTCCCAAGCAGGCAGTAGAACCAACGTACCCGGATGATGATCAGGATTGCGCGAGGCCAGGGATACGATGATGACACCAAACTGTGCGTGGGTGAGACGATGCTGATGATAGTGTGTTCGGACACAATATAAAGAATGACCACTCAAGCAATCAGTGAAAATACAGTGCTCACAGTAGTTTCCCCGGCGGCTGAAGCGACCATCATGGCCGTCAAAGGGATGATGATCTGCGCCGAAAGGGCTGTAGGCGCGAAACATGAACAGTTTCGATGCCACGGAACCGTCGGTCAGCGACTCCACAAGTGGGAGCAACGACGTAGTTGACGGGAGATGTTCGCTGCAGTACGGTATAGGGACCCATGAAGCACGACATAAACTTTTCACAGAGTCCTGGCGGGCGGAGCGGCGTCAAAAGCAGTACCTCATCCCCATGGTTGAATATAATTTAGCGAATATAATCATAGCGAGACTTGCAGTCAATTTGGCAGGACTAGGTGTTCAATCGTGCGAAGTTCCGGCAATGTGCTAGTCGATAAACAAATTGGTCGGTGACGTTGGCTGTGGTATCCACGGAACAGGAAAAGAAAGATGCGTCTAGAATGGACGGTGGGTGGTGGCCGTAGACGAGAAAGAACGGTGAAAATCCAGTGGTGCTTTGAACGGCGGTATTATAGGCGTATGTGACAAAGGGAAGTACGACGTTCCAGTTCCTGTGGTCGGGGTTTATATAGAGAGAAATCATATCCGAAAGTGTACGATGGAACCGTTCTGTTAGCCCATTTGTCTGTGGATGGTAGCTCGACGCGGTTTTGTAGGCAGTACCAGCAGCTTGGAGAACTTCCTCAAGGACTGCTGACAGAAAGGTGCGGCCACGATCACTTAAAAGAGTACGAGGTGGTCCATGCCGTAAAAAGATGGCTTGCAGAAAGAAATCTGCGACCTCACAAGCGCAGCCGGTACGTAGACGGGCAGTTTCGGCATACCGCGTCAAGTGATCGACAGCGGTAACGATGCACCGATGACCAGTCGAAGTGAAAGGCAATGGTCCATACAAATCGATGCCCACAACTTCGAATGGGGCAGAAGGACAAGGCAGCGGCTGTAGCATACCGGCAGGGGCTGAGGTCGAGCGTTTATGACGCTGGCATGAAGGGCAGGACGCAACATATTTAGCGATGCATGAGGAAAGGCGTGGCCAAAAGAATCTGCTTTTGATGCGGTCGTAGGTCTTGTAGAAAGCAAGATGGCCAGCTGTGGCGTCATCGTGAAAAACCTCCAAGATGTGGGCTCGAAGACAGCGGGGGACAACTGGAACCCACCTGTCTCCGTTAGGGTGATATTTGTGGCGGTAAAGGGCTCCACCATGGAGAAGGCGAAATTTACTTATTTGGCGACGCGTTCGGCTGTTAGGTGGGGAAGTTGAACCGTCGAGAAGGTCCAGTAGTCACCGGCAGTACGGGTCGGCTCGTTGGAGAGAAACAAGGTTTGGTAGGATATTTTGACCGGCGGTTTGCAAAGGGGCCATGGGCAAGGCGAGCAAAGTCATAGTGGCCGATGAGTTAATTTGGGACGATGTGGGCTGTGGGCAGTGGGCGGTCGGCTGTGGGCAACAGGAAAGAGCCTCGGCATCGCTGTGCTTTCTCCCCGACTTTAAAGTCGCAGTGAAGTCATATTCCTGTAGATGGAGTACCCAACGAACAAGGCGCCCGGAGAGGTTTTCCGGGGGGGGATAACCAACACAGGGCGTGATGGTCTGTTACCACTGAGAAATGGCGGCCATACAAATAAGGACGAAATTTTTGCATGGCCTAAACAACGGCGAGGCACTCTTTCTCAGTTATGGTGTTGTTCTTCTCAGCGGGAGTCACAGTGCGGCTTGCATAGGCAACTACTCGCTCCGACGAGGAATCCGTACGCTGAAAAAGGACAGTACCAAGACCGTGTCCACTGGCATCGGTGTGAAGAATAGTGGGTGCCGACTCATCGAAGTGGCAGAGCACTGGTCTCGAAGTTAAGGCTTGTTTCAGGGTTTGAAAAGCTTTTTCGCAGTCTTGGGTCCAGACGAATGGAGTTCCGGATGCGAGTACTTTGTGAAGGGGTGAGGCTATTGCTGCAAAATTTCAGATGAAGCGGCGAAAATAGGAAGCCAAGCCCAGGAAACTTCGTAGCTCTTTTTAAATGCAGAGTATTTCAGTAACTCACGATGTCACCCGCGTTGACGTCCGTAGTCCGCATCGCTCCCCCTACACTATACAAAAAAGTAATACTTACCGGCGCAAGGTTTCGATCACACGACTCTGCTGGCGGAACGCAAGGTACACGGCGCTCTACCAACTGGGCCACAAAGCCGACACAGAACGGAAGCTTACGAATGCGCCTTATATCCTTGACTCATTCAACCGTTGGCCACAGGTGCGCCCTCTCCCCCGCGTCCTTTTCGCCTTCTCTCCGCTCGCAACACCGTCTCTCGCCGCGTTCGGTTCGGGCGCACAACAGGTGGGAACGTGCGCAACACCCTCTCTCGCCGCGTTGGGTTCGCGCTGAGCAACAGTCGGTTCGCGCGCAAGAACAGTGGGGGGCGCTCGCATCGCGCTCTCTCGCCGCGGTGGGTTCGTGCTTAAACCACATATGTCGTTTAAGCGCGCTCCGGTCGCTAACATCTGTGGCGTGATCGTGACGTCAACATCACGCGTTCATGTGGTGGCGCGATTTCGGCCCTATAACACTCTCTCGCGAGGGGCATTGGATTGGATTCGATTGGATTGGCTTGGATTGGCTTGGCTTGACTTGGCTTGGATTGGATTGGTTTGGTTTGGATTTGGATTGGATTGCATTAAAGTGGATTGTGTTGGACTGTGTTGCGTCATAGCCGCGCCACGTTGCGTCATAGCCGCTCCACGTTGCGTCATAGCCGCGGCAGGGGGTTCACGGCACGTTTCACCATCGACTTTATCGACAATGCCTACGCTGGAAGACAACAATTACAACAACAACAACCAATACGTAATCCATACGACTTGCAGGCGCGCCCCCCGCGGAAATGCTCTGCATTTGATCGTGCCCCTCGCAAGGGGGATGTTTGTTTTGACGAAGAGGCCGGGAAAAATTGAGGACTGCATTGATCTTGTCTGGATCTGGGCGTATGCCTTCCTTACTTACAACGTGGCCCAAGACTTTGATTGAGGTACTGGCAAAGCGACATTTCTTGGTGTTCAGCTGTAAACCAGCATTGCCAAGACAGGTGAGGACTTCATCCACACGTTAAAGGTGTTCAGCGAAAGTGGACGAAAAAGTACGATATGATCTAGGTAGCATAGGCAGGTCTTCCACTTCAAGCCACGAAGTGCAGTATCGATCATGCGCTCAAAGGTGGCGGGTGCGTTGCAAAGTCCAAACGGCATCACGTTAAACTCGTAGAGGCCGTCTGGTGTGGCGAAGGCTGTTTTTTCTTTATCGGCTTCGGCCATGGGGATCTGCCAAAATCCTGACCGAAGATCGAGACTCGAGAAGTATTCTGCGCCATGTAACGTGTCGAGAGCATCGTGAATTCGGGGCATAGGATAGACGTCTTTCCGGGTTATTTTGTTCAGCGCTTGGTAGTCCACGCAAAAGCGCACTGAGCCATCTTTCTTCCAGACCAGAACAACCGGCGCAGACCAGGGACTGCCCGAAGGGCGAACAATGTCCCGCTAAAGCATGTCATCCACATTTTCTTGAATGATTTTGCGTTCTGCGGATGAAACGCGATAGGGACGACGGCGGACGATACAAGAGCCATCGGTTTCTATGCGATGAGTCGCTGCTGATGTTCGTCCAAGAGTGAGGGAATGGCTGTCAAACAACGCCTCGTGCTTGTTAAGAAGGCGAGTAGTGATTATTTATTTTCCTCGCTTAGCTCAGTGGTGATGGTGTATGTAAGGCTCGAAGACGTAATCGCTTGCCCACAGACATGCTCGGGCGATGCTATAGGGCAAAGCGCGAAACGGCCAACTTCCTCGTTGAGAATAGAAGCAACCGTCGTGCCTTTAGTAAGAAGAATCGGCTCAAAGGCATTGTTTAGTGCGGCGATGAAAGCTGATCCCTGTGGAAAGCGAACGACGCAGGGCGGTATTATAACTCCTTTGCAAGCCAAGTTCCCAGCTGGTATGGCAAACAAATCTCCACCGGCGATACTGTGACACGTTACGGAAAACACCGTTTCTTGGCCGGGACACAAGACACAATCTTCGGCAGAGACCACCCGCGGTACGGGAGTATCTGACGCACAGGCCATTTCTGTCTCGGTGAGGTGAATCGCAGGCTCGCGGCAGCAAATTACCGCAGACGACGCTGATAAAAAGTCCCAGACCAAAATATTTTCATGAGAACACAGAGTCAGCACCGCACACTGAATGTAATGTAGGAGCCCGTCTATGCTAACCCGCTCTGTACAATATCCAGAAGGCCCAATCGCATCACCATTAGCCCCACGCAAGGATGGCCCGGCGTAAGGAGTTCTCACCTTCCTCAGACGTGAACATAACTGTGCACTAATACCTGACACACTGGCCCCAGTATCAACAAGCGTCTCAACACGCAAACCTTCCACTTCCACCAATAATAAGTTCCACGGACGTTCAGGAGGGGTTCTAGTGTCTTCGAGCAATGCAGTTTCCCCTCCAAAAACTGCAGGCGCTAGTTTTCCGAAGGGTGGTTACTAGGAAGTGAGGCAGGACGAAGAGGGGACACCGAGCGGAGGTAGGGCGAAGGCGATCTGCGTCGTGTTGGAGTATCACGCTGAGAAAACTCGGGAGAATTGCGAGGCGGGGAAGAACGGCGAATAGGAGGGACGTATGTGATTCTACGAGTGCCATAAGCAAAGCGGGCGTTATCCCGCACATCAGGAGCGTACCCTCGGCGTTCATCCTGCTGGCGTCTTCGGCAAAAGCGGGAAATGTGGCCCCGAATTCCACAGTAGTAGCAAACCGGGCGGTCCCGAGGGAAAAGCTGGCGGTCGGGGCACACGTGCGCGTAGTACGCCTGGGCACCCCGAGAGGGGGCAATGGCCGTCAATGTCCGGGAGCAGTCGAAAACGGAGGCGATTCCACGAACAAAGGGTGTTTTGAAGCAGCCTCTGCGTATGTCGTCACGTAAGAGGCAGGAGGAGTCGAATTTGCCGGAGGATAAGCCGTCATGGATGCTAGTTCTTCCTTGATTAGATCCCGTAGCGGAGATGGGCTAGGGCGGCAGGGATCATGTGGCAGACACGATGAGTTACGGTTGCCTAGCTCCTCACGAATGATTGCACGTATCACAGTACGCAGATCTGTGTTCGCATCCAGACGAGCCGGCTCTGGCTGAAGGCGAACAGACTGCAACTGATCGAGGTGTTGGCAGGTCTCCCGCACATCACTGACTGTCAGGGGATTCTGGATAGCGAGGGCGTTAAATGCAAATGAAGCAATGCCCTTCAAGATGTGCCGCGCCTTATCGGCCTCTGGCATGCTTTCGTCCACCCGGCGGCAGAGGGCGAGGACGTCCTCGATATAAGCCGCACATGTTTCGTCGGGACGTTGGACGCGAGAACCCAGATTTTTCTTGGCACCATCGACGCGAGCTGACGGCGTGCCGAGTGCTTTGCGCAGACACTCAGTAAAATCAGTCCAGTTCTCGATGGTTGCCTCGTTGTTGAAGTACCATGTCTTTGCGACCAGGTCTAGGCGGAATGGAACATCGCGCCGTTTAAAAGCATCATCCCACCGGTTAAATTGGCTGACGCAATTATACTGGTCCAGCCAATCTTCGACGTCTTCACCCAGAAGACCAGCGAAGGAGGGAGGGTCGCGCTGGTGGCCTGTGATCACCCAGGCCGACGGTGGTGGAGCGCTGCGTTCCGACGCGCTTTCTGGTTGCATCGTTGGCTCACGTAGCGGGAGACATCGACCGGAACGGAGCTCCAGGGGTGTAGATGGGAGCGGCAGAGGACGGGGCCGACAAGCAACTCCACCACTTGAGAGAGGAAATCAGGGCAGCAGACCTAAGGCAGGGCGGCGTTTATTCCGGTGGTCTTTCCCAAGCAGGCAGGAGAACCAACGTACCCCGATGATGATTAGGATTGCGCGAGGCCAGGGATACGATGATGACACCAAACTGTGCGTGGGTGAGACGATGCTGATGATAGTGTATTCGGACACAATAGAGAGAATGACCACTCAAGCAATCAGTGCAAACACAGTGCTCACAATGCGCACATTGTCTTGAACTTGTCGGTTGATCACGTTCAGTGCACCGCGATATTCAGACAAATTACCAAGACGCTTTTCAAACACAGTGTTTTGGGGCCTTTCGATTGAGAGGAGATCTTCAACCCTGCCTATAATTGATGTGATAAATTGTCGGGCAATGCGTAGCCTTTCAAGAAGGGACTCCATATTCCGGTCCAGCGTCGCAAATCTCGTAAGGCTGGGGGACCTAGCTCAGAGGACAGTAGTCGGCATCGTATGCGCGTCAGTATCGGTCCCATATTATGTCTTGCATCGTGCAGATATCTCCTAAGTCCCGGCTTGTACCATATTCTTCTTCTTTTTAGGTTTCTCCGATGCTTCTCGAATCGGCGTCTTCCATCTGCGGCTTCATTCTTGTTGCCAAGAAGTGAGAGGGCGGCCGAAGAGAAGGGAAATCCGCTCAGTGTGGCTCATCTCTCGGGGTCGCTTGTCCCGGGTTCCGGCAATAAAAATATGTAGACAAAGGGACGAGCCACCGAGACCCCACCCGCGATGGTTGTTTTAACCCTGTGAACTCGTGATGATGGCCGTGAGGCACAAGAGAGGCAGAGCTATGTCTTTTCAACGGAGCACTACACCGGCATTAATAAAAGATCTGACGTTCTTATACAGGAACAGTTATGGAAATAACCAACCTGGATGAAAAGTGCTGGTAAGTAAATGGCACGTGGAGCGGTGTGGTTTTATTTCATTTGATTTCATTTATTTCATTGCATACAGGAGACCTTCACAGGTCCAAGCACGTAGGCACGATACAAGTAAAAAGCGCATATTCAGGCACTCAAGTCAGGCTGAAAGGACAAACAAAAGAATTCGACACACAAGAACAGGTTTACAGACCCAAACGATACACAGTCAGCAAAACAACCAAGGTAAAGCAGTATGCATATTCTTTTAGGAAGTTTCATTCTACAACTGTTCGTGGGAAAAAAGAAAATATAAATGTATCTGTGCATGCAAAATAAGATGTGATGATGCTGGGGTGACGGTGTCTCGTATGTCTTGTCGATATGGGTGTCAGGTAGTGTGTCTGTTCTAGTGTCGGTTCATTCCTGTACTTTTTGTAAATTGCACATAATTTGGACATCAGAGTTTGCCACGTCCCTAACGGCGACACTAGACACGGCAACGCGTTCCTGATGGAGGAAAAGTCCTGAAATTTACTGCGATGTATATACAATGCCGAATATATGACTCGTATGGGTACTGTCCCATTCGTCAAAAGGCCATTTTTCACAGGCCCATTCCTCATAGGTAAACTGGTAGGGAATGCCAGCTTCTCATAGGGAATTTTGCACGAGGAATACTTGTGCTTCGGGAATTGTCAGTACCCGCAAAACTTTCATAAAGAGCTTGTTTTCGACAGTTCAAACATTGTTTGCGCCTGCTATCGCTTTTATAAAAAAGATATAGGTGAGTGTGCATAGCTTTTGACGCAGAAAAGTTAGGTTGAATATATACCGTCACACTTTTATTAGTTATATTGAAATGATAATTGTAGTCAAGATAACTGTTGCCAAGATAATTGTAGTCAAGAAAATAACGGTACAGATGACGCAGTAAACAAGTTGAGCATGACATTAACAAAGCTGTTTATTGCTCCCGGTTAACACGTCAGCTCAGAAGCGGATGTTCCGGGCAATATTGCGAAGTATGTTCACTTGGGCTTTACTGAGGCCAACAAGGGTTGACGAAGTTGACGTGATTTGACCACACCCTATTCTTTCTGGCCCTTTGCAGACAGGGCTTCGTTTACAATGTCGCGGAGAAACGAAATCCACGCACTAAAAATTAAGGAAACTCTCACTAACGCGTAAGATTTGAACGTAGCTAAGCTGTGCGCCACCTTCACGACCATCACGAAGGCTTAAGTCCACGATTGCAGCGGATTTGCTCCTTCTTCGCTTCCGCAACGACCTTTACTCCATTCTTGTTGCTAAAAGTGTAGCTTCAGTCAGTTTTTTTGCAAGTGTTTCCACCATTACGGTGAACGCTGGAGTTTTTTGCCAATCTTGGCCAATGCTTGGCTTGATAAACGGTGCCGGGGAGGCTGGGCGGTCGCCGCGAGGCACGCGCTCACAAGCGCTCAGCGTTTTATTATTTTTTAACCGTCGGGTGGTCCCCGCGAGGTAGGCGCTCACGTGCGCGCGGTATTTTTTATTTGTCGGGGATTTCGGACGCCGTAGCCCATGAATTGCCCGACAGCTTCTCTTTTAAAAAGGCACTCTTCGAGGTGGACATACTTTATGTGCACAAATTTGCAGTGCGGATTCCTCTGGTTTCCGCCCCGCTTCCAGACACATGTGGAGGACGCAACTGATTTCTTCCCCTCCCCCCTCCCTCGTGGAGAGTACTTATTTTTTGATCAATACTGTAACCCTTGTCAGGCTCTTTCAAGAAGTTAGCAGTCGCGGCGCGCAACATGCATGAATACAAAAATGGGTGCACTGCGCGTCGGTACCTACTCGGCGGTAAAATCAACGAAACATCACAAATCGGCAACGTCGCTGTCAAAGCATGCAAAAAATATATATTGCCGCAATCATTAGTATTCATTGACACGGCGGATGGTCAATCCCCCACTATCATCATCGACGGACGGCCAGAAGAAGACGACGTGAAGAAGACGACGTTGTTGGCGCTCGGCAAGCGCGCTGTCGCTGTTCTTAGGAACCAACGAGTTCGTGGCAATAAAGCCAATTCCTTCAACCCTAAACCACCAAGGCCCATCGTCCTATCGGTGACATTCTGGTGGAGGAGCTGGGTACGTTCACCCGATGTCCAGCGGCTCTCGGCGACCCCGCGAGGCGAGTCCAATTCTAAGCCCAGGCCGGCGCGCCTTCTTGGAGAACGAGGCTCGCACGAGCAGGCGGCTGCAAGGCCGTACTCCGGAGTTCGGACTGCTACCCGACGGCCCAAGGACCACTGCATCTTCCAGGATGACGTCACAGGCACAGCAAACCGATGCACCTTTCTTCCCCCTCGTGCACTGGCCCATTATCCCAAGAAAACCTGCCCCATTCCACGGCGATGCCTTTGAGGACGTCGATGACTGGATAGATCAATATTGAACGGGTGGCTCGTCACAACGGATGGACCTCAGATCATTGCCGGCAAAGCTTCTATTTCTCATTGGAAAATACGGCCCGGCTATGGTACGAAAACAATGAACGATCGCTAACCTCGTGGGAAGTTGCAAGGAGAGACTGAGGCGAGCCTTCGGCAACCAATACCGACAGCAAAAGGCTGAAGACCTCCTTCAACGCCGAATCCAGGGCCCTAACGAAAGTCTGATCAGCTTTGTCGAAGACGTCCTCCGGCTGAGTACCCGCGCCGACCCACAAGCTACTGAAGAAAAGAAGTTACGCGCATTGATGAGGGCGTGAGAAGTGATATCTTTGGTGGCCTTGTTCGCAATCCACCAACAAACAGTCGAGGGATTTGTGACGGAGGGCAACGAACATTGAGAAAGCCTTGACAGCCAGGAACGATCACTACCACCGAATGACAGATGCCCCGACGATTTCAGCTTTTGCATCGGCCCACTTCTCGAACCATGCATCCGAGGGATACATCCGGGAGCTCATCCGGGGGACGTTTTCGAGAAGAGCTCCAAAAGCTGCTGCCGGCTTCGAAGTCGCCAGCTTCTATTTCTCTCGTTCAGGCTGTCCAGGAGGAGGTGCAACGAGCTCTTGTTCCTGGTGGCCCAGTCGATGTAACCCCCCAGCGCTCGGCCGCAACCTACGCTGCCGTTACCAGCCAACCGCACTTGCTTACTGCTGGGCCCGACATGAGCACGCCGCGACGAGAGAGATTTGCCCAAACAGGCTACCAGCAACCTAGGCAGCAGCAGCGTGGACCCCGAAAGACGGATTTGTGGAGGACGGCCGACAACCGCCCACTCTGCTTCCACTGTGGTGAAGCCGATCACGTGTACCGCCGGTGCCCCTACCGTGAGCTTGGGCTTCGAGGGTACCGTCCCAACGACCCACGCCCGAAGTATGGCCAGCAGCCTCGAGAAGTCGAAGACTACCTTCGACGCTCGTCTCCGCCGCGCGAGGTGTACCTTCGCCGATCGTCTCCGCCGCGCGATGAGTACTTTCGACGCTCGTCCCCGCCGCGTGAGGACTACTTTCGACGACCGCCCTCGCCGCTACCCTGTACTGTTCGAGGAGCTCGCTCGCCGTCCCCTCATCGGCCCGTCTCACCTCTTCGACGATCTCGCCGTGAGAGTCAGTCTCCCGTCCCTCACCGGGAAAACTAACCCCGGCAACCCCTGGAGGTGGTGTTGCCGATGTCGCAAATGGTGAAGAGCCTCCACGAACGTCACGACGCCCGGACAATAACGCCGACAATGCGCACGCCGTGTCAAATAACCTTGACATCATTATCGACGGACGCGACGTGACGGCGCTCGTGGACACAGGGGCAGACTATTCCGTCTTGAGTGGGAAGTTGTGTCGTAACCTGAAAAAAGTAACAACGCAGTGGGACGGTCCCGACATGCGCACCGCCGGAGGTCACACTGTGGCGCCGATAGGACGTTGCACCGCCCGCGTCGAAATCAATGGTGAAGTGCGCCCGGTGAAGTTCCTCGTACTGGAGAACTGCTCCAGGGACGTTATCCTTGGGATAGACTTTTTGACCGAATATGGCGCCGTCATCGACCTAGGAACGAACAGGCTTACGCTTCGGACACCTGCACCTACTCAAGAGATCCCTTCGTTGACGGCAGCACCGGTACGTGTCGTAGCCGATCACGTGAAGCTGCCCCCGCGCTCCAGCGTATTCTTGTCTGTACATACAGATATGGCAACTAGCGGAGAGGCTCTGATCGAGGGCAGTCTCCAACTTCTTCTAGAAAAGGGGATCGGCATTGCTCGAGGCATAGCACACCTTCATCAAGGACACGCGAATGTCCTTGTTACGAACTTCCGGAACGAGCCACAGCATTTGACGAGAGCAATGACCGTAGCTTACCTGGAAGGAATTGCCGACTTCATTGACGATCCTTTGCTGTCCGAACTCTAAAAGAAAGGGAAGTTATCCAGGAGCAGGTTCGAAACATGCTCGAAGATGACGTTATTCAACGGTCGACAAGCCCCTGGGCCGCGCCGGTTGTGCTTGTAAAAAAGAAAGACGGAACATTGCGGTTTTGTGTGGATTATCGGCGATTGAACAAAGTGACTAAGAAGGACGTATACCCCCTTCCACGCATTGATGACACGCTTGATCGGCTCCGTCATGCTCGTTACTTCTCGTCTATTGACTTAAAAAGTGGCTATTGGCAAATCGAGGTTGATGAGCGGGACAGGGAGAAGACTGCATTTATTACACCAGACGGCCTGTACGAATTTAAAGTTATGCCGTTTGGGCTATGTACAGCACCGGCAACATTTCAGCGCGTCATGGACACGGTCCTCGCAGGCCTGAAATGGCAGACTTGTCTTGTTTACCTTGATGACGTCGTCATTTTTGCTTGCACTTTCAAGGAGCACTTACGTCGGCTGAGAGCCGTGCTTGAAGCTCTGAAAACCGCCGGCTTGACACTAAATCCCAAAAAATGCCGATTTGCTTACGACCAGCTCAAATTTCTTGGCCATGTCGTCAGCAACGAAGGAGTACGCGCTGACCCAGAGAAGACTGCTGCAGTGAGCACTTTCCCGAGACCATCAGACAAAAAGGCGATCAGAAGGTTCCTGGGCCTTTGCGCCTACTACCGACGTTTCATTCGGAACTTTTCCCACATTGCCGCCCCTCTGACCCACCTCACGAAGGAAGATGTTCCGTTTGAATGGAAGCGTGAGCAACAACAGGCTTTCGAAGGACTCAAAGAAGCGCTACAGACAACACCTGTTTTGGGGCACTTTGACCAGGAGGCGACGACAGAAATTCACACTGACGCTAGCAACAAGGGGCTTGGTGCGGTACTTATTCAAAACCAGGATGGCGCTGACCGAATCATTGCATATGCGAGCCGCGTGCTCTCTAGGGCGGAGAGCAATTACTCCACTACTGAGAAGGAGTGCCTCGCCGTCATTTGGGCTGTCACTAAGTTCCGCCCTTATCTTTATGGGCGCCCGTTCCGCGTGGTCACTGACCACCACTCCCTATGCTGGCTGGCTAACCTCAAGGACCCGTCTGGCCGTCTAGCACGGTGGAGCCTGAGGCTACAAGAATTCGACGTCACTATAGCGTACAAGTCTGGGCGCAGGCACAGTGACGCCGACTGCCTCTCTCGGGCTCCCATGGGGTGTGGGCAGGCTGTTACCGACGACGATGACGACGCCTTCTTGGGAGCAGTCAGTAGTGCGGACATGGTGACACGCCAACGGAGCGACCCTGAGCTCAGGCAGGTGATCGCCTACTTGGACGACCAATTAAGTGCTGTCCCTAGAGCCTTCAAACGTGTTGTGCACGCGCTCACTCTTCGGGACAATGTCCTCTACAAGAAGAACTTTGCGGCTGGCGGTCGCTCGTGGCTCCTGGTCGTGCCGGACAATCTACGCAGGAGATTGTTGAGAGTTGTCAAGATGATCCGACTTCGGGACACCTTGGTTACACCCGTACGCTAGCGCGACTAAGGGAAAAGTATTATTGGCCTCATCTTCCCAAAGCTGTGCGTCATTACACCAGGACATGCCGAGAATGCCAGCGGCGAAAGAGGCCCCCAACACGCCCTGCCGGACTTCTTCAACCGATTGATCCGCCGACGACCCCGTTCCAGCAAGTTGGAATGGATCTGCTAGGTCCTTTTCTTTGTCGATCGCACGCAACCGCTGGATAGTTGTGGCAACGGATTATCTGACCCGATACGCCGAAACCAAAGCCCTTCCATTCGCAACCACATCGGAAGTAGCTGCTTTCTTTATCCAGCACATTGTTCTACGACATGGTGCACCAGAGGTTCTCATCACCGACCGCGGTTCCGCGTTTACAGCTCAACTAACGCAAGACATTCTGCGCCTAAGTCACACCAGTCATCGCAGAACTACTGCATACCACCCACAAACCAATGGACTGACAGAGCGCCTCAACAAGACTATTACAGACATGATGGCGATGTACCTCGACGTGGAGCATCGAACATGGGACGAGATTTTACCTTTGTTACCTTCGCGTACAATACTGCCGTCCAGGAGACAACAGGGTTTTCTCCGTTTCACCTGGTTCACGGACGGCAAGCAACCACAATGCTGGATGCTATGTTGCCCCTCCTGCCCGATGATGATGCCCACGAGGACGCTCGACTAGTCTCTCAGCGCGCAGAGGAGGCCCGGCAATTAGCCAGAATCCGAATTTCCACTCAACAGTCAGTAGACGCTGCTCGCTACAATCTTCGTAGACGTGACGTACACTTTAGTCCTGGAGATAAGGTGTGGGTTTGGACACCCGTTCGACGCCGTGGTCTTAGCGAAAAGCTCCTTAAGCGTTATTTCGGGCCGTATACAATACTGCGCCGTATCAGCGACGTTAACTACGAGGTACTACCGGACGCAGTGCGTTCTTCATCCCGACGACCTTTACATCCGGACGTTGTACATGTTGTGCGCCTCAAACCCTACTTTGTTCGCTAGCATTCCAGCCGTCACTTCCAGAGTAGCGCATTGCAGTTTACGTATCCACTCGCATCGAGACGATGCGTTCTTGAAGAGGGGGGTAATGCCGCAATCATTAGTATTCATTGACACGGCGGATGGTCAATCCCCCACTATCATCATCGACGGACGGCCAGAAGAAGACGACGTGAAGAAGACGACGTTGTTGGCGCTCGGCAAGCGCGCTGTCGCTGTTCTTAGGAACCAACGAGTTCGTGGCAATAAAGCCAATTCCTTCAACCCTAAACCACCAAGGCCCATCGTCCTATCGGTGACAATATGCGCTTTCTCAGCTGTACGGTTCAGTTACCAAACAGCTGTGGTAAATACAAGCTATAATAACGTTGTACAGACGTTTCTAACACAAATAACACCGTGAGACACTATTAAACGCTACACATCATCGGTAAAACAAAGCGATAAATTGTAATATCAAAAGCATGCACGCACGAACAGGTGACAACCTGCTTGCCTTGTAATCTCGGCTGTATTAGGCACAAGAACAGGATTAAAGAATGTAGAGGAGCCATCGTAAGTAACTGGAACATGGATTTGTGGATATCACAAACCACCGTGTCCTATTGGCTTTATGACAGCCATTACTGGTTAATAGGAAGCTTTTAGATGCGACGCATCTCTTGCTCGCGGGTATGTCCCTGCAGCGTCGTTGTCGCGGCGTTGTCCGCATGCTCACTGCAAATGCGCAACTCTCCTCGTTCTTCTCTCCGACAGCAGTGCGCAACACTCGCACTCCGTCTCATTATCATAACAACAGTGGCGCGTGCGCGCTTCGCTGCTCTGGGTGCGCGCATGTGTGCGCACTCTCAATCCGGCTCATTTACCTTAACAACAGCTGCGCGTGTGCGCTTCCCTGCTCTGGGTGCGCGCATGTGTGCGCATGCGCGCGACTCCCCCCCACGGATCCTCTCCATTCAAAAGCGGGAATATAAGCGGTGGAGCGCACGGTGCCGGGTCAGTCCAACGTTCACTCTCGCACTTGACTTGACTTTGCTTGGCGATACCTCCGTGCAAGATCTTCCGATGAAGGCGTGATGGAAGCCACAGTCCCTTCAGCGAGTGGACTGACGCAATCCAATACCAGCGTCAGTCCAAACGCTCCCCACTGATGCGTCGCATCACACCAGGGTTCCCTCGCGGGAAGATGGGCGTAATTTTTTCATTGCGAGGACTTATGTAAGCGCACACCAATGCAGCTAGGCAGTTTCAGGAAAAAGAAATGTTTTTAAATTCACGGGACCATGTTGCAATTGCATTTCACGGCGCCTGTAAACATTTTCCAAACGCCTTTACTCTTCCAGGGATAAAGTGAACCACAATTCCGCCTTCTTAACAAAATGGTCAAACGATCCGCGTTGGTAATATCGGGTGGTACTAATACGTTCCGCGTTTCAATGCATCAGGTGAAAAATACTTGAATGTATTTTTACGTGTGTTAAATGACCTTATATGTTTTTCATGATTGGTCCTTGTCCAAGGCCGATTTGGAGGTTGGATGTAACCACCTTTCTATATGTTTATAGCTCCCTGATACAAACCGTACATGAATTTCATAGCAGAAACACAACGACGTGACGACAATGTTTAGAATTCATGCTCGAATGCGTAGTGAAGTTACACTATCGTGTCCAGAATATTTAAAATAAAAATGCTGCTGAGCGCGAAAACACGGGTTCGATTTCCGGCCGTGGCGGCCGCTTTTCTGACGTAGGCGAAAAGCAAAAACGCCCGTGTGCACGGTATTTCGGCGCATGTGGTCAGAATTAATCCGGAGCCCTCCACTACGGCACGCGTCATCGCCTCCGTTGCATCGGCGCGTTAAACCCTACAATCAATCAATTATCAGAGTAAATAAAACAGAGTGTCTTATTCTGAATTTTTATCTAATTTGTGGACTAGGTATTGCTGATGTGGGTTTCAAACTATACCGCCATACTCGAGGATGGGTTTTAGAAGCGTTTTATATACTGCTAACTTGACGTGAGGCTGTGGTGCTGACAATTCTCTTCGGAGGAAGCACAATTGTGCGAATACTTTGGTGCATGTGTTTTCAATATGGGCATCACATTTCAACATATGCGTGAAAATTAAGCCTAATATTTCATAGAATTTGTTCGCGACACTTCGGAGACATTGATTGCGTAGGTGAATTCTGGCGGTGACCTTTTCTGAGTTATGCTCACAGAGTTTGTTTTACTAGTGTTAAATTTTCAGTTCCAGGTAACACGAACGAGATGTGCTATAGAGAAAGAATTTAGTGTTTTTTATTCCCAGGTATTACGCAGGATTGAAAAATTACGCCCATCTTCCCGCGAGGGAACCCTGATGTGATGCGACGGATCGGGGGTGAAGGGGGGGGGGAGTTCAATTGGCGTTTCCATTGGGTTGATTCTCTAAATCGCGTGAAACGTGTTGTGAACGCGTATGATGCATTTCCACCACATGCAGGTGTTCTCATACGCGGGAAGATGGGCGTAATTTTACTTTAGTAATTTTACGTGCATACGCGACATGAGAGAGTACACGTGTTTTAGCGGCCCTGGCCACCCATCGCTGGTATTGGATTGCGTCAGTCCACTCGCTGAAGGGACTGTCGCTTCCATCACGTCTTCATCGGAAGATTTTCTTCTTCAAGTCAAGCACGGAGGTATCGTCAAGCAAAGTGAAGTCAAGGGCGAGAGCGAGCGATTGACTGATCCGGCACCGTGTGCTCCCCCACTTATATTTTCCCGCTTTTGATAGGAGATGATCCAGGGGGAGGCACGCAACCACCGAAATGGTTGCGTGCCTCAACAACAGTACTCTGTATTTTATCTAACGGCACTAGGTAACTCCATCTCCAACGCAGTAAGCAACGTCAATAAACATACAAGAAAAAGTAAAGGGCCCCTGAAAAACCTTCCAGACATTCAGGTCCCGATTTGTTGATGGCTATGTACTGACTGTGGTTTGATAAATAAGCTCTTTCCCACAATATTATTTGAACTTTTTTGCTAATTTACTTCAGTTTCCCAAAACTGTCTATGCCGGACATGGTCGAAGGGTTTAGTAAAGTCAAAAATATTCTATTAACTTGGAGATTTGAATCGATTGGTGATGCAATTGAGTTATTTCAAGAGTCTGAGTCCCCGTCGACAAACCCTTGCGAAAGCCATGTTGCTTTGAGTAAAGCAGATTGTTTTCTTTTAAGTAATTTATTATTGCTTTGTTCAGAATGTGTTCCAACAATTTGCAGCAGGAACTTGCTAGTGAGATTGGCCTGCCTGCAGTTTGTTGCCGCCTTTATGGATGGGAGTGATGTTTGCACAAAGTCAATCTTCGGGCAAAGTGGTCGTCCTGAGGGACGTTGGAAAGATGGCATACAAGAATGAAACTAGATGTTCAGAGTATTGTATAAAGAAAACATTTGATAAATTATCAGGACGGGCACTTTTTTGACGTCAATCTGCAAAAGCAAGTTTTAAATGCCGGACTCTGTTATTTCTATCCCCGGCATTGCAGATGGAGACGTTGTCAACGGTGCTACTACGACAACAGTAACTCGTGTAAAAGCATTTGAAAATACTTATTGCAGAAGTTTGAAATTGATTTTGCGCCGCTTACAACAGCACCTGCTACTTCCAACGTGGTGATGGGGGCAACTGGCTTTGACAAATATCGCCAAAACTACTCTGGCTGATTTATCATAAGGCTTTTCAGTGTTGTTGAAAAGAAATTATCTGTGGCTTTTTTATTCTGATCTTTAATGTTCATGCGAGATTACTTTTGCCTGTTGAATCATTTCCCTTTTTTCGTATTCTCTCTTTCTTTTTTGATATCAATGATAGCACATGTAATCCTAGGTGTTTCCGCTATGTAGGATTCTATTTAGTAGGAATGGAGTTGTCATCGCAAAACTCTACTGCTTGTTTAAATTTTACCCAATAAGTAATTAATGCTTGTATCAGAATAACATGACAATTCCTCAGACACTATTTCTCGATGATCGATAAGGCTTTCGTCGTTTGCCCTGTTATACTGCTTGATTGGAACCCTTAAGAGAATATTGTTGCGGCTGGAATTCTGATTTTATTTACCAAATGTAAGTAAAAGCCTATGGTGATCTGAATAGCTTTTTTTCTATACTTACTTCAGGGGTTAATTGTCGGGACGGGATACAAAGGCCAGATCAAATACTGAATGAGCGCTTTTATGCACGTGGGTGCTTTTACAAACCGATATAACAAAGTATCTATACATTATATGTAAAAGCCGCTCACAGCCTTTTACGTCGTGACTACCAGTTATAAGCTGATCCCAGTCAATGTCACTGAGATTAAAATCACTGTTATCAAAAGTTGAGTGCGCTCAATTACATTCTGGAAAAGGAAATCGTGCATTTAAATGAGGTAATCTTTAATCGTCGTTTGGTTTTCTATAGATTCCGTCTATAAGAATTGCAGTATTATTAACCTTAATAGTGCACCAGGTACTTTTGTGGAAAGGGATGCCTTTATGGGCGAAAAATGAAAGACTATTTTTATGGCAATAGGTACGACCCCTATCCGTACGTAGCACTATTCGGACGTCACTATCCGTACGTAGCAGGGTATATGGCAAAGGAATTAGTTTGGAATTATGTATGCCAGTATTTAGCCACGTTTCTGTTTTAACTACTATATCAGGGGGATAGAGTAACAACAATCTTCTAATTTATCTGTTCAAAATAGTTCTCGCATCGAAACATAGTAATGCAAGCGGTGTAGTATTCCTGGTGCGTCCAGCGTTGGAATTCCTGGCATCAGCAGGTAAATCGTCATAGGATCGGATTATTACCACTCGCTTATTCTGTGCGTGGTCCCAAACGAACGAGCTTTTTTATTTTAGGTTTTCATACACCAGAATGCCTTTGTTGCTGTTGTCAGGGTTAACTTTTGTCAATTGCCACAGGTTCCGACGCGTGTCACGGAGAGTCAGTGAAAAATCATGCGAAACAGATATAGTTGAACACTTCAGCTTGAAACAGTTCCGTACCACTGCCATTTATTTCTGTGGAGTCATAAAATCGAATCACAACAGGTCGCTCTCGCGTGGATTTTTTCTTGCCAACGCAGTATTTACGCTCGACCGACGTCCCTTTTACCCTCATCCCGCCCGCAAAGATGTTGGTTGCGACAGTAGTTAACAGAGCTCCATGAGCGTGACTCTCCTTTTCGTTTACGCCATACACAACTAGGCTGATTGATTGATTGTATAGTTTAACGCGCCTACGCTACACAGGCGATGAGACGGGCCGTAGTGGAGGGCTCGGGATTAATTTCTACCACCACGGAATCTTTAACCTGCACTGAAATCTCCAGCTCACGGCTGTTTTTGCTTATCGCCTACATCAAAAAAGCGGACGCCGCTCTGAGGAATCGAACCCGCCTCTTGGTGCTAGCTACGCAGCATAAATTCACAACTATATTGTTCCCACGCGTACGATTGTCTAAATCACCGATATCTTAAATTCATCTCCTTGACCTCCCAATGAACGGCAGTTACTGCTTCGTCACAGTCATCAACAACCTTCACGTGGTACTGTTTAGGTTTGGCAAGAGCGGCCACATGGACGCAGCTCTGGTCTCAGTACTCTGTAGACCAGTCTGCAGAGTTTGTTGTGAAGATTTCATCGGTGACAAATCAGAGTATCTCTTACAGCTAAGTGTAGGACCAGGGGTTTCCTCGGTGTCACCACTAATTTGCAACAGCAACCCAATAATGTGCAATGAGTCAGACCAACAATCAATGATACGCTGATTCAGCAACGTTTAAAGGGTTCAAACACTTGTGCAGGTCGCGCCATCGCTTGCTCACAGAGACCTCTCCACGTTTTCCACAAGCACAGCTATAACCAGAAACCAGCTAGGTACCCAACCTCAAAGCCCCTGTATTATCAGCGCTTCAAACAAATGCAGGTCGCGCTTTCACAATCCACAATATACCATCCAAAATTCCAAAATACAAACAGTAAAAGTAAGAAGCCAAACTCCCCTTCTACTACGCCTAAGTCCAGAGCCAGTGCATGCTCTAAGACGGCAATTTGAATCCTTTGCCAGCCGAGTGCGATGGTAGCGCAATCGGATAGATGCCGCTTTTATAATACGAGAGACCCTGTTTCCATTCCGACTAGGGGCGGCCTGTTTTTTTTAGATGCAAAGCATCTCTTAGTCGACCCTCCGTCGTCCGTAGGCGTCCGGCGTCCGCACCTCTCCTCCTCTCCACACTACCTGTGATAACACCAGTCTCCCCTCCTCCCCTCCACACCACCTGTGCGCTAGCGCGCGCTGCTCCTCCTCTCCTTTCTCCACACTAGCTGTCCAATCATGCGCATGTGCGCTGCTCCTCCTCTCCACTCCCTCTGGTCTGCAAATAAGCCCGGTCCGCGCTCCGCTCAGTTGCTTCTTCGGTACTGCGCCGTCCGACGCCTGGAAATGGACGCCAACAATTCCGTCAGCGAACTGGCTGGCACACCTTCAACTAGCGCCAGCCAGCAGACTGTCAGAACAGCGAGCGCCTCCGAAGACAAGGCTGCAGAGAGGAGAGCTCGCGACGCCGAACGTAAACGGCAGCGTCGAGCAGCGGATTCCCCGCTTCGAGAACGAGAAGCCGCTTTGAAACGCCAGCGGCGAGTAGCTGATCCAGATGGCGTTCGGCAACGTGACAACGCTTCGAAACGCCGGCGTCGAACAGCGGATTCGTCGCTTCGAGAACGAGAAGCCGCAAAACGGTTCCCACTACTCGATAAATAAAGAAGACATTTAATACGCTACTACACGTGTCTTTACTCTAACAACCAATTCACACGCTACTACTCCACGGCTTTGCATCCCCTCAGGGTTCCCACGTGGGAAGACGGTGTAATTTTTTCTTTCAGATTGGCTGCACATTTTCCTATTCCCTGCCGCTAGTAACCCCGTCACCCTCGCGTCTTTGGGATGGCCAAGTGGTAGGATACCATTTTGAGGGCGTGGAAGTCCGGGGTTCGATTCCCCAGATCCACCCCACCCGCACTTCTTTCTTGAAGCGCGCACTCTCAACACCTGCTCATGGGCTCCTTGCCTCCTCGCCACATCCGCACGGACAGAAGAACGCTTGTACAGATCGGCTGTTAGAAAGTAGTAGCAAGCAGTCGGCATACTTGCTTCGTACACCTAACGATAAATGCCCAAATCTAGCTGTGGTGAAACAGGCCAAAGTTTATGAGGAACCTTTGACGAGTATTGTAACGTAATTCTGTCGTCTTGCCGGCCTGTGACCGTATTATTGAATGAATGTGCACCGCTCACGCGATAATCAAGCCTTACTAAAGCCGCTAATGCTGCGGAGGCACGTCTGTGCTAAGATATCAAGGAAGAGTTGCAGAGGAGATTTCGCTTCTTGAGATCTATGACGCGATATCGTTGTATTGGCGCCAGGAAGCGTTTTGGAACGGAGTTATTACTGCATTTAAGACTTGCGCTTCACGAGCAATGAGTCATCAGAGAAAGACTAGCAGCAAGTATTTTAGGGGCGAAGCCTCTTAGTGGCATGGCCTGTTGGCGTCTCCTGGCGTCGTTTTATAAAATCGTCGTCTCATATAGTCACGGTGCTAAAACACAGCGAAACTCGTTTACGCCTCGCGTTAGAACATAACGCGTACTAAAAAAAGAGCGGGACACTCGTTTACGCCTCGCGCGAGAAAGCTTCGTGCTTCGAAGACAAGAGACCTTTACTGCAAAGCCGTATACCTCTCCTCCCCCCCCCCTCCCCAACGGTTTCATCTCCGCTGGCAAAAACGCCAAGGCGCCAAGAATACTCTTATACACTACAGGCGTCGCCCTTCACCAGGTTTTACGTTAGTGGAGATGGCCAGCGATTTTTAATCACCGCTTCCGAGGAGAGATAGAGGCCTCTGTGGTTCTGGGGATTAAGGTGGAATCCTGAAAGATTGTAGCTGCGGGTGGTGGTCAATATAGATAAAAAAAGCAGGGCAACGGTCAGTTTAGCGAGAAAGCGATATTGTCAGTGTTTTAAAGTGTTGTGCTATATTGTGTAGGCTGGACTGAACGGTGCAGTTTTGTGTAGGAAGAGAGTGAAGATGTTGGTTGTGGAAGGAGTTGTTAGAGTCTAGGAAAATGGGGTAGACAGATGGTAGAAAGCTCAAAGGTGTAACCTTAAGTCTAGGGTACAATATGCGAAGCTACTTTTTGTGTCCTCTCAGTAAGCTCGCGGGGACCTTGAGGTAACGAGATAGTACAAGCTGCCTTCCACGTGTTGATAGAAAGGAATATACCGTATTGACTCGATGCTAAGTACCACCACTTCTAAGGACCCTCCCCTACTTTCGGGGAAAAATCTAGAAAAAAAGTTTCATGCGAATCTAAGCATCCCGTTTTCTAAGCAGCCATCGCAAGGAGGTGGATTTCAGACGAGTGGAAGCGGGCTCTAGTTGACGTTGTGGCCAATTCATTTATGTAGCTTTCAATTACAAACCGTGCACTTCTACGGAACAGAAGACGATCTGCTGGGAGATACTGAAAGCGGCGGCCCAGGCGGTACAACTTACTCGAATGGTAGTGAAGGTGTCTGGGTATCATACGAAAGCGGTGGGTTCACTGTCCCTATTTTTTTGGTTTAATATTTGTGAAATAAAAACATTGTTCCTTGCGCCGTCTCGTCGGCAAACGGCCGCGAAAAAAGTGGCCCGGGGGGGGGGGAGGAAATGTAGGTTTTTCGAATTATAATCACCCCCCCTCACTTCGGTTTTCGCGATCTTGGAAAGAAGGGGGTGGTTAGAATCGAGTAAATACGGTATAATGTTTGAGTGGTTCTCCCCCTTAGCATAAGCTTGGAAATGCTGGGTTACGCGTAAGAGGATGGATGTGTTCCCGAATTTAGCAGAGTTTAAAGCTTATGTTCATGTTCCCGCCAAACATCTTCGCCCACGTAGATTTGTAGATACTGTGTTGGTTTGTCATCTACTGTTTGCGATTCGTCACAATTGAGACGCCTTGTGGCACGGTGAGGTATCATGTTTCTAGAGTACGATGAGGAGATGTTTCTTAATGTTTTTTTGGAAATGGCTCCTCGATTAATCGCCGATGGGCTCCTCGCGACCACGATTATTGCGGTAATCGTGGTCGCGAGGAGCAAGGTTCGTGAGTTCACGCTGTCTCTTTGTCGGTGCCTCGTTCTCTTTCCCACCCCTTCTGCCCAGGTGTCCAGATAACATTAACTTCTTTATTGTGGATGGGGGTATCTTACGAGAGCGTTAGGCATTCAGCTGAATCCTAATGCCTAATTATGGCTGCAGCCTAGAGCCTAATACAGACTCTAATGCATTTGAGAGTCTATAACGATCTTAGCGCATATATTCGGTGCTTGAGCTATTCGGAATGCGGAGCGGATTGTGCCAACTTCCGCTTCTTTCGTTCCAGCATGTAGGAGAGTCACGCAGTCACAAAGATTGCCGCAACAGTAACTACGACAATTGCTTCTTTCGTATTTTTGCATATCCCGGAATCAGTGTAGTGGTACCATAATTTTGAAATCCTGTTCTCATAATTTAGGGTCGACTGTGACCCCATGCTTGATCTACCGGAGAGCGGAAGCCATCGCGGATATTTGCGGCCATCTTGGAACGGCTGCGCCAAAGGCGGTATGCCGAACAATACGCACGGTCCATTTCGCGAGCGGAACAAGCCAAATAGGCGACATATGAAAAGGCTCTTTTCGTCGCTAGATAAAGATGAACACAAAAAGAAATAGTTCACAATAATCACAACAAAATATTCTCACGGAACATTGTACTTATTACTGAATCCTAAATCCAACCAACGTCAATCAGTCAGTTACCCAGCTTTCTAATCAATCCTCAAATCAATCTCATTGTTCAACCACCAGTACTTACTATATATAGGGGTTGTTTCAGCTAATTCAGCCGGACTTTAAAATATTCCGATGCACTCTAAGACGATGCGACCAAATGCATGTTGCTCTATTTTATATGTAGTGGGTCACACTATTTTTTCCATTTTGCCTAATCGGGATAATCCATCACGCTTAATTAGCCAACTTCTGAAGCAACGGAGCTGGGCGAAAATTTTCAAATTAAAGTTGCAGCGCGGTTTTCAGTATGGTCCGAATAAAAGTTTCCGTCTTTCTGTCTATTCACTATTAGTGTTTTTCTGCTTACTGGAGAAATACAAAAAACACCAGGTGACATGCCCGCTTGCGCGTCCTGACTGCAGTGCTCCCAAACGTTTCGCGCGCAAACAGCCATAGGCGTGCTGTCGCTTGAAAAGGCGGCCAGCCTAAGCGATGTAAGCATTGGCACGGAGCAGGAATCTTATTCTTGCTTCGTGGTGTTGGCTGCGCCGTTTACGCCAGCGATGTGCTCCCCTCGCCACAGTTCGTTATAGCGATAATCACAGGCAACCTTTATCGTTTGCATTGGTGACCTGTCGTTTTTTAAGCAGCAACTTATGGTTGTTTGTGCACCGAACGTTTGGGAGCACTGCATTCGCGATGCGCACGGGGGAATGCGACGTCATGCATTTTTTCATCTCGTACGTCATGCATGAGTAAGCTGAAAAATACAACGAAAGCTTTGCAGCATTCGTAGTATTTTTGCAAGCTTTCGTAGTATTGCAAGCTTTCGTTCGGAAGCCTTGCAAACCGTTTTTGCATCTTTCTGTTTGGATTTTTTTTTGCCTACATTTGCTGCTTTAAAAGTTTGCTAAATAATCTTCACAAATTATCTAATTCGGCAAAATACAAAAAATTGTGGCCTCCAATCCACGCTGTGAACGTAGTTGAACTGCGAAGCTGAAAACGACACCCCCAATTTTACCAATGTGACGTCACTTCAATTCTCACACGGAAGCTCTACAAAGAGTGAAACCAGAGACAAGTGAAATGTTACTTAACCAAACTTTCAATTACTTCACAACGACATTTACGACTGCTTTATGTTATTCTTCTTCTGGCTGTTCCACTGATGTCTTTACTTTTGGTCTACCCAACGTAGCTTGGATTGAAATTAAGGAGCTGCACGCACGCACTCACACACCCGCACGCACGTGCACGCAAGGCGCGCGCGCGTGCGCGCGTGTGTGTATGTGCGTGTGTGTGCGTGTGTGCGTGTGTGTGTGTTTACGCACGCGCGCACACGCACGCGCACGGATGCACGTGCAAGCACGCATGTGTGCATGCACATGCACACACACACACACACACACACCACACACACACACACACACAGAGACACACACACACACTCACAAACACACAACACACACCCACGGGCGCGGGCGCGCGCGCGCGCGCACGATCACGCACGCATGCACGTCCACACCCACACACTCATACACACACACGCATTGCACGCCCACACCCCGCACGCATGCACGTTCACACACGCACTCATACAAACGCACGCATGCACGCCCACAGACGCACCGCATGCACGCACACCCACACGCACGCACGCACGCACACAAGCGCGCGCGCACGCACCCACCGACGATTTGTAACAGCACCCCAAAACCCGAACCGCTGCTTATCTTTAGCTCCACATTATCCCCTTTCTTCTTCAACGCGCCACTAACACGCGCAGGCTTTAAAAAATGCGACTTATTTGGAACCCGGACTGATACAACGACGATGCAAAGCAACCGTGGAGTGTGGTCTTCTGTGGGGATGGCAGGAGCTTTTCCGCAATGCTTGAAGCTTCTCCGCAATACCCAAACTTTAACCCTTCAGGAAACCTAGGGGAACCAATATACTGGAATCTATATTTTATGTACTGGTAGTTCTCACTCCAAGGATAACGTGATCAGAAAAAAATTGCAGAAACATTTCGAAAATTATGAGTAATCGCGCTGAAAAGATTGCCGCTCATAGAGTTACCGCTCGTTCCAGAGCGCCTAGTGGCCGATGGCTGAACTAGGCGTGAGCCGGAAAGCTGGGGATGTTTTTCTCTGTGAACGGGTCCCATATTATGCATGCATATTCTCACTTTCGTCAGAATATTCATTATTATTCATTATCGGATCATTGATGCCTGATAATTGCAGTGGGGTTGGGCGCATATAAGCACAATGTGATGTCCCTGGTTGCCAGACCAGGTCACCGGGTTACCAGGTTTGAAAGTCAGTCAGGCCCACATTTGGAACACATACCATCTGGAAAAAACTCCCACCTCCTCTCGCGGGAACCCCTGTGTAGATGCGACGCATAGAGGGACCACGTTTTATAGCGCGCATAACGTTGAGGGGACTGCGTAAGCCGGTTCCAGTCGATTACGACGTTGGCGTACTTGTAAAGCGGCGTGGACTGTAGGTGTTTGAGCCAAGCGTCGATATTGCTTCGCCGGAGAACGGCACACCGGTTATATGCGCAGCGCGCCTGAAGGAGAGGAAACCGCGGAAGGGAGATTGCTGCTCATGCGTCGGCCCCAGCGCGTCTGCCGCGGCTATGACGCAACGTGCCGCGACTATGACGCAACACAATCCAACACAATCCACTTTAATCAATCCCATCCAAATCCAATCCAATCCAAGCCAAGCCAAGTTAATCCAATCTAATCCAATCTAATCCAATCGAATCCAATCCAATGCCCCTCGCGAGAGAGTGTGCGCTATCGGAGAGGAGAGGCGGTGAGCGGCGGAGAGCGCAGCTGGCGCGGCGAGGAGAATGGGGGAGGGGTGGACAACGCCGACGACGACGACGACGACACCCGACAAGGCGAGTGAATCAGATGCTCTGCATCTAAAATCCGGAGGTTGAAGTGGCAGCAGTGGGGGCGTGTGCGATGCTTGCTGGAACTCAGTACAGGCGAGCCCGCTTATAACGAACACAACGGGAAACCGAAATCACTTCGTTATATCCGCTTTTCGCTATATCTGGACAGAAAATCTATGTATACCAATGGTAACGGGAAACGAAGATTTGTCCGTTATAGCCGCTATATCGTTAAAACCGGGTTCGCTAATGTGGGCTATACTGTAGTCGAAGTTTCGACGACGAGGCCGCAGGAGCAGGTTGGCAGGATCGAAAGACTTGAACGAGAAGCGCTGGTAAGTACATGGCACGTCGAGCGGTGTCATGCCGCGGTAATAACGCCGCTACGGCCGCTGTCAGTCGACTGAGAAAGTGGCTAAGGCGTATTGCTGATTAGCACGAAGCAAAAACGCTCGTGTGTACGAGATTTCGGCGTGCGTTAAAGATCCCCAGGTGGTCAAAATTAATCCGGAGCCCTCAACAACGGCGCCGCTCGTCGGCTGCGTTGCGTTGGCGCGTTAAACCCTACAATCGATCAATCATGCCGCGATCACTGCTGTGGCAGTCGTCGCATGTAAGCATAATGTGATGAACCTCGTTGCCAGACCAGGTCACCGGGTGCCCAGGTTTGAAAGTCGGTCAGACCCAAGTTTGGAATGGAATCCGAAACTGGAAAATGCGGACGTTGAAGTGGTAGAAGTGGCGACGGGTCCGATGCTTGCTTGAAATCAGTAGTCGAAGTTACGACGACGAGGCCGCAGGAGCAGGTTGGCAGGATCCAAACACCTGCACGTGAAGCGTTGGTAAGTACATGGGACGTCTAGGCGTGTCATGCCCCGATCACTGCAGCGGCGGTGGGCGTATTTATGCAAAATGTGATAGCCCTGGTTTCCAGAGCAGGTCACCGGGTGGCTGGGTTTGAAAGTCGGTCAGGCTCAAGTTTGGAATGGCATCTCAAACTGGAAAATTCAGTTGAAGTGGCAGAAGGGGCGACGGGTAGAGGTGTGCACGAGCTCGGGCTTACCCAAAAACCCGGGCCCGGCCCGGCCCACGGGCCGGGCTCGGGCCAGCCGACTTACTTTTCACTCGGGCCCGGGCCGGACTCGGGCCGAAATGTAAATGCTTCGGACGGTCCAGGTCGTCCGGACGGCTAGGGCTGGCTAAGGTAAGACTAAGGTAAGTAGAGACAGAGACACACGAGAAAACCAATGTGTTTATTTTGTGTCTCAGTCTCTACTTACATTACATATATATATAAATATATATGTATATATATATATATACATATATATATGTACATTTATATACATAAGGGTTGGCAGAAAGAGATGAAGAAAGAGTCATAGAAAGAGATGAAGAATTTCTGGAGTAACGTAGTGGTTATCGCACCAGACCGGTATTCTGGAGGTCGTGGGTTCGGATCCCACCCGGCGGGCATTTTTTCACCTCTTTCTTTTCGACTAAAAAAATTCTTCATCTCTTTCTATGACCCACCACAACCTCCCCTATGCTTTCTGAGGTTTTCGTGACTGCCAACCCTTATTTTCTGTCTTATTTCACGGAGACCCTCATTTCCCATTTTCTGATTCGCTACATATATATTATAAGTAAAGAGTCGGATACACAGCAAGAACTATAACTATGAAGGTTTACTCAAGTAGCGGCAATGAGACTTGTCATCATCAGAGTACAGTTACATCATTTTGGTGTCACAAACGTTTGGAACACATTTCTTGTATACACTTTCAGAAAACTGTGAGAAGGAGCGGCAGATGTTTTGGAAATGGAGAGTATGCCTGCACGCGGGCTATGCCTGTGTGACAACAACAAAAAAAAAGAGAAAGTAGAGAGACAGAGAAAGAGAAAGGGGTCGTATTAACAATGCAGCTCTCAAGGTTGCACCACAACGGGGCAACGTACGTGGCATGGGCTGCAAGTTCAGACAGTGCGGAAGACTGGACAATCGCGGTTTCAGAAAGAAGGGAAAAGTATACAATAAGGCATTCAGTGGGCGGGTTCACTGGTTTGGAGGGATCCATACAGGCATCAACGAGATTGCGTTTTGGGTGTGCCCCCAGTGGATGGAAAGAATAGATACAGGGCACAAAAGAGCATTGCACATCAGCTAGCAACTGAACAGGACATACGTAGGTTCCATAGATAACAAAGGGTTGCACGTTTCTTAGTGGTGAGGGGAACGCGGCCTCCTTCCCAGGGACAAATCGCATTGTTGAACCGCATTAGTCTAATAATGCTGCTTTATTTGGAGCATTTCTGCGAATTCTGATGGGAAACTCAAGGGTAGGCATAATGAACAATCTGATAAAGATTATGAGGTGGCCACTTTTATTCAACGGATAAGCAAGTTAGTTTTCCTTAACTTTCATTAATACCAAGCGTCGCTGACCCAAGCTTATAAATGAGAAAGATTCGCGAACCTCACGGTCGCGATGGGTTTTGAAAGGGGACTCTAAAATTTTTGCTTTAAGATGTTCAAATGCATTACCGTGACCGTTCACATGTCTTGACAGGGCAAATAAGGGCAACTTTTGGCATGACAGGGGTGATTATTTAACCGCATTCGGAAGGGCATTCAGTTTGGCGGATATATTGTTGCCTACAAACAGTGCACTCTAGACAATATACGATATTGGCGGAGTCACAGTTAGAGTTACCCTTTATCTTTACATAGTAGTCTGAAGCCGTGCTGGTGGCACGCTGTGTAGTGGTCATGTGTGGGCATAGGTTACATCGAGGTTTATTACAGGGCATGCAAACAGTAGTTTGCGGTACGTTGATACGAGGGTCAGCAATAAAGTCGCCTGAATTCTTATTACGCGCGGTTGACAACGCGTAGTGGTTCGGTTAATATGCTTTTTAAACGTTCACATTGAATTTGGATATTGTAATGTTTTCTAAGTACGGTTGAAACTCTTGGCGCAGAGGCTGAGTAGGTTAAAACTAAGTTTGTTTGTGGGTTAACGTTCGGGGATTTTTTCTTATAGATTTCGTTACGGTCTAATTGGGTGGCTTGTAAAATAGCGTCGTAGATAACTTGTTCCGGGTGTTTTTTTATTGAGGAGCGCGGTGTTCAGTTCTGGACAGTTTGAGTCAAAGTCGGCTTGGTTTGTGCAAATTCTCCTAAAATGGTCGTCTTCACTGTACGTTATTCCTGTCTTGCAGTGTCTGACATGGCTACCTTGCAAGTGCAAATACAAGTGCAAGTGCAAGTGCAAATTTTCCATGGAGTTTAGTTTGAAGCCGACCTTTGAAAGTAGCAACGGCGACGTCCAGAAAGTTAACACTGCGTCCGAATAGGAATGAGCAAGGGAAATACTAGGACGGGCTAGGTTAAATGCTTCAATTACGGTGAGGAGCTCCGCGTCACCAGGCTGCTAGATCATGAATATGTCGTCAATATACCTATTATAGTAGGGTGGCTTTAAACTTTGAGTGTCAAGAAAGTTTGATTCGAGGAGAGCCATAAAGATATTGGCGTAGTTGGGTCCGATTCTAGTTCGCATTGACGTTCCGCTGACTTGCACGTAATGAACTCCGTCGAACTCAAACTGGTTAAGTTCAAGAATAAGCCTAAGGAAAGTTTGTAGAGTAGAAAAATGGATAGAATAGTCGCACTATGGCTGCTCATACGCAAGCGATACAGCGACGATACTATCTTCACGCGGGATGTAAGTATACAGTGACGGGACGTCGAGAGGGACTAGTGGGCAGTTAGCAGGAATTTCAATTTTTGAGATGTCTGAGAGAAAATCATTGCTATCCCTACTGAAGGAGGAAAAGCTGGGCGGAATGTCGCAAATGAGATTATCTACGCAGCGCGAGAGGTTTTCAGCAACCGTGCCAATTACAGAAATAATGGGGCGCCCTGGGTTGTTAACCTTGTGAATTTTAGGGAGAAGATAGAATTTACCGGCTACTGTGCTGAAAGGGATCCGGGAATGAGCCATTGTTTTATTTATTGTTTTATTTTTACCAAGGTCAGCAGGTTTATCTTAGAGGATTTACTTATGGTCTTGAGTGGGATCATTGGGTAGTACTTTGCAGAACATCGATACCGGTAGTTGCTTATTGGCCTCGTTAACATAGTGGCTTTTGTCAAGGATTACGGTCACGCCTTCCTTATCGGCCGAATTATTAATTATGTCGGGACAGCTTGCGAGTTCCTCCAAGGCTTTCTTTTCGTTTGTAGTCATGTTATGATGGAAAAAAGTTGTGTTTCGTATGCTTTTCGCACGACGCATTGGAAATCTTTGATGTACATGTCTTGGCAATTATCACGCTGTGTGGGAGGAGTCCAGTGCTTAGACCTAGGTAGGGTGTTGCGGGCTTCTTCCGTAGCAGTGTGATCGTAGAAGTATTCTCGTAGCCTCATGTTTCTGGCAAAATTATCTAAGTCCTTAAAAATTTGAAAGTCATCAAAACCAACAGTAGCCGGACAAAAGTTTAGGCCCTTTGACAAGACGGTCATCTGAACTGGGGAGAGGGTTATACTTGAAAGGTTCCTTACATTCACGGTAAGATTTTCTTTTGTGACGGCAGACGAGGAAAAATTATTAGCACTGGTGTTTAACTGAACTGGTTGGGGTGCAGTAGTCGAAGCATTTATTACAGTCGTAGTGACATTATCGGTTGTATTGTCAGAGGGGGGGGGGCAGTAGCTTGTGCCAGAGCTTGTTAGATTCTTACACGTCTGGCCGCTGTTAGAAATCTTATCTCGGTAAAATTTGCGGGCTTTTGTTAGGGATATGGCGGAGGCTTTCTTAAATTCGTAGTTGCTTTAAAGGTTCGACTCTCTTTTGCTTAGTTCCTCTGAGCAGTTCCCCTTTCTTTCAGAAAGAATGGGCCGCAGTTTCGTTGTTATTGAGGATTATTTCAGTTAATTGTAAAGATGCTTTATCCAGTACCTGTTTCCATTTTTCTAGTTCGACGGGGACAGTATGGTAGTAGCAGGTTTTATTCTAATCCTGAGACCCCTGGGAGCCAGCGCGGCAGTGAAACACTGTGCAAGAGCGGAAACGTGCAATTCGGAACGTAATAGCTTTTTAGTGGTATTTCTTAACTCTAAAAAGTGTCTTGAAACTTAGAAGGAGCCACGTTACGTGTTTTTTTATGTTGTAGTCAGTTGTTACTATGCTGGTTCTGGCGAAGGTTGTATGGGCATGTGGCACAGAGGACTGGATGTTGGACCCCGGAAGGTCCGGCGGACAAGCTGCTGTTGGTTTCCGTGGGCTTGGTGGTCGCTGAAGATGCGGAGGTTGGGCGTGGCATGCTGTCGATGCGACGTTGGTCGGGGAGCTGCGTACTATCGCCGCGAGCGTTACCTCGGGCCGTTGTGGCCGCTGCAGGTTTGGCGGGAGGGGGCGCCATGCCGCTGACGCGACGCTCATCCGTGGACAGCGTGGGGCCGTCGAAGGTTAATTCCCGCTAACTTGCATCTGTTCAGCAAGTGGTCTCGTCTGCAGGTGGACCTTTGCACATCAAGCAACGTAAAATGGGTGTTGAGAACAAAAGCTGGGACAAGGCGGCGAAGCGATGTAAAAGATGGGAAAAACGCCGGTTTATCCTCGCAAGGGTCCGTAGTATGAAGCCGGGCGGACCGCGTACCCCCGGGAGCTATGCCATCGGGGTTTTTAATGCATTGCTTCCATGGGGGATTTGCAGGAACCGCGCTGATCCGTCGTAAGAAGCGGGTCGTCGTAAATCCGGGCGACGTAGCAGCGGGGTTTCACTATGTGGATATTGTGGAAGCTGTACAGGTTATATTTAAGCATGTGGACAATCGCCCTTTCCTGGGTGTCCACCCTATTATCATAGCATCATCTACATCTCAGCGGTGACAGTGTCATCGACATCGCCTTTCTTGCTGAGCCTTTCTAGCGCTGTGACCGCACGAATTAGGTCTCTCGCCTGGCGACTCCCGGAGCCTCTCAAGTGGTGGAAGGTGCTTTGATCCCGCAGTCTACCTCTCGCTTCCGCACCACTGGAGCTACGATCAGGTCATCGATTGCTACTGCCCACCAGCACCATGCAGCACGAGAGCAGCCGCTCGGGCAGCAACGCTGCAGCCCCGATCCAGCCTACCCTTACTATCACCAGCCCCCAGCGCGGTCTTCCATCTTTCGCTGGCCTCCGCGGTGACGACGTCGGCGAGTGGCTCGACTCCTACAACCGCGTGAGTTCCTTCAATCGATGGGATGACTCTTACAAGCTAGCGGAGGTGCCCTTCCGTATTACCAAGGTGGCTAAAACTTGGTTTTTTAATCATCGCTAAAATTTACCGATTGGGACAAATTTACCACTGACTTACGTCGAATTTTCGGCACATCCTCAACGTGCGCTGAAGCTGCCAAGAAAAAAGTCAATGAGCGCGTGCAACATCCCATGGAGACCTATACGTCCTACATCGAGGATATCTTGTCCCTGTGTCGACAAGTGGACGGCAGCATGAAGGAAGAAGACCGGGTTCGGCATATTCTGAAGGGAATTGCCCCGTTTTGCTTTTCAGGCACTTGCCCTGCAGAACCATTCACGCGTGCAAGACGTCATAGCCGCATGCAAACGACTCGAAGACCTGCAATCTATGAGGGTGCAGCCAGCCATTTGGGGCGAAGGCTTCTCGACGGACTTCGACTTGCGCGCCGTGATTCGGCTGATCATTCGCGAGGAGCTTGAAGGACACGTCCCGCACAATCTCCCAGACAACCGCCACCAGCCTCCGAGTACTACAGTGCTCGCACCTCAACAAGAAAGCTTGGTTCTCCGCCTGCGTGATCTCATAAGGGATTAGCTGGCCGCTGTTAAGTCCGATCCTCCGTACAAGGCTGAGCACTCCTGCACATGTCCTGCCGCTTCTGCTTCGACACTGCCACCGGTCTTGCAAACGTCGACGCCGCTCATGCACGTGGGGCAATCCTGCGCGCACGTGGCTCCCTTTTCTACGGTCTCTTCTACTCCGCAGTCTTATTCCGTCTGGCGCCCTTCACGGCCAGTTTGTTACTACTTTGGCAGCCGGGGCAATATTTCACGTTTCTGTCGACGGCGCCAGCAGGACGAGCGATACAGTTACGCTATGAACGCATGCCGTGATATAGCCCACGCCGTTATGGACAACCCTTGTTTCCACCAGCTACCCGTCGCTCTTCGCCCCCTCCCGACTCCTATGACCCGCCTCACACGCAACATTCTCCCCGACGTCGGTCAACTTCGTCTTACCGCCGGTCGTCGTCTCCTCTCCGCCCGGCCTCTCACGTTGCTGACCGTCTCTCGGAAAACAGGAAGCAGCAGTTTTCTGGGGGGAAACTGCGTCACGGGAAAAATCTTCAAGTCCCCCTAAGTCCCCATCAAATACATTGACGGTTCTTATAGAAGGAGTTAGGGCCGAAGCTTTAGTCGATACAGGTGCAAGTGTTTCCGTGATTCATGCAGATTTGTGCTGTAGGTTACGCAAGATTACAACGCCCTATGACGGTCCGACTCTTTGTGGAGCCAACGGTGTTATGATTCCACCCTCCGGATTCTGTACAGCTCGTGTGTTCATCGAATCCATACGTCATCACATACAGTTCGCAGTGTTGTCCTCGTGTGCACATCAACTCATTTTGGGTTGGGGCTTTCTCTCGTCGGCCACAGCGGTCATCACCTGTCACCAACCCACCATTCATATCGCCGATACCTCCATTGCCAGTGTTTCCAAAAGACTGAAGCAACGCCGCTTAGTAGCGAGGAACGAGTCTATTTTGTGCCCAGGAGAAGAAACAGTTTTGTCCGTCTCCTCGACCACAGTCACTGATGGTGATGTGTTGATTGAACAAGCTGGGAATTTTATTTTGAAAGGCGTAGTCATACCTTCCTGCCTCGTCCGTTTTTCATCTGGTTCAGCTCTCCTTGTTGCAGTAAATACGTGTACTGAAACAATTTTGCTACCGCAGGGTGCCACGGTCGCTTCAGTTTGTGACGATGAGGCAGTGTCTGTGCTCCCACTGTCTACACTTTCGACAGATCAACACGCCTCCAAGTCGCCAACCCCAGCCTCTGCTTTCGACTCAGCAATAGGTTCTGATCTTACAACAGACCAGAAGCAAGCATTACAAGTCTTGCTATCGAAACACCAGCGTTCCTTCGACATTCTTTCGTCTGTTCTGTGAAAGACATCTGCTGCGGAGCATCGCATCGATACAGATGCATCGTCTATTGTTCGCCGCCGCCCATACCGCGTTTCTCCATTCGAGCGGGGGGTTATACAAGATAACGTCGACGACATGCTCAAGCGGAATATCATTCGTCCTTCATCGAGTCCGCGGTCTTCGCCTGTTGTGTTAGTGCAAAACAAGACGGTTCCGTGCGCTTTTGCGTCGACTATCGGGCGCTGAACAAAATAACACGTAAAGACGTCTACCCGATGCACCGCATTGATGACGCCCGGGACAATTTGCAAGGTGCCGAGTAATGTACAAGCCTCGAACTTCGCTCTGGATACTGGCAGGTTCCCATGCACGAAGCCGATAAAGAGAAAACAGCTTTCGCCACGCCCGATGGCCTTTACGAATTCAACGTGATGCCATTGGGGCTGTGTAACGCTCCGGCCACATTTGAGCGAATGATTGACACCGTCCTTCGTGGCCTTAAATGGAGAACCTGCCTATGCTATCTAGACGACATTCTTGTTCTTTCCTCTACTTTTGCTGACCACCCACACCGCCTAGATGACGTCCTTACATCCCTTGCCAACGCCGGGCTTCACCTAAACACAAAAAAAGGCCGTTTCGCGAGCAAATTCATCAAGGTGCTCGGACACGTAGTGAGCAAAGACGGAATTCGCCGAAACCCCGACAAAATGAACACCGTACAACACTTTCCCCGGCCGACCCGTCTCAAAGACCTCCGCAGTTTCCTTGGCTTAGCTTCTTATTTCCGGAGTTTCATGTGAAACTTCGCTTCGCTTGCTTCGCCCCTCCACAAACTTCTCGCATCTGACACCTCTTACACATGGTCTGATGACTGCGAAGCAGCGTTCGAAAATCTAAAGCACGCTCTCATTTCTGCGCCGGTTCTCCACCATTATGACCAAATGGGCGGCGACTATCCTACACACAGACGCCAGTGGGCATGGCCTCGGGGCCGTGCTATGGCAGCGCAACGCATCTTCAGTAGAAAACGTTGTGGCCTACGCAAGTCGTGCCCTGAAACCTGCCGAACGAAATTATACAATCACGGAACAAGGGTGCCTCGCAGTTGTCTGGGCAGTACAAAACTTTCGCCCATACCTGTACCGACGTCATCTTACGGTGGTCACTGACCACCATGCTTTATGTTGGCTCTCGTCGCTCAAGAACCTGAACGGACGGCTTTGCCGCTGGGTCTTGCGGCTGGAAGAGTATGATTTCACTGTTATCTACAAATCTGGCAAAAAGCATATGGATGCGGACGCCCTTTCGCGTTGCCCTGTCTCGACACAAAGTGAATCATCAGCTCCTGCGGCTCAAGTCACCCTGCCAATGGCGCCTTGGGACGTCGTGAAGCTCGACTCTCCCGAAGACTTCGTTGCACTCCAGCGGGCAGACCATTATTGTCGGAAACTAATGGATGAACTGAACAGTTTGGCAGAGCCGTCGAACAGCCGCTTACGTCGTCAACTGCAGAAGTTCCGTTTCTTTAATGGTATCCTGCATCGTTATAATTACGACGCTGCCGGTGACAATTGGGTTCACGTCGTTCCGCGTGCTCTTCAACAGCAGATACTGCGCGTTTTTCACGACGACGCTACGGCCTGACATTTAAGCTTTCACAAGACCTACCACAGAATCAAAAGCCGTTTCTTCTGGCCTGGGCTTTCTACCAGTGTTTCCCAATATGTCGCTTCCTGCGCGCCCTGCCAGCACCGTAAACGGCCAACCATAGTACCTGCCGGACCGCTGCAACCACTACCTTGTCAGCACCATTCGATGTTGTGGGCATCGACTTATACGGCCCGTTGCCCGTTACCCCAGCTGGTCATCGGTGGGTAGTAACTGCGGTTGACCACCTTACCCGCTATGCTGAAACCGCCCCTATCCGAACCTATTTCGCCGTAGAGGTCGCCGAGTTTTTCTTACACTCCCTATTTTTGCGCCACGGCCCACCACGCGCTGGTTTTTCGCCGTATTATGTAGTCTATGGGCGCCCACCACCTTCTGTTCTCAATTCAACTTTCTTTTTTGCACCTGTCGACCGCACGTCCAATGTCCCCGCACAATTCGTTGCCCGCGTCGCTTACTGCCGCCAATTGGCCCGGGCGAATACTGAAGCCAGTTTGCATCTCCGCAAGTCTTACTACGATGAGACTCACCGCAGTGTCTCTTTTCAGCCAGGGGACCAAGTTTTGCTCTGGACACCCCTACGCCAACCTCGTGTGTCAGAAAAGCTGCTTTCGCGATTCATCGGTCGTTATACCGTGCTTCAGCAAACGTCCCCGGTGAAATATCGCGTGGCTCCGAACAACGCTCTCACCGATCGTCGCTGCCGCGGGACTGAAATTGTTCACGTTTCTCGGTTGAAGCCATACGTTCATCGTTCCGACACGCCCTAGCTAGCGGCCAGGTGACCGCTTTTTCTGAATGGGGAGGATAAGTGTGAGAAGCTGTACAGGTTATATTTTAGTATGTGGAGAATCGCCCTTTCCTGGGTGTGCACCCTATTATCATCGCATCATCTTCATCTCTATATTACTGTGAAGGCGAAAACCGAAATCCAAAACTGGAAGCGCGTTCTGCGGGCATTCACCCACGAAGGTGGTGTTACCAAAACCAAGCGGGGAAGGAGGACGGAGAAGAGGAGAAAGCGGGAGCTCGAGGAGAATGAAGCATACGAACCTGCCTACCGGTCACAGTTTCTCACAATAAAATAAAGTTCCTGCGTTTTTGCAGCCGCCCCTTTCCATAGGGGCGATTTCCCGTGCAAGCCGGGTGAACTTCCCGAGCGTTGTATTCCCACACAAAGTCCGAGCGCCAGGCCGGGGAGTCGCTTGTACCTATTTTACCGGTAGGTGCCCGGTGCCACCAAGGAACACGAATTAACATGGTGCTTTCCACAGCCACGATGGACGCTCAACTCACAACTGCCTGTGGCAGGACATGTCGCCAGACTCTTTCACCCCCCGCAATGGCGCAACGCGGCAGGATGGCCGGGGGTCCCGCCAGAAGGACAAGGGTCAGGGGCCCCTCGATAGGGTAAAGGCAGCTTTCCAGGTGTGGATTCCCCTTTCAAGGGTCCGCACTCGACCAGGGACACCTGTACCCATTAAAGAAACCGGTGGGTGCCTGGCGGTACTAGGATTCGAACCCAGTACCTCCCGCATACGAGGCGAGTGCTGTACCTCTGAGCCATCGCTGCGGTCAAAACCGAAGACAAGCGGGGAAGGAGAGGAGGAGGAAGCGGGAGCTCGGGAGGAATAAAGCGTACGAACCTTCCTACCGGTCGCAGTTTCTCACAATGACGCAGTCGACAAACTTCCGAAGCCCAGGCGACCCCGCCTCCGGAACCTATCTCCCTCGCGGTGATTCGCCCTCAGGGACTGTACTTCGAAGCGGCAGAGTCGTTCTATCTCTTCAAGCGCCTTCATCCGAGGGCAGCGCGCACGGGCGCGAATTGACTACACACACGCCGCCTAACGCCCCTACCACCGCTGATCTTCTTCACGCCGTCGTCGAGTCGACCCGACGATTGGCAGACTTCACCGGTTCCGTCTCCGCTTCATTCCTAAGTGGGGCGGCTTCATCTTCGGTGGATTCCACTGTCCTAGAGTTTCATGGCTTCCGCGACGACCCGGTGAGCTGGCTGCAGGAAATAGACGTCTTTGCCGCTCTCCATGCGTGGCCTGAGAATGCCAAGCGGTCATTCGCTGAATCTCGACTGCGCGATGCTGCCCGAGCGTGGCATCTTTATGATGGCCACTCGCACTCAACCTGGACAAGCTGGAGTGGGGCACTTATGACGGCATTTGGTGACCTGCCGGCCGCTCACGGTGACCGCCTGATGCAAATGCGTGCGCGCCGCCAAGGACCTGGCGAGGACGTCGCAACTTATGTCTATGACACACTGCGTCTCCTCTGTGCATGCAAGCTTGTTTGGGAGACTCCTGCTGCTAGGCAGTATGTCTTAGATGGCATGGCGGACCCTCTTCATGCTGCAATTTGGACCGTGCAGCCGCCAGATTTGAGCCCAGCGGCATTCATCCGTCTGGCTGCGAAACTGCAGGACGACACCACACGCCGGCTTCCTGCCGGTACCACAGCCACCGTGGCACCGAACGGCCCGTCAACGTCAGGAAAGGCGTTCTTCAGCCCTAGGAATGCTTTTCGCGCGGGAGCCCTGGACCTAGGAACAAGGCTTGTCCGGCGCCACGGCCACAGGTACACTACCAAGTACGTCCCCTGCCATGGTTCAGGTGCATATCGATGGGATCGGCGACGTAACGGCCCTGGTTGACACTGGGGCTGAACGCACTGCCATCCACCGAGGACACGCCCCGGGCAACGTTATAAAGCCATGGACACAACCACCGCTGCATGGCCTCAGTGGCTGTGCCCTGCCCGAGGAGCCCTTGACCTGACCATAGGGACGTGGGCTGGCCGCCGGTCTTTCACCGCAATCCCGGTCTTTGAGGACCTGCCAGCAGACGTCATCCTGGGGGCAGACTGCCTGCTTTCAAACGACGTGGAGGTACGCATCGAGCGTGGGCAAGTCCACCTGTGCCCCACTACCATCGGACAGTCCTCTCCGGCCATTGATAAAGCCGAACCGGCCTTTGCGGATGCTCTGTCCCATTTGCTGGAGTGTCACAAAGCTCTTTTCGCGGACGACACAGCGCAGCTTCCCGGCACTAACCTCCTCGTACACACAATACCAACAGGCGATCACCCATCAGTCTGTGTACCACTACGTCGGTATGCTGAAAAGGAGCGAACCGTGATCGACTAGCAGGTTTTTGAGATGCTCAACGCAAGAATCATAAGGCCCTCGTCCAGCCCTTGGGCTGCTCCCATCGTCCTCGGGCGCAAAAAGGACGGAACGCTTAGATTCTGTGTTGACTACCGGGAGCTGAACAAGCTCACCGTACCGGAATCATACCCGGTGCCTCGCATCGACGACGCTCTCGACACGGTGCGCAAATCTACGTACTTTTCATCACTGGACCTACGCGCCGGGTACTGGCAAATTCTCGTTTCGAAAGAAGGCAAATGTAAGACATCCTTTCGAACCCCGTCAGGACTTTTTGAATTTAACCGCATGCTATTCGGATTGCGGACAGCACCCAGCACTTTCCAAAGGGCCATGAATTCAGTCCTCGGGTCCTTGAAAGACCAAGCTTGTGTCGTATATTTGACGATATTCTTGTTCTTGGGTCAAACCCCGAAGACCACCTCCGAAATCTGGATCATGTATTAACACGGCTGTACAAGCTTGATTTCGACTGAACCGCGACAAATGCCGGTTTGGGGCCACCTCCATCCCGTACCTGGGGTACAGGATTTCCACCGATGGGATAGAGCCGCTTCCTGAACGAATTGCGGCAGTGGTGAACTAGCCTACGCCATCCTGCCTAATTGACGTGCAATCATCTCGTGGCGTTGCCTTGTACTTACGTAAATTCGTCCCTAACTTCGCTTCTACCGCTGTCCCCCTTACAGACCTCACAAGGAAAGACGCAAGATTTGTTTGGGGTGCTGCTCAACGAGGCTTTTCAAACGCTCAAAGAGCAGCTCACCCATTGCCCGGTGCAAAGCCATTTTAACGAAGACTGGGAGACAGAAGTGCACACCGATGCCAGCCAGGTTGGCCTCGGGGCTGTACTCATGCAGCGCGATACAACCGGCAAGGAACACATCGTGGCGTACGCTAGCCGGAAGCTGTCCGACACCGAGCGGCATTACCACTCGAATGAGCTGGAGTGCCTGGCCGTTGTCTGGAGCGTCGACGACAAGTTCCGGCATTACTTGTTCGGACGCGAGTTCACGGTGTTGACGGACAACGCCGCAATGACGTGGATGTTCACCAAGCGCCATCTCAAGCACAAGTTCACCAGGTGGATCATTACTCTGCAAGAGGACACGTACCATGTACGCCATCGCCCAGGGGCGTGAAACCAGCTCGCTGACGCGCTTTCACGTCACCCCGCTGGTAAATGCTCGCAGTCTCGCCGTGGGGACAGTTGGATCCTATTTGCGCAGGAAGACGTTAGTAAAGCACAGCGTGACGATCCCGGCCTGGCTACGATGATTGCTGTTCTGAGCACCTCATCATGAAACCCAAACTTCGTTCTTCGCAATGGAACGCTATACCGCCGCGTGTGGTCCAAAAGTCCCAACGAGGAACACCACGTCATTGCAATCCCTGCGGCGTTAAGGGCTGAGATTTTGCGCGCCGTTCATGATTCCCCCGAGGGCGGACACATCGGCCAGTGCGCAACTCTCCAGAAAGTACAGGAGCGCTTTTGGTGGCCGAAGATGCACAGCCAAATCGCTCTTTGTAGCCAGTTGTGAAGATTGCCAGCGGTTCAAGAGAAATCCAGGAAGTCAGCCAGGCTTACTCAGCCCCATCACGCCTCCAGGGGCAGTGTTTAACACCATTCGCATAGATCACGTGGGGCCGCTGCCCACCACGGCTGACGGAAACCGCTACATCATTGTCGCCGTGGACTACCTCTAAAAATAGTCGAGGTAGCCGCTGTGCCTTCCCTAGCTGCAAGTCACGTGATCGAGTTCCTGAAAACGAATTTCCAATGGAGACATGGAATGCCCAAAAAGCTAATATCAGACCGCTCAACGATTTTCCGCAGCCGCCAGCTACTCTCTTTTCTTCGCCGAGCGGAAGTCGAACACCATTTTGCGTCCTCCTACCACCCCCAGGCTAACGGCCTTACAGAACGAAGTACCCAGACGATTCGAACACGACTGGTACCGTACGTGGAGACCCACAAGGCAGGGAAAGCTGACTGGGACAGGCACCTGCAGTCCGCTGCTTACTCGGTCAACACGTCCTTCCGAAATTCTTCCGTTCTTCCGTCCTTCGGAAGTCCTTCCGTCCTTTGGAACGTCCTTCCGTCCTTCGGAAGTTGCCCATTTACGGGCCACTTCCAAAGTTGGACGTCGCGGCCAGTTTGGACACTCCCGTTCAAGTCGGCCGACCTGTCGATCGGCAGGTGGTGTGCCGAAATATCACAACAGAAGCACGGAGGAACGCTATCGATGCCCAGAGGACCCAGAAGAAATACTACGATCGCCGACATCGGCGCGCACCGCAGTATGATGTCGGTGACCAGGTATGGGTGCAACGAGGGACTCAGGCAACCGACCAGAAGCTCCTACCTAAGTTTGACGGGCCATTTGTAATCACGGAGCGCTTAGGCGCGAAGCCTTGGCGAGTGGCCACTCACTCGTGCACTGCAAACCTTGACAAGAAGAAAAGAGACAACTTCGCTGTCCATGTGTCGCGCATGAAAAAGAAGATTGGATGTGCAGACTGACACTTCGCTACGCTTCGGTCAGGCTCGCAGTCGTGGCCGAGTGTGAAGGCGAAAACCGAAAGCCAAAATTGGAAGCGCGTTCCGCGGGCAATCGCCCACGAAGGTGGTGTAACTGAAGCCAATTGGGGAAGGAGAGCAGGAGGAAGCGGGAGCTCGGGGGGAATAGGCTTCCCAGCCTCTTTGTTGGCTAACCGGTGTGCTGCATTGCATGAACGCTTTGTCATCCGGAAAAGCCGTTTCTTTTTGTTAGGGAGACGCAACAAATTTTGGTTGAACCAAGGTGCCTTGTTGTTAGTAGATACGCGACTGGAACGTGCCGAATGTATGTTCCTGTAAATTTCAATTGAATGTTTGAGGTGATCAGGCAAGAAAACGCCAAGAACACGAGCCAGTTCAGTGTGTATGGCTGAATAGTTAGCGTTGCTATAATGTATAATCTTTTTGAAAGCTTTTTGTGATTCCGAATGGCGGAAAGTAAGTGAAAATTGCAGTACATCGTGGTCACTTAAACCAGGCAAGTGCCTTATGCTTGAAAAGATATCAGGTGATGACGTAAGTATAAGCTTTAGAAGGGAAGACGAATTCTGTGTAACACGTGTAGTTTCGATAACAAGCTGTGACAAGCCCAAGTCCGAACAAAAAATGATAAAGTTGTTAGACACGGATGAAAAACAATCAGAAAACGAACATGATGCGGACCAGACTATGCTAGAAAAGTTAGTCACCAATCAAAACAATTCCTATATCGAACAGTGATAGCGTTAAATAAGTCGTGCAAAGCATTATTAAATAATGAATCAGTTGAGGGTGAGCGATTAATAACACCTATAATCGTTTTCTAAAATTAACTTTCACAAAGCACAATATCGTTCGACTTCAGAAGAGATGGTAATACAGAATCATTCATAACATTTTTTAACAGCTAGCAACACACCATAACCAGTTCTATCGCCTCGATCACTGCAATAAATTGAATACTTATCCTTACAGTTAAATAACGCTGCATAGAGATTGCACTAGTCAACCAAGTCTCCGCTAAAGTGATTATATCGGCGCTACACTCATCATTATTGCACTGAGGCCATCTCTTTCGCGCAATAAACTGCGAATGTTAGTACAAAGAATTGAAAGAAACTGTGGCTTGAAGGCGCAAGCACCACCCCTCTCATTTACCTAGTCATTTGCCTCGAGTACGCAGCCAGAGCGAAGAGTTCGGGCATTAGTTACTTTCGCGCCTAATGTTAGACCAGCAGGGCCTATTTCATAAACAGCGTCATCATCTGGATTTCACCCGCATCATTTAGCGTTCATGACAAGTTTATAATTCCAAAGAATAAATAAGACCTTTTGTCCTTTCCCATATTAAGCCAATTTTTTCTTGTATCTTGGGTTGGCAAAAAAAAATTTTCGTTTATGGCCACCTGACTATCCTTAAGAAGTGAAGAAGTTCCTCCGTTTTTGAAGTGGAAAATGTTACGACTGGTAGACATTTTAACTTCGGAGTACCTTAGCACCGCACAATGTCCGTCCGCGTTCATGCGCATAGCATTTACAATCACAAGAAATCATCCAGGCACCGGCAGGATTCGAGCGTGTGTCTGGTAGACCAGACAGAGTTAGGGCCAGTCGTCTGAACCAGTGGGCTACGAATATGAGCTAGCTCCCGAGAGTCAAACGTCTTACTCCCTCGCCTGTAATGGTGCGGAGTACCTTAGGACCTCCGAATGTCCGTCCTCGTCCATCCGTGCGCACACCACCATCAAGCGAAAATCAAGCGAAATTCGATTTCAGCCGTCAGTAGTAGTTTCATTTAGGGAATGGTCAAGATGCAATTCACGGCTCAAAACAAATGACGGTCGGGGAGCAAATCGGATGTCCCTCGGGGCGCAACTTGGAAGTCATTTTGGGTCCCCGTACTCCACGTCCTCGCCATCATCCACCAAGTGGAGATGGTGACATATTTTTCCGAAGTGAGTTAACCAATTCTGCGGGCGCGTGATGTTCTGTCTTCTGGTGTGTTTAGTTTTAGGGTGTTTTAAAACAGTGATTAGATTTTTCCTCATTGTTCGGCGGATTCCGTGGTGACGTCGGGCAGGCCCTGACAAATGAGGTTGTCGTGAGGAGAGTGGTCTTCTGCCCCATCTAGCCGCGTCCGGAGGCTGTGTGTGACTTTTTTGGTACGGCTGACACTTTCACGAACATCACTAAGATCGCAATGCAACTTTTCTAGCATAAATGTTTGAGCTTCCACGCTCTGTATCGTTATTGTGATGTCAAAGATCACCTCGAAAACCTTACTTTTTTGTTCTGTTAATTCTGCTATAGAAATCGTCATTGTGCTTTCGACAATTTCCATTCTGGTGAAACGCTCATTCATATCTTAAACGGTTTTTAGGACCTCGCGGAGTATATCACCAGGGCCGGGGTTGCTCTCAACATCCCCACACAGAAGCAAGAACAGAGAACAAAACTGTTCTAACAAGGCTTTGGGGCATGGAAGCACGACGACAAATACATGGTCAGACTTGAAACAAGTACATTTATTTTGTAAGGACAACTAACCTGGATTACGAAGAAGAATGCCTGTAAGTGTCTCATCGTGGTCGCGCTTTCATGCCCGCTTAGGCAAATGTTGCGAAAGTTCGACCCGTAATCTCTACAATAGCGTACATTGAAGCTAATTGGGCGAACAGGGTTAAAAAGAAGCCCAAGAATTTGGCTCTAAAGAACTCACACTGAAGACAGGCGTCATTGGAATTCTACGCATTAGTATAGAATTTTCCGAATTTCTTCAGAATGTTTTTAGACATGAGCGAAAAGTCTTCTAGCAACTTGAGAAGACTAAGCAAGCTAGTTTGCTTGGAAATAGTTCTTCAATGATCCCTCTATCGATAGATATCACCATTGTTTGTTTTTACTGAAAGTTAATAGGTAAAAATAGGAATGCATTGCCGTGAAGGCGAAACTGACGTGAGGGCGCCCACAAGGAGTGAAGTCCTGTTTTGATTACATGCTGTATATCCAAGGACACTTGCACCACCAAGCCTATTTTCGTTTTCTCGGCGCACTCCATTACAAATTTTATTAAAACAAGCAGAACAATTATTGTGCTGCATATATAAATTTTATTCCCTGATGCCCTAACTAGATGGCATGCTTATAAATAGCTAATTACTTGCATCACAAGCTCTCTTTCTTGTTTTTAAGATGAAAGGGGCCCGACTATATAATAAAACGCGCAGAAAAACATTTTCTATTGGAGGAAACAATTAACGGCTGAAGGATTTATTCACTACCCGTCTTACCCAGACGGCGTCACCATCTCCTCTCTCCTATTCCTTTCATCATAGTCCACGCAGGCCAAATGGGATAAAATAGTTCCGAAACCAATAAACATCATGAAGAGTGCGAAAACATAATGTAAGTAAAGACAAAGACACATGTCAAAACATTTACCAAGTAAAATTTACTACTAACGTTTGAAAGTGAGGACTTCCTTTTCTCAATTTGCATTGCAAGCTGAGTAAACGGCGTCGTATATCTAGAAAGGGAGATTACAGGGTATGGCAAGGGAGCCTGTTCATACAATCGGGTTATAGATTGGGGGCAGCGTGGTCAAGAAAGTTGACAAAGGCAGTCACACCAATGCACGCATATAGCGCACATCTGGCCATACGCATCCATTCCAAATGATTGTGACGGGATTCAAACATGAGAAGCGCTACGCTTTATTTGTGGTGGAAGGAAAGGGAAGCACACACAAGGGCTGTCAGACAAAAGGTTTCGAGAGGACACGTTTGCGTAGTGGCGCCCACAGCCAGACACGGTCACCGGTAAAGTACGAAGCTGGTGCGTGTCGTCGGTCATATCGCGCTTTAGTCTTCGCCAGGGACGTCAAAGTCCGTAGTCGGGAAAGGCGGCGCGCCTCTTCAGCACGACAGAGAGCCTGCGCTATAGAAACATCTTCATGGTCAGGAAAGGGCAGGATAGTGACGAGGAAGCTACTTGGCCGCCGCATGTATAAAAGAAAGAAAGGTGCGTATCTCGTGACCTCGTGCTTAGCGGTATTGTAAGCGTATGTGATAAAAGATAACACATCGTCTCAGTTTTTGTGATCTGAGGATACGTACATGGCCAACATGTTTGTCAGTGTACGATTTGTTCGCTCAGTAAGGCCATTGGTTTGTGGGTGATATGGCGTGCTGTGTCGGTACTGTGACCCACAGAGACGAAGGAGCTCTTCGACGATATTCGCTGTGAATTGTCGTCCGTCATCACTTATAACCACACGGGGGGCACCATGGCGCAGTATGATGAAGTGCAGAAAAAAGTGTGCGACTTTGGAAGCTGTAGCGGATGGCAGAGCAGTCGTTCCCACATATCTTGTCAGGCAATCGACACAGACAATTATCCGTCGATTTCCCGCTACCGACTTTGGAAACGGGCCGAGCAAGCCAACTCCTACATTTTCAAAAGGTGACGTTGGTGGACGCACCGGATGCAAATGCGCTGAAAAGGGAACTATGGGATGCTTGTAGCGCTGGCCCACCTGGCATCCAGCGACGTACTGCTTCGTCGTCTTCCGGAGGCGAGGCCAGTAGAAACGTTGACGGATTCGGTAAAGCGTGCGGGCAAAGCCAAGATGTCCTGAAGTGACGTAGCCGTGCATAACATGCAAGACGACTGGAAGGAGGCTCTAAGGCACGACAAGCAAAAAATGAGCACCATCGGACGAATAATTCCGTCTACAGAGCAAGCCATCTCGGACGACGAACGGTGAAGTCGACGCTTGAGATGCCTGTGCGGTGACAAAAAAATGGCTTCAAGCTGCTATCTTTTTGTTGCTCTTCCTGACACACGAGTGCATTCAGGAGAGTGGTCGAGATGGAAGCTAAGGAATCGGCATGGTGTTCTTCTTCAAATAAATGCGCTTGTTGAGAAAGGCGTGACAAACAGTCAGCGTCGGTGTGGCGGCGCCCGCTCTTGTAGACAAGAGCGAAATCTAATTACTGAAGCCGTAAAGAACAGCGAGTGAGTCAACCAGAGGGGTCGCGTAGTCCCACAAGCCAGCACAGGGAGTGATGGTCTGTTACAATGGTAAAATGGCGTCCATAAATGTAGGGTCTGAACTTTTGAATGGCGAAAATCATCGCAAGGCATTATAGTTCTGTGACAGTGTAGCTTCGCTCTGCTTTCGAGAGTGTACGACTTGTGTAGGCGACAGCGCTATGCACACCTCCACGCGGTTGGACCAGCACAGCCCCAACAACGATGGCGCTGGCGTCCGAGTGGGGGCCGAGGGGTCGAAGTAGCACAACACAGGACCGGATGTCAACAAATGCTTCAACTCCGTGAAAGACGATTCACATTCGGGAGTCCACACAAAGGGCGTGTCTTTACGAAGAAGAGCTGTGAGGGGACAGGCGATCTTGGCGAACTGAAGCAAAACAGCACGAAAAAACGATGCACGAGGGAGAACACACGCACGAGCGCTGACAACAACTGAGCATGTTTATTGCAAACGCAAATATTTACGCTATACAAACAAAGATACAAACAACAAACACAAGATATGCAGACAGCGTAAGCATTTTTTATGCAGACAGCGTAAGCATTTTTAAGTGCGAATGCACTTCTTAAGCGAGCCTGAAGCGTCCGCCGCCGTCCGCATAGCAACAGCTGCGGGTGCGCGCGCTCCTCGTCTTCCTTGGCAAGGGGGGGAGATGGGCGCGCGCTGCCTGGACGCTGACATGGCACATACCCACGTGGGGGATTGGCAAGGAATCTCCTCGTCTTCCTTGGCAACGGGGGGAGATGGGCGCGCGCTGCCTGGCCGCTGACATGGCACATACCCACGTGGGGGATTGGCCAGGAATCGGGCGTGAGAAGGGCTAATGCACCCGCTTAAAGGAGTACTGACACGAAATTTCAAAGCTGAGATCCGCTCTAGCAATCAAGTACAACGACAACACAAATAGGTGTCTGTGAATAAATGCATCTTTCTTTCTATGTAGTTGTGTGTGTGTGTGTGATCTCTGTTTCGCGAACATTACCGAACCACGCAAATTCAACTCGTGCATTCGCACTTTCACATTCTTCCCCTCGGGGAAATGCGGGGAATTTTTTTTCGCCGCGCCCGAACTAATCACACCACTCTGGGTGCTGCTTCATCCTTTAAAATATAGCATCTCTTTCGCAGTTAAGGTGACCGATGGCTTGCTGACGCACTTATCCCTCTCGCGGCGATTTGGATTGCTTCAACAATTTCCCGCGTGATTTGGTCCTTGTGCTTCTTGATGAGGTCGCATCTTTCGAGAAGAGGCCAACAATTTTTGCAGGATGCGCAATGGGTGGCAAGGTTGCTTCCTGTGCGATTTTTGACTGTATTCTCGTATGGCGAAGTCTTTGATAAACCGACGAAAGTAGGAGCACAGTCCAAAGAAGCTCCGCAGGTCCTTAAGTGATCGGGGTTTTTCAATACCACGACCCGCAGCAATATTTAGGCGGTGAGGCCTGATTTCATCGTGGTGAACAAGGAAGCCAAGCACAAGCGCCTGGCACTCTCCGAAATGGCACTTCTTCGAGTTCAGGACCAGGCCAGCCTGTGTGATGTGCTGGAGACCAACATCAAGCCGTTGGTTATGCTCGTCGAACGTCCTGCCGAAAATTATGACATCATCTCGATAACACATGCAGGCTTCCCACTTCAGGCCCCGCAGGACAGAGTCCACGAATCTTTCGAATGTTGCAGGCGCGTTGCACAGGCCGAACGGCATAACATTGAATTCGAACAAGCCATCTGGTGTGACGAATGCTGTCGTTTTCTTGTCGTCCGGGTGCATATGAATCTGCCAGTAGCCCAATCGAAGATCAACCGACGAAAAGTATGAGGCAGAATTCAGACAATCAATGGCGTCGTGAATCCGCGGAAGTGGGTAGACGTCCTTCTTCATCACAATATTAAGTATACGCAAAATCGCCACGTGTTGTCCTTCTTTCTGACCAGTATTACAGGGGCGGCCTCTGGGCTGGTAGATTCCTGAATCACACCGCTCCAGAGCATTTCCTCAGTCTGTTCATTTATAGCGCTGCGCTCAGCAGGAGACACGCGGTAAGGTTTCTACGAGGCAGGTGGTGCATTGCCGGTGTAAATTCGATATTTCGTCCGAGACTCTGGCGGCGCAGGAGGGTATTTACCCTGTACAAAATCGAACACCGAAGCGTGCCGAGCCAGCAATTTTTGCAATGCGTGTCGTTGCTCAGACGGCAACGATTTTTAACCATTTTGATGAAATTTACTGTATAGTCTGGTTCCACATTAGTCGCAGGGCCAACCATAGAAATAGTGTCTAGTGAAGTATCTAAATTATTGGCATAAGTGGCGAGCGTGAGGCCCTTAGGAAGAAGTACGGGTTCTGAGCTTGCGTTCACTGCCCACATGTGAGTAAAGCCACCCTCCTGATGAACCAAAGCCCGAGGTACGAACGGGGGATCCTGGTGGATTGGGACATCCCGTCGGCTGGGCGAAGAAGGAGCCAAGAACCGCGGAGCTTGCTGCTGACGACGGTGACAGTAGCGAGCGATGTGCCCACTGACGCCACAGAAATAGCAAACAGGTGGTTCCCGATAGCGGTCTTGGTCACCTTGTTGCCGGTAGCGGGCTGGTTCGACTTGTTGGCGTGGGTAGCCAGCGACAACTCTGCGGGATTCGTTCTCGTAGCCGAGTCGCCGGATGGCGCTCGGAAGCTCTGAACATTGACGCCATCTTGCGAAAACGTATCGCAGGGCTCTGTGTAACGGAGTTGTGGTCTGGGTGCTAGTACTTGAAAACAAGGCTCGTGAACGGCGCACTGGTGGTACACGCACTTTGCAGGAGGCCCCGAATAGGCAGGCGGATCGTCGGTGTACGCTTGAACTTGATACGCTAGTTCTTCTCGTATAATACGGCGAACCAAGGATGCGATATCCTCAGATGGACCAGTGTCCACGCTATCGACAGTGGGAACGTTTGGAAGACGGCCAAATGTGGGGCAAATGCGCCGAAGCTTGATAGCTTCAAATGTGCGGAAGTGGTTGGCCACGTCTGCTGCAGACGCTAGGTTTCCCTTTGTAATTAGGAAGTTGTATACGTCTTTCGCTATACCGTTTAGCAAATGGCCCACCTTGTCCTCCTCAGTCATGGTCGGGCTTACAGGAGAGCAGTATTTAAGGACCTCTTGTATGTATGCAGTACAAGTCTCGCCCCGTACCTGTGCTCGCTGTGCGAGCGTCTGCTCGGCCTTTTTGCGGAGGGAAATGGGGTCGCCAAAAGATTTCTTCAGCTTCTCGACGAAGATCGCCCATGTCGTGAGCTTTGATTCATTGTTTTTGATCCAGGTCAAAGCTGTTTTGACGAGACACACCACTACATAGGCTAGTTGCGCTGCTGTGTCCCAGCGATTGTATGTGCTCATCCTTTCGTAGTGTTTGAGCCATTCTTCGACATCTTCGTCATTGTTCCCAGAGAACGAGCGTGGTCCCTTGTAGTGCCAACCGTTGACTACCACTGGGGAAGAGTTTTCACCATTCCGGGGCGGCGCCATGTCAGCCGGGTCCAAGGGCAAGCCGGCGATTCGCCTACTCCGACGGAGAACGCGGTAATTCGCTAGGTTCACAGGGTCCAGAACGTGGTTACCCCGCACCTCCACCACGTGACACGGTCGTGTTTGATGAAATGGGTTTATTTACAGTGATGTGGTCCGGGAAGAGCCAAGCGAACCGATCGGGAAGCGGCTGGCTCAGTCACCACATCAACCTCCTCTTCTACCAAACCACAGTGGGCTTGGTCAATTCCTTGCCATTAGATACCCGGGAGACAATATCGTTCGTAGAAACTGCGCTGTGACAATATATATATATATATAATAATATATATATATATATATATATAAAATATATATATAAAGAGAAGAACCCGACTGACTCACTGACTCATCAACGCCAAGCCAAAACCGCTAGACCTAGGAACTTGAACATTCGGATAGATATATGTTTGAATATTTGTGGTGCTAGGTCAACTAAGGCAAAGAGCGCCAAAATCTCTTGCTACCAGATGACTAGGCCCATAATAACTTATATAATCAAGATGACATATAAAACCAAATAAATACAGTGAAGGTGGCTGGTTTAGAGGGCTGGGTAGTGGGTGGCATAATAAAAATAGGCTGTAGAAATTATTATCTGCTAGAAAAAAGTGGTATTTAGAGGGCTCATCCCCTAAAAACAATACCGGGGGAAGTGAAATCTCTCGTCTGTATTGTTCCGGAACGTTTTTAAGTGCAATGCACTTCTTAAGCGACCCTGAACCTGCGTCCACCGGCGATGTCCGCATCACATACCCACGTGGGGGATTGGCAAGGAATCTCCTCGTCTTCCTTGGCAACGGGGGGAGATGGGCGCGCGCTGCCTGGCCACTGACATGGCACATACCCACGTGGGGGATTGGCCAGGAATCGGGCGTGAGAAGGGCTAATGCACCCGCGTAAAGGAGTACTGACACGAAATTTCAAAGCTGAGATCCGCTCTAGCAATCAAGTACAACGACAACACAAATAGGTGTCTGTGAATAAATGCATCTTTCTTTCTTTGTAGTTGTGTGTGTGTGTGTGTGATCTCTCTTTCGCGAACATTACCGAACCGCGCAAATTCAACTCGTTCATTCGCACTTTCACATTCTTCCCCTCGGGGAAATGGGGGGAATTTTTTTGTGTCTTGTTTTGTGAACGGCCCGGCTTTGAATAAATTTTGAATTACCAATAAGAATTCTCCGCTCCTGCTGCACACAAGTCTTCAAGATACAGTGACCAGATCGGAGTGCTTTACTTGTGTGGGGCCCATCCGTATTTTAGCCAAGATCACTTCTGTGCATGCGTTGCGTGTGCCGGTGTTGTATGGTTCTAAGCGTGGCTTTATTAAGTGTAACGTGTCTGCCTGTATATTCCAGTCTGCTTGCCATGTATTGCAAAGGTATTTTCTGGTCTGTGGCTGGAGGTCAGTGAGGGTATGTTTATATGTGCAGTGTATATGTAGCTGCAGCAGCAGCAGCCATCTGATCCAGAGACTTATTACCGGCTATCTCAGAGTGGCCAGCACCCAACGCAGACAGTTGAAGATTCCAGGCATAGGCAGACAAAACGGTTTATACAACGAGTTGGTGACATGTTCTGTGGATGATATTTTGGATGGCAATGCATGCCTCACACTCAAGAGTATGTATAAATATGAACTTAGGGAAATACGTTCAATGTTATGACTTGCAACAAAAAAATAGCACACGCCACCGCCCTAGAAATGCTGGTGTTTACGTTCATTGTTCTACTGGCAGTAAAACTAGGATCTTGCGCTACACAGGACACGATGGAAGCGGTTTTTAACGCATCACTGTAAAGTTTTGCATAGTATTATTTCCCTGTAGAAAACAAGTTGCTGTAGCATTCCTGTAGCATTCTTCTTGTAACTCCATTTTCTTGATTTTGACGAATGACAAATCGCATTTCACAGGGCGAAGAAGGCATGGTGGTGAAAGCTCGGTACAGGATGTTTTACATACATCTACGTTAAAATGTATACATCTGGTAAACATTCATACTTTTCAGGTACCTGAAAATACCTGGAAAGCAGACCGTCAGTTCAGACACTTGCTGTTTGATTTGAGTTTAAATGGTGCAGAAATGGGTGGGTGACATTGAAAGATCTGGGATGCGGTTGTATCTTTAAAAACAGGTTTGACGGGATGGTTCTCCATTGACGAAATTATAAAGGCGAATAAGAGGTGAACGTAGTTTGCTGGTGCGATAAGCACAATTTGTCACAATCTTCATAAAGACTGTGAACAGGGATAGCACGGATTGCGACACACGAAAGGCGGAGCCCCAGTGCGGCACTGGGTTGAGCATTTTGAGCGCAGTTTTTGTTGCTGACCCATACACCACACTCTGATAGTCTGACCGATATGTCATTAGGCTGGTAAAAACACGCGAGCGGAGTTCTTTGTCCGCACCACAAGATTTGTTCGAGAGAATTTTAAGAATGTATATTGTTTTCAGGCATTTATGTTTGACATGTTTGATGTTTCATTAAGCTGTTTCACCCGCCGCGGTGGCTCAGTGGCTAAGGCGTTGCGCTGCTGAGCACGAGGTCGCGGGTTCGATTCCCGGCCGCGGCGGCCGCTTTTCTGATGGAGGCGAAAAGCAAAAACGCCCGTGTGTACGAGATTTCGGCGCACGTTAAAGATCCCCAGGTGGTCAAAATTAATCCGGAGCCCTCCACTACGGCGCGCCTCATCGCCTGCGTTGCGTCGGCGCGTTAAACCCCACAATCAATCAAATCAATCAAATTAAGCTGTTTCATTTAGGACTACACCTGCAAACAAGGTTCCTTTATTGCAGAAATTGAATACCCTTTACGATTAATGCAAGAATCCGCGTGAATACCGAGTTTATACGACAATACGTTGCAGCTACTTTTTTCAGTAACAAGGGTTACACCCACTTTGATCTGCTCAGCGAGGAAGTTTGTAACGATAAGACGGAATGGGCATTCGCAGATGTACAGGTTATACGATTTGAAATATATCTGCACATCGTGTGCACACATAGAATAAGATATTGTTCGAGGCAGTGCCTTCCACAGTCAGTTCAATTTGTAAAATAAGCAATGTGCATCTCAATACTCCGCCCTGAGGCACTGTAGAACCCACTCGCATCCTAAATGTTCTCTTAGACAACTAGGTTTCAAGAGTGCTCAACATCTTACCTCTTATTTTAAATGATTTGAAATCTCTGAAGTTGCCGCAGCGCCATATCGTGTCAGGTGGTCTTCGGTGTCGGAAAATCTCAAGCAGAAGAAAGTGCAAAGCCCAAGCATAGCAAATCATCAGTGGCCAACGTGTCCGAGCATGGAAATAGGGGGCCGCATTACTGGCTGGTGTTTGGGAAATGTGACAAGCCAACAATGGCCAAGCTCTGGAAGGCCAATATTGGACAATACTTGTTAAAGCATATTCCCATGATAATGGCTCTGCGTGAAACACATGCTATTTTAATGCAAATTTCTGGTCGTCCGGCCAGCCCTTATGGCTAATCCCGGTTTAATGAGTTGCCTCCCGGCCCCGTTTCTACTTAATTGTTGCCATGATACAAGAAATTGTTGACATCGCAGGCATTAAATAATTTTTTGCTGAATGACATTGTTAAATGAAATGAATCCCCAAGACACAGTAAATGAACTGCATCAACCTTTGAAAAAATTACGTGACTAACCAAAAAAAAAATTCCCCGCATTTCCCCGAGGGGAAGAATGTGAAAGTGCGAATGCACGAGTTGAATTTGCGCGGTTCGGTAATGTTCGCGAAAGAGAGATCACACACACACACACACACAACTACAAAGAAAGAAAGATGCATTTATTCACAGACACCTATTTGTGTTGTCGTTGTACTTGATTGCTAGAGCGGATCTCAGCTTTGAAATTTCGTGTCAGTATTCCTTTAAGCGGGTGCATTAGCCCTTCTCACGCCCGATTCCTGGCCAATCCCCCACGTGGGTATGTGCCATGTCAGCGGCCAGGCAGCGCGCGCCCATCTCCCCCCGTTGCTAGGGAAGACGAGGAGCGCGCGCACCCGCAGCTGTTGCTATGCGGACTACGGCGGCGGACGATTCAGGCTCGCTTAAGAAGTGCGTTCGCACTTAAAAAAGACGCCCGCCCGCATCTTCCCACGGGGGGAACTCGAGTAAATGCGTCGCATAGGGGTGGTTGTATTGCGTGAACGTTGCGTAATTGGGTAGTTTGTGGTTACTGTTTGGATGTGGGGAGGGTTTCGTGTTTGTTATTCGTATTTACTGTTTCATGAATTTGGGACACAGGAAGGACAGGTGAAGGTATTGTGATCGTTATTATATTTCTTTTATTCGTTGGTGCCGTCGTTGTATTGGAAGGAGAGAAGGACTACTTTATGGTCGCTAAAGTGGACCGTCAAGGGCTGTTTGAGCAGCGGTCGTGCGTTGGAGTAACTGGTGAAGACGAGGTCTATGCAACTGCCGTGGATGGTGGTGGGTTGCTTGTTGTTGTTGGAGGTGGTGGAGACGCAGTGCAGGCCGTGGCGGGTCCCCATGTACTCGACCAACCACTCGTTCTTGCGTATGTCAACGTTGAAGTCTCCGACGAGCACAAAGGGATCGGACTTTCGCAAGCGCGTGTACACGCTGTTCATTGCATGGTAGACGTACTCGGTTACTGTCGTTCGAGCGAGGTTGGGCGCTGGGTACAGTGTCATGACGGTAACCCCGTCGCCGATGCTGTAGACCTCGGTGTGTAGAGTGCTGTCAGCGTCGTTGCCAACGGCGTTGCCAACAGAGCAATGTACACGCCCTCCTCTTCGCAGCTTTGTCTTCTCGTTCTTCTTCTTCTTCGGCGGTTCCCCTACGGGAAGATGACGACGGTGGTAGAACGCGAACCTATCTCGTGATGGATTCTTTGGCTGGCCAATCCCTAGGGGCATCCTGCCACAATCAGCATCAGAGGCGCTGCGGACGGGGCCGGTTGAGCTGCAAGGCGCGTGGCGCTTACCGCCACAGCTTTCCCACGGGAAATTCAGCATCAACCTCTAAAGTTTTCAGTTCGTCGTTTCCGTTGACGTTCAGCTTCGCGTGCCTTCGTTGTATCAGTAGCTTCTTGACGTAGTTTGAATGAGTCAAGGACATAAGGCGCGTTCGTACCACTTGCTCCTGTCCGGATTTGTAGCGTAGTGGGAAGAGCACCGCGTACCTCCCGTTGCGGCCAGAGAGTCGTGGGATCAAAACCGGGCGCCGCTAACTATTTCTTTTTTTATAGGGTAGTATCGAGGAGCTGTGGTGTAGGAGGAAAGTTGCACATGTGCAGTGAGCGTGTGGACGGCGCCGCCATCTACGACGCAGGACCAGGCGAGCCTAAGAAATGCTCCGCATTTAAAATGAAACGGTGACTGACGTTTTCAGCTGCCGGTCGCAGTAGACAAATGGCGTTATTCCAGCAGGCAGGTAAACTTCCAACACAGTCACCGACACCAAAACACACCTCTCCGACGTATACACGAGTACTACGGCGTTTTCATTTCCGCAAGACAGACGCAACCAATACAGCGACGCATCCGCCCTGTTCGAAGCCGTGGAGATTCGGAATGAATGCTCGGACCAAGCACCGGATGAGGCCGGCATTGATTTGATCCAAAAGAGTGGAGCAGTCAATTGTCACGATGTTGTGTCGAATGGGTACTATCTTATCGGATCTTATTATGGTGATGCGCCTAACTGCAGTCACACCTTGACTTCTCAAGCCTTCAAGAAAACCTTTCTCCTTCTCGTCTGCTAGATTTGTCTCTGACCTCACACACTAAGAGCTTTAAAGGCTTCGGTGGGGTGTGACCTTACTCTCCAGATGCAACATGCGGGTTTGTGTGAGGAGTTTCGTGGCCTGTGGCTGACTATTTATTTCAAACTAGAGTTTGTCTGTTCTTTGTGTATTAGCTCTATATTGTTACGTGACAAAGATAGGTATATTTTGAGCTATTTATAAATGACAATGGGCTGAGAAGCGCTCGATTAAACAGCAGCGTGAGTCCGGGAACAAGCGTCGTCATTTTCGTCGTCTTCCATAGGCGGGACAGCGCCAACCGCATGTTTGGTTCGAGCAGGGATTGCCCCGTCACATGACCTCAGGTGGAAGAGGCACAGTCTCGGTGCTGTCTAAGGAGAACCGCTCGGCGGGGGCTGATATGGCTTGAGGCGGGCGACGTTGATAATACGGGTAGGCGGGACAGTTGAACACGAAGCCCCAGTAGAGAAGGTAGGAGCACCCTCATACGTCACATCTCTGATGCGGCGCAACACTTTGTGTGGCCTAAAATCGGGTTGGAGCAGTTTATCGGACAGGCCAACACGGCGGAGGAGGTGGAGGAATAAACGTCCCTATGAAACAGTTCGCCTTGGGGAAGAGTCCTTATTCCAGGACCCCTTGAGACCTTCCGGCTTTTTGAGCCCTCTTCACCAGCCAAAGCTGGTCATCAGGGTCCGAGCTGGTCAGTGCTCTCTCCCAGTGCTCAGGGGAGGGGAAGTGCAGGGGAGCAGAGGAGGACAAGGAAGCACGGAATAAAGTGCACCGTGCGGTGACGTTCGTCGTACCGTGTTGTAAATGCAGAGCATTTTAGTAACTCACGATGTCACCCGCGTTGGCGTCCGTAGTCCGCGTCCGCATCGCTCCACCTACACTATATAAATACTTGCCGGCGCCAGGTTTCGATCCTACGACTCTGCGGGCGGAACGCAAGGTGCACGGTACTCTACCAACTGAACCACAAAGCCAACACAGAACGGAAGGTTACGAACGTGCCTTATATCCTTGACTCATTCAACCGTCGGCCAGAGGTGCGCCCTCTCCCCCGCGTCCTCCTCGCCTTCTCTCCGCTCGCAACGCCCTCTCTCGCCGCGTTCGGTTCGGGCGCGCAACAGGTGGGGACGTGCGCAACACCCTCTCTCGCCGCGTTAGGTTCGCGCGCAAGAACAGGTGGGGCGCTCGCATCGCGCTCTCTCGCCGCGGTCGGTTCGCGCTTAAACCACATATGTCGTTCGCGCGCGCTGCGGTCGCTAACATCTGTGGCGTGATCGTGACGTCAGCATCACGCGTTCGCGTGGTGGCGATTTCGGCGCTATAACACTCTCTCGCGAGGGGCATTGGATTGGATTCGATTGGATTGGCTTGGATTGGATTAAAGTGGATTGTGTTGGATTGTGTTGCGCCATAGCCACGCCACGTTGCGTCATAGCCGCTCCACGTTGCGTCATAGCCGCGGCAGGGGGTTCACGGCACGTTTCACCATCGACTTCATCGACAATGTCTACGCTGGAAGACAACAATTACAACAACAACAACCAATACGTAATCCATACGACTTGCAGGCGCGCCCCCCCGCAGAGAGAGAGAGAAAATGACCTTTATTGAGTAGTCCGGCGTGCAGGGGCGGATCAGGCCACGCAGGGCTTCACCGCCCCTTGTCTAGTATCTAGACCTCGAGGAACACTAGGCCAGTGTCCCGGCGTTGGCTACTTGGCGGGACCGCTTCCCCCCGCTAGGAGGAGGAGGGTCTCCCGTTCGCACCTGCCGGGCCAGGGCGTCCTCGAGCCGCTGGACGGCCATTAGCTGTGCCTCCGAGTCGGAGGAGCTTATGTGAGCTACAATGTCCGGCGGTAGTGAGTCCTGCACGGTATCGTCTTGTATTACACTACACCCCCACATGATGTGGGCCAAGGTTGCAGTTCCTTTCGCGCACATACTGCACTGGTCACTCACAAAAAGGTCTGGACACACGTATCGGGCGAGGGCGGGCGTAAGCACCGTCCGGGTCTGTAGTTGACGCAGGAGGACGCCCTCGCGTCTGTTCAGCTTCCCGTGAGGTGGGGGCAGTGTTCGACGTTCTTCCCTGTGCCATGCCAGGATGTCGCCGTACTCCGTCAGTGGCTCCGCGTGGGGGACTGTGCCATCCGCATTCGGGGGGCAGGGGGGCGCCGCACGGTGCGCGAGCTCGCGTGCGACGGCGTCCGCCCTCTCGTTACGGTTGGCCGTGCCTCCTCTGATGGGTCCGACGTGAGCCGGGAACCATCTGATGGTGGTAGTAGTCGTCTTCAGTGTTGGTAGTATATGGGCCGCTGTCTCGCCAATGTCACATCTGGCAAAGCTGGCGATCGCCGACCGGGAGTCGCTCAAGACTGTCGTGATGTTGTGATCGCTCCGTAGTGCTAGAGCGATTGCGGCCTCCTCTGCTTGTGTCGCGCTGGGTGCGCGAAGGCTGCAGGCGTTAATAGTGTCCCCGTTCGCGGCGCGGATCACTACAGCCACAAAGGTGTCCGGCCTGTCCGGTACCTGCGCGACATCCACGTACACTGCAGTGTGGTCCGCATCATACGTTTCAGCGAGTGTTCGTGCCCTTGCCTGTCTTCGCTCCTTATTGCGCTCCGGATGGATGTTGCGCGGGAGCGGTGAGACCACCAGATGTCTGGCGATGGCAGTGGCGATCTTCTTTCCGTGTCTTTCGGTGTCTTCCTCGAGTGGTGGTCTGAGGCCGACTCGTTGTAGGATCTGCCGGCCCGCACTTGTGGTGCCAAGGCGGACGAGCTGTGCGGTGCGCTGGGCCTCGCATATCTCCTCCAGAGTGTTATGCACTCCGAGCGACTCCAGGGCCCGGTTGCTCGTGCACTGCAGGAGTCCCAAGGCTGTCTTGTGTGATTTTCGGATTGCTGCGTTTATCTTGTTTCGCTCGTGCTGCAACCATCGGTGGAACGAGCCCACGCACGATACGTGGCTCACCACGAACGACCGCAGCAGTCGCAGAAGGTTAGGTTCGCGCATGCCTTCACGTCTCGTGGACACTCTCTTCAGGAGGCGGGTCGCGATGCCCATCTTCGTCAGGAGCTTTTCCAGGGCCGTGTGATTAGTGTTGCCAGTGTCTATGTGGAAGCCCAGTACCCTGATACTTCGGACGTGTGGTATGGTCGTCCCGTCCTCGGTGTGGAGGGTGATGTTGTGCATTTCGCGTTCGGCCTCCTTTATTCGGTGACCAGGAGGTGGCAGGATCAGCAGCTCCGACTTTTGTGGGGAGCAGCGGAGTCCGGTGTGTTTCAAGCAGGCCTCGACCTCGTTGATGGCTTCTTGGAGTGATTCTTCAATGTGTCCGTTTATGCCTCTCGATATCCAGAGCGTAATGTCATCGGCGTATATTGTGTGGTGCACCTGCGGTAGCCGGGCAAGGCGCTCGGCCACCGGTATCATCACGATGTTGAATAAGAAGGGGGAGATGACGGACCCCTGCGGTGTGCCGACGCTGCCCAATTCTCTCTCTTCGAGTTGCAGGTGTCCCACTTGGATGTTTGCCGTTCTGTGTGTCAGAAACGCTCTGATGTAATTATATGTCCGCTCACCCAGGCCCAGTCTATTGACTTGTTCCAGGATGGCGGAGTGGAGTACAGTGTCAAAGGCACTTTTGAGGTCGAGGCCCAGGATCGCTCTGCAGTCGGTTCTGCTGGGGTGCTCGAGCAAATCGTGCTGCAGGAGTAACATTGCATCCTGCGTGCAAAGCTTGGCCCTGAAACCCAGCATTGTTGCAGGGTATATGTTGTGGTCTTCGAGGTAGCTCTGCCACCGGTTGTTCAGGACATGCTCGAGCACCTTGCCTGCACACGATGTTAGTGATATTGGCCGTAGATTTTCGATGCCGGGCGGCTTATTCGGTTTCGGAATCAGGATCGTCCGGGCTGTCTTCCATTTCTTTGGAAGCGATCCCGCTCGCCAGCACTCGTTGTAGAATTTTGTCAGTGCTTTGATTGCGGTGTCATTTAGGTTTCGAAGGGTCTTATTATGAATGGTGTCCGGTCCTGCCGCTGACTTGCAATTTAACTCTTGTGTTGCTCTGCGCACCTCCCATTCTTCTATATCTCCGTCCAGTTCGGGGTTTGCTGTCCCTCGGTAGTCCGGGTTATCGATGCTAGGGGTGACTGGTAGGTAGTGGTCGTTGAGCCTCCTCTCGAGCTCTTTCTCACCAAGAGTTTTGGCTGCCGTGTGTATTATTTGCGCTAGTCTGTGTTGTTGGTATGTTTTGTCTTGTGTTTCATCCTTGAGGTGGCGGAACAGTCTCCACGTCCGGCTTGCGTGCAGCTGTCCGTCAGCCTCGTTGCATATTGCATGCCACTGTTGGGCGCAAAGCTGACGACTGTACTGTTCGATTTCACGACCCAGGCGCGCAATCCGTTTGCGTAGGTTGCGGTGGTGACGGTGCTTCTTCCATCGTCTTTGCAGGGACTGTCGTGCCTCGATCATGTGCGCCAAACGCGGGTCGACGCTCTGTATGTGATCGTCCGTCTCGACCTCCGTGGTGGCTTGCTTGGTAGCTTCCACCAGTTCCGCCGTCCACTGTTCGATGTCTTCTATGGTTGGTGCGACTTCATGCCGACGGAAGGCGTTCCAGTCTGTCAGCTTGTGTTTGCGCTTGTTGGTGGCTGCCGAGGCTTCCGGTATTCGCAAGGGGATTTCCACTTCAATTATGTAATGATCGCTCCCTAAATTGTGGCCCGTGTTTCGCCAGCTTGCGGTCCTACCGTCGGGTAGGTGCACGAAGGCGAGGTCGGGGTTGGTGTCCCGGGAGGTGGAGTTGCCTATTCGGGACGGTTGTTGTGGGTCCGTGATGAGCTCGAATCCGGCCTCCAGAAATGCTCTGCATTTGATCGTGCCCCTCGCGAGGGGGATGTTTTCCTTTTTACACAACTGCTTTATAAAATATATTCGTATGCAAATAAAACATCGCTGATGAGTTGGTGTGCGCAGATGGCAGGAGTGCATCTCCATGCTTACTCCCGCACTGGAAAAGAATGAAATTGCAATTTTACTCTTCGTACTGGAGATGGGAGACGATGCGCAGGTTTACTCTTCACTGGAGCGGGAGCAGAACTGGGGCTGCACTCCGCCGCGCACGAGAAGAGTACGCGGTCAGTTTTGCTCTCCTCCTCATGGGGAGCGAGCATTGCATCCAACTCCCCGCAGCTTTCGAGGGGAGTCCGCCAACGCTTGCGAGAGTACAATGACTGTTGGACTCTTCAACTGCTCCCCCGATTTCTTAGAGTGTATGGCGTCCTTTGGCCTCTTCGAATCGGCGACATTCCTTAATAATGGACCCCACAGTGCCACAGACTTTGGACATAAGAATCCCCTCCCAGCACCTCACCAAGGATGCTACGTGGCAAAGATACGTATATTTGCAGCTATTTATAAGTGAGAATAGCTGGGAAGCGCTGGCTTAAGCAGCAGCGTGAGTCCGGGGCCAAGCGTCGTCGTTCTCGTCCTCTTCCATCAGCGGCGCAGAGCCCACCGCATGTTTGGCTCGAACAGAGATTTCCCAGTCACAATATGATTCACCTATAATACTTTGTAGAAACTTTGAGATCAACAAGACAGAATGTGAGGCAATTGGTGTTGCTTGTTCAAGAGATTGGATTTCCGAAAAGCGGGGCAATTTACCAGGTTTTGGGATTGCCATGTTCGGACGCAGTAGAAATGATACTTCGATTCGGCCTCTTTTATTGGCCCAACCGAAGTATTGCAATGATCGGCCCAGTGATTGCCCCAAACCAAATGATCAACCCGTATTAGGGGACCGATAATTGGGTTTGGAGAATTAAAAAAAAACCTTAATGCATCGAACAAAAGCAAGGTATGGTGGTACAGTCTTCAAAAGCCTTACCCTGATAGCTGAAGATGTCGTGAAGCTCCCCGTCAGGCAAAGAGACAGGGAGCCCATCCACTAGGGTGCGACCTGGGCTCCGACGGCCACGATTCCTGGTTTCTAACCCTCCACCTATGAACATGTCGAAACTTATGTTAGGGCGTTCGGGGTCCATAGTGGCGCAAATACCGTTTTCTGCGAATAAGGCGATTGATGCAAGTGAACTGCGGGGATGTGTGTTCCGTAATAAAACCAATGGAATGAACTTTCACGGTCTACTTCTCACCGAAAACACAAAACTCTGACGTGGAGTGCTTCTTGAGAGCACACTTCTCATTGGCGATGGATCACACCACACCCGTGATCATTGCTGAAGACACAATCCATTGATGAAGACGCCTCGAAAACGCAAAACTAGTGGTTGGTCAGATTCGTACTGGAAGAGTTTGCAGTCATGTCCTTCATCAGTACAACTCAACCAACCACTATTCATAAATCATGCGTTCATTTACCGTAAGGAAAGAATGTTTCTTCAGTAAGACATGAAAATATCAGCGCGTATCACACAGATCACAAAACAGTCATGAATGTCATTGTGGAGCAATAAAGGGTGTGGTAAAATATATTTTTCTTGTCTATGATTTCACTCTTGTATAACCACGTGTGGGAATTCACTTGATGTCGCGTTGTAATCGTTGTGGGCGTGGTTTACGTCTTCGCAGTCCAAACACCTTCACAGAGTGAATTAGAGCCATGTTTTAGACCCTCCTCGGAATTCGGTGGCGCCAAGTGACTTGTTCGACACGTCAATCGCATAAAGAAAGTGCTGCCCTTACGACAAAAAAGAGGCAATCTATCGCCGGTTACCATCGCGCTTCGACCTCATAGTGCATGACGACGTGACGACATGACGACGTGTTTGTCCTAAACCATTTTTTATTGCTTGAAGTTGAATAAAGTGCGTGCTCGAAATCGGGTGTTATGCTTCAGGGCGTTGTGTGCTGCGATGCTTTCCCTACGGTTCCAACTTAGGTAAAACGACACTATTTGTAGCTTGTTATGCACTTTTTTACGCACTGCCGCAAAGGTGTTCGTTAGTTGTGGTTTGGGCGCTCCTAAAAGCCTTAGGCACACGCCTGTCAGATGGGCCGATAGGCAACTCCCTTAGAAAAACATTCGACAGATGCCTCTATAAGCGTTAACATATCGCTACTGGTAAAACATTAGCGTTGCACGTTGTTACAAGGTAAACTGACAGGTGGCGCCACGTTTTCAAGCCGATTGTATCGAAGCCTATAAAAACCTACAAGCCATAACGAGATTGCAAATGAAAAGAGCGGGCCTCTCATCGTCGCCGCTTCGGCAGCGCTGTCCGTCGGCCATTAAATAGTTAAAGCGATAGGCCGCGTGGTAGGAGGAGGAAACACTTTTGATACAGACCACGTCAGCGCGAAATCCACTGGATGACAGTGGCTCGCTCTTCACGGGATGCCATATGCTGCCTTCGCCACCTGGCCCCTGGTCCCCAGCCGTGGCTGGTTACCAGGGGCAAGGCGGCACCGGGTGACCAGCTGTCTGGGGTAATCGAGGGTTTGGGGTAAGGGTGGGCTTCTTAGTGAACGCAATGCGGCTGGAAAGTGGGTGTTTTGGGCTGAACACACACTCTCCTATCATGTTACCAATGGTGCCGAGATGCTTATGTAATGGGCAGGTCCTGTGGTACTGACTGGCAAACATATCATTAAGTAAGCAAGGGTGAGAGGAGGATCCTGATTGTATCTGTCCATACGTTACTTGCTGTTCCCGCGTGAGTTGAGGGTGCGGCGTAGGGCATTTTTCCTCTTGATAGTACCGCACTGTCTTTGCTTAGGTGACCATAGTTGACATCTGGCCACGTCCTCAGCCGTTGCCCGATATGGTCACGCTCGGGCCTATCGGTGGGAAAACTCACAAGCCCTCACCTTGGAAATCTCATTACCACCACCGCCACTGCTCTGGCACATTCACAGAGTCTATAGCCACCATCTCACATGCCGTGTGGCCCCGAGATTGACGTACAGAGAGTGGTATGTAACGGAAGTGTGAGGCGGGCAATTTCTTTTGTCGTATGCGCCGAGTACGCAACGAGTGGCTCGTCTGCTGCGATTGTTCGCTCGGTAGCTTCCAGTTTTCTGGCTACACCATACCGCGAATCCACTCCCTTCCGGCAACCGTTGACGTCACGTCAAACGTCACAAAATGGCGCGAGGAATAAAATACATTTTTTATAGCTCATTTCTCGGCAATTAAAGGATCTTTCGCAGCCTAACGAACTCCTACAGGGCTTTGGAGCAGCGCCCGTGAAACAGGAACGGTGGGAGGGGCATTTCTCCCAAAAGAGGTGATTGCCACCACCGCCGCTTCTTACATGGCAGAGGGTGTGGGGACGGGTTCGACTGTCGGAGATAACCCAGCGGAGTGCGGGGGCCGAACCACTTCAGTTTCACAGACATCGCTGCCGCCAAAATAAGACGCTGCTCTGCCCATGGCGAGCAGCGCTGGCGTACCGCTCTAGGGTTAAAGAGGCGAACGTTTTCCGCGCCTTTGGGAAGGCGATGTTCTCATTTATTTTTAAGGTCATGATCTGTTTTTTTTTTCCTTGAATGTTTGGCAACTCCTAGAATGTGCTGCTTGCTGTCCCTAGCAGTTTGCACCGATGAAGCTATGAGATTCGCAATTGCCTATTGGGTTGTCTTGTGCGGAAAGGTAATGATCGGTTTTTTCTTGCTTGAACGTTTGGCAACTCGTAGAATATGCTGCTTGCTGTCCCTAGGAGTTTGCACCGGTGAAGCTATGAGATTCACAATTGCCTATGGGGTGGTCTTGTGCGGCATATTTTGAGCACGTCAGTCCGCCGCAGCCTGAGTTTGTGCTGCGCTTGAGCCGCTGGAACGTGAAGTAGCGGCTCGAGTTCGGTATGTAGGGTCGGACCGGATATCTTATAAAACCTCCGTGGGCTGACTGAAGAAGTGTTGAGCGCGAAACGTCAAGGATAAGTATCTATTGGGTATTTCGTGTTCGTTTCAGAGCATGGTTTTCTCCCTTACTGTAGTCACGCCCTGTTCCACATGGCACTCAAGCAGATCGGCATCAGTCTCATTTGGTAGACCCGGGTCAGTGATCGTGCACTGGCAGCTGTTAAGGCTGCGACGTACCGTCGTCTTGATGTCCACATCGACCATGCGTGTTTGTGCGAAGAGGTTGGTCGATTGCTGTTTCTTCTGGCCTTCAATAAGGACTGCTCCCATTTTGAGTTTCTTAGCTTCATACGACTCGCCAATAAGGCTTTTGAGAAACTTGGAGATCAGAATCAGAGACTGGGTAGTGATGGGCTTTGTTATATCATCTTCATCATCATCATCACCAGCCTATCTACTCCCGCTGCAAGGACAAAGGCCTTTCCCATTATTCTCCAATTACCCCGGTCCTGTGCCAACTGTTACCAATTTATCCATGCAAACTTCAAGTGTGTCAACTGTGTCCATAATCAAAAAGCGCGAAAAATTGTCGTCAATTTGAAGTGATATCACAAGCAAGGAAGGAAAACGAACTTCGGAACTTCTGTGCGGCCCCTCTTCAGGCACCGGTCAGTTTGCGAGGGGGTTAGGTTCGAAAATACCACATTCATGGCATGTAATAAAAGCAAGGACAAGACGTCTTTTTTCTCGAGCCTTTCCCTGATAGCTGGAGAGGTCCTGGAGCTCCCTGCCTTGTAAGCAGACAGAAAGCCCCTCGGCCGGAGCTTTACCACGGCTCGGACGGCCACCGTAAAAGGCGTGTGCCCTTCCCATTCACACGCAATACCACGGTTGGTTACAGTGTAAAAATGGGGCTTAGGGTCCACGGTTTCGCCAATACCACCACCAAGATTACTCTAGGTGTTTTGTCATGGTGTAGGTGCCCAATAACACAGGATTTTAATGAGGAAGTGTTTTATTCCGGGACACACCAGGATTTCACTAATCTCATATCCCTACGGAAATGACGCCAGTAAAACGAAGCAAGTGGCCGGTAAAAGGCGCACCACCGCGCACAGAGTCTTCTTGTGCGGAATCAACCTTTAGTACTAAGAGTACGTTATACCCAGTGTTGTTCGCTTTTGGGTTTTATATTTTACCACGAAAGTGTTTTATCCCGGGATACACCAAGGTTTCGCAGGCGTCATATGCACCATGGAAATGACTCCAGTACACCTATGCCAAAGCGCCCCACCAGCAGGACGTCGCTCACCAAGCACATCCACAAGACAGCCGCTTAGCCGCAAAGTGTGCTCAGCTGGAGATTTCGCTGCATATTTCACTTTCGTGTTTTACTGTTCCTATGACAGGGGAATCAAACACAGGTTTTTCGAAATTACGCCCATAACCGGTGACAGGGGGAAAATAGTGTTTGCGTAAATTCCTGTGTATCTGATTCATCCGTTCTATATCGAAGTGTTTTGCTGATATGTGTAGCCGATGAGGATATAGAAAAGGTAGTCTTGCGATTTCGCCCTGACCGACATTATCGTGGTAATTCAGCACGAAGGAACAAAATGGGTTTTCTTAAAAATTCTCCAAAAAATGTTTCACTGATTCATTTATCCAAAATATTTTTCCTAACAAATGTTACAAAAGCAGAAATCCAGTTTTAAGTATTTTGCCCTGTGACGCCGGTAAAAGATCGAAAAGAAATTTTCGAAATGACACGCAAGACGAACCGAAAAGGCCTAACCCGTTACGTCAACGCCAAGCATTGTTCATTTACCAGCAATGGTTCAATGGTCCATTTTCTCAATGGTTCCAACGGCTTCAACTGTGATGAGTACATTGTGGTTACGGTGTTGGAGCTACATATTGCCGAAATTTGTAAAAATCACAATACGGAAGAGTGAAAAGCCGTAAACCTTTTTTTGGGTATTTTTTATTGCAAGCCATTTTAGATAATAAATTGGTTTCGGTGCACATACGTTACATTGCTTAGTCAGCTATGTAACACTGTTGCAAAACATTTTTACGTAACACCGACTTAATAGAGAGTTTTAGAAGAGCGGGCCAGTCAGTCAGTCAGTCAGTAAACTTTATTGATGGGAAAGGGGAGGAGGGAAGGGTAAGGTGGGGCTAGAGAAGTCAGTGGAGCCCTCTTTCCAGGGCCCCAGTTTCAGCTGCCCCGAGCGAGAGCTGATCCGGAGAGCGGGCCTGCGGCCAGCGGACCGGAGCGAACGAGAGCAGCGCCAGCGGAGCGACGCGCGAAAAAAAAGTTTTAGCTGAGCGGTCGGCTGCCGCCTCCAGCGAAGCAGAGCAAGGCTCTGCAGCGAAGCGTTGTACTGCGCCATCTGTCCGTTCAAATTTGAACTACCCTGATAGGAGTAAAAACAAAGGCTTATTTTTAGATGGTAAAACCACAATACAAACACGAATTTTATGTTTCTGTACATATTAATTTACTTTATGTGTGATTTGGATTTTTTAGCAAGGACGTAAAGTAAAAAAACGTGCTGCACCAATGCCAGATGAAGCCGAAGCTCCAAGCCAGCTGTTTGTTGCCGCGAATTTTAACACACAGTTTTGGGCTTGTCACTGCAACTTGTTGCAGACAACCGCTTTCCACGATGCCCAAAAGCATTCTGCAGGACCCCCTGCTCATGACTCGGCTGAAATCGTCGGACATAGTCGACGCCGTGTGTTTCCACTGTCCATGCGCGGTACTTTTGAACATTGACGCGTTCGACAGGGGCGTCTTTCGGACGTACTTTCGTTTTGCAAAGGACGAAATACCGAGGCTGCAGAGAGCATTGTGCATACCTAGAGTGCTAAGAACTCCTCAGCGAGTGTCAGTTCCCGGCGACGAGGACCTTTGCATCACGCTTAGAAGGTCTCGAACCGGTTGCACAATCTCGAGCACCTGTTTGCGCGACACAGCTCCACCATATCGTCGTTGACGAACGAGGTGCTCAAGCACATCGAGGAAAAGTTTTTCCACCTATTGGATGACGTTAACAACCACACGTGGCTGAACCTGGACACCCTGGAGTAGTTCTCGCACGTAAGCGATAATAGTTAGAATTGTACGTTTGCAAGTTTAACTTTCCTAAATATTCTTTTCTTTTTTAGGCCATTCACGCGAAAGGTTCCCCGCTGACGAATTGCTGGGCCTTCATTGATGGGACAGCGCGACCAATATCTCGACCAACAAGGAATCATAAGTTGCACTTCAGCGGCCACAAGAGAGTTTACGCCATGAAATATCAAGCTATAATGTGCCCAAACGGCATAATCTGCCAGTTGGACGGGTCATATCGCGGCAGCAAACACGGTTCCGGTAAGTAAGTGACCGATGCTAGCGAAAGGCAACAATCACAGGTAGCGAAACAAACCTCTGCCTCCTCCTTCCCTGCTGGAAACGGGATTTTTCAAGCTGGTCGTAATTATGCTTTAGGTAACTTCGGAAACAGCGAGGCGTACGCGAAGCTCGAGCAACTTGTGCAAGGGCATCACTACTGCATCTACGGGGACCCTGCCTACCCGTTGCGGCCCCTGCTGCTGAAGTTGTATGGCGGAGCTCTCCTGACTCCCCAACAGTGTGCTTTTAACAAAGCTATGAGCAGTGTGAGGCAGGCAGGGTTTTGGGAAAATTGTGGGACTGTTTGCCTTCGTAGACTTAAAAAAAAATTGGGCCCATCTCCCCGCGAGGGGGACTCGAGTAAATGCGTCGCACAGGGGTTGGGTGTATTGCGTTAACGTTTAGTGTTTGGGGAGTTGGTGGTAGTGAATGCGTTGTATCAGGAGCTTCTTGACGTAGTTTGAATGCGTCAAGGATATAAGGCGCGTTCGTAGCCTCCCATTCTGTGTCGGCTTTGTGGCGCAGTGGGTAGAGCACCATGTACATTGGGTTCCGCCCGCAGGGTCGAGGGATCCAAACCAGGCGCCGGATAGTATTTTTTTTATATGGTGTAGGGGGAGGGGTGCGGACTACGACTACGGACGTCAACGCGGGTGACATCGTGAGTTACTGAAATGCTCTGCATTTAAAAAACCAGAAACTCTACCGGCAGAATCTTTCATGTATATACAAAGCGAGCGCACTCCTCGGAAACTGTCACACGTGCTTGTATGGTGCCCAGGTATTGCAGTACTTCGGCATTGAACCGCCACAGCTTGAAGTTTACCTTGCCCGTAAATAGTGCTCTCTCACTACAAACAGCTATGAAAATGAAGTTTGCTCATGAGCCATGTTTTAAATTCACATTGTAGCTGTCATTTGCCCTACTCTTTTTTATTATAATAATATGAGGTTTAACGTACCGACGCTACGCACCCCGTGCGGCGCGCCATAGTGGTAGTCTCCGGGTTAGTTTTGACCACCTGGGGATCCTTAACGTGCACTGAAATATCAGAAGACACGGCCGTTTTCGTCTCCATCAGAAAAGCGACTGCCATAGTCGGGAATCGAACCCACATCCTTGGGCTCAGCTGTAGAACGCCTTTGCTACTGAGTAACCGTGACAGGTATGGTACTAAATTCACGCTACTGGTTCATCACACTGTAAATGAAATGTTCAGAGTGAGAAATGCTAAAGCGGTGACAAATACTAAACCGAAAAGTATCATACATTTCTTTTGTGTTATCAATAAAGGAGTGGAACGACCTACCCCGAGTGATTGTGACGATAAATAACCCGTATGCATTCCAGTCTGCCCTTCGCACATTTCTTGATGTCTAAAATTTCAACTGATAGTTCTTGTGCGCAGTGTTGTTTTTTTATTATTAGCGTAATATTTCCACCCAACTGCTATGTGTCATGTGTGTTTCTTTGAATTGAGCTATGTACAGCAAATGTTAAATGCACCATGTATTATCTCCCCGAGTTTTTTTTTCGAAATGTATCTTTTACTCAGATCTGCCCGACTGTGGCGTGCGGTTCTTGTTACGCGTATTAACGCATACCTTGTATAAAGGTATCCCCCCATGTAATGCCTCTCGGGTACTCAAATAAAATACTGTTTCGCTTGTTTCGCTTGCAAGGCAGTTTGATTTCGTTCAGTGTTACCAGCGCTTCTGCTATACTGTGCTAGTTGCCAGAACATTACTGGCAGTATCTAATTAACCATGCCTGTAATATAAGGTTTCTCTGTACAGCACCAAGTGTTTGTCCAGCGCTTAGGTATTTATATACTCGGTCCTTGAGCCACCAGCTCTCAAAATTTACGTTTCCCCAATGGCAGTGGTTCATAACGTATATCTTTCAAAACAAAACCCTTGTTCAAGAATTGCATACTGTATGAGAGGACGGTGTTGTCAGGTTACCACTGGTTGTGGAATTCTGAGGCATTACAACAACAAAAAAAAGACGCCCGCCCGCATCTTCCCACGCGGGAACTTGAGTAAATGCGTCGCATAGGGGTGGTTGTATTGCGTGAACGTTGCGCAATTGGGTAGTTTGTGGTTACCGTTTGGATGTGGGGAGGGTTTCGTCTTTATTACCGTAAAAACCCGCGTATAATACGAGGTTTTTTTCCAAATTTTGCTATGTAAAATTTGTGCCTCGTATTATATGTGGATCCCAAAGTTTTCAGCCGAAAATTTGCACTTTCTGTTTCAGCGGAGGGTGCGCTAACTTGCGGTGGCGTTAGCTGGCTGCTGCTTCTCATAGCCGGCGCCATTATGATTGTTTTGACCACGCGAAGGATCTCGGCACGTTCACCGCAAGTCTATCACGATGTCGGGAGCACGAAAACAGTATTCGGCTGCAACTGAAAGAAAAGTTATTTTATGCGCCGAGACCGTCAGGAATTGCGCCGCAGGACGGCAGTTTGGCGTCACCGAAGGCAGCATTCGTGGGTGGAGAAAGCAATTGGTGCTTGACTGGACAAAGTCTGTGTGGTGTCGGTAGCCTGGAGCACTGTTGGGGATTCCCGTCAGTGCTCGTGTTGGACGCCTTTCGCTGCCACCTGGCCGATTCCGTGAAGAAGTTATTGTCATGCCAGGAGGAATGACATCCCAGCTGCAACCGCTAGACGTTTGCATCAACAAGCCTTTCAAAGACAGAATCAGGTCCTGCTACCAAGAGTGGACGAGGTCAGGAGACCCGTAAGTGACAGCTATATATATACCGAATGGCTGACGCGGGTTTCTCGAGCAGTGCTTTGTGGCTGGATCGCGGATGCGTGGGCCAGCATCCCAGAGGAGCTCGTCAGTCGCTCTATTAAGAAATGCGGCATCTCGAACGCCCTTGATGGCACTGAGGACCATTTTCTGTGGGAAGACATTTCCGACAAGGCGACTTCAGGAGACAGCGGCAGCGAACCTGACGATGACTGGACGGACGTCGGGAGACAGTGCCAGCGAAAACTGACAATGACTAATTGGCAACTGCAGTGCAAATAAATGTTTTCTGTGCTCTTTACCTCGCATTATATGCGGATGAAAACTTTTCTTCTGATTTTGCTGTCCCCGAATTACACCTCGTATTATACGCGGGTCCGTATTATACGCGGGTTTTTACGGTATTCGTATTTACTGTTTCATGAATTTGGGCCACAGGAAGGACAGGTGAAGGTATTGTGATCATTAGTATATTTCTTTAATTCGTTGGTGCCGTCGTTGTATTGGACGGAGAGAAGGACTACTTTATGGTCGCTAAAGTGGACCGTCCAGGGCTGTTTGAGCAGCGGTCGTGCGTTGGAGTAACTGGTGAAGACGAGGTCTATGCAACTGCCGTGGATGGTGGTGGGTTGCTTGTTGTTGTTGGAGGTGGTGGAGACGCAGTGCAGGCCGTGGCGGGTCCCCATGTACTCGACCAACCACTCGTCCTTGCGTATGTCAACGTTGAAGTCTCCGACGAGCACAAAGGGATCGGACTTTCGCAAGCGCGTGTACACGCTGTTCATTGCACGGTAGACGTACTCGGTTACTGTCGTTCGAGCGAGGTTGGGCGCTAGGTACATTGTCATGACGGTAACCCCGTCGCCGACGCTGTAGACCTCGGTGTGTAGAGTGCTGTCAGCGTCGTTGCCAACGGCGTTGCCAACAGAGCAATGTACACGCCCTCCTCTTCGCAGCTTTGTCTTCTCGTTCTTCTTCTTCTTCGGCGGTTCCCCTACGGGAAGATGACGACGGTGGTTGAACGCGAACCTATCTCGTGATGGATTCTTTGGTTGGCCAATCCCTAGGGGCATCCTGCCACAATCAGCATCAGAGGCGCTGCGGACGGGGCCGGTTGAGCTGCAAGGCGCGTGGCGCTTCCCGCCACAGCTTTCCCACGCGAAATTCAGCATCAACCTCTAAAGTTTTCAGTTCGTCGTTTCCGTTGACGTTCAGCTTCGCGTGCCTTCGTTGTATCAGTAGCTTCTTGACGTAGTTTGAATGAGTCAAGGACATAAGGCGCGTTCGTACCACTTGCTCCTGTCCGGGATTTGTAGCGTAGTGGGAAGAGCACCGCGTACCTCCCGTTGCGGCCAGAGTGTCGTGGGATCAAAACCGGGCGCCGCTAACTATTTGTTTTTTTTATAGGGTAGTATCGCGGAGCTGTGGTGTAAGTAGGAAAGTTGCGCATGCGCAGTGAGCGTGTGGACGGCGCCGCCATCAACGACGCAAGACCAGGCGACCCTAAGAAATGCTCCGCATTAAAAAAAACAAGTAACGAAGGCAAGAGAGACCACAGTTTATCAGAAAATTAACATTCTCCTACATGACGACTGCTATGTACAACTCTAGGAATTTTCCAATATTCAATGATATCAGAATTCTTCAGGGAACACGTCTCGACACTGCCAAATACAATTCCATACAATTAAAGACCACTTTCTAGAGCTGTTTGCAGCCGAACACCTCTTTAATAGAAGTGTGTGTTTTCCACCCTGTCGGCAATGTGTACCTTAAAGCATAAGTAAATGCAGGCGTGCAGTTATGTTTCGCTGTCGGCTCCTCTATAAAGGAACGATCTGCTAACAAAGGCGTCTTCGAGTCAGATGTTTTGCGTCGGAAATAGTCAGATTTGAGTTACTTCTACAAAAGATGATGTGTCTGCACATTTGAAGAAATCTGTCTGGAGAGGACGCAGAATGTAGTTTAAAAAAGACTGCAAAGACGTTCAGCTTCGCGTGCCTTCGTTGTATCCGTAGCATCTTGACTTAGCTTGAATTAGTCAAGGACATAAGGCGCGTTCGTAGCACTTGCTCTTGTCCCGGATTTGTAGCGTAGTGGGCAGAGCACCGCGTACATCCCGTTGCGGCCAGACAGTCGTGGGTTCGAAACCGGGCGCCGCTAAGTATTTCTTTTTTTTTTGATAGTGTAGAATCGCGGAGCTGTGGGTGTAAGGAGGAGAGTTGCGCATGCGCAGTGAGCGTGCGGACGGCGCCGCCATCAACGACGCAGGACCAAGCGAGCCTAAGAAATGCTCCGCCTTTAAGATAAACACCCTTCTAATTCATTCTTAGAATTGAAGTGGGGCGATAGGAGCGCAAGGAACAGGCATTTCCCCAAAAATGCGACCTCTAAGTAAAACTGTTATTCAGTTAAAATTGTTAAGGTAAAACTCTAGGTAAAAAATTCTAGTTAAAAGTCTTGTGAACTACGGTGCTGTGACAACTTATTATTTTGTTCGTCGAAAATTTTTTCTATGTGCTCAAGCAGCTTCTGCCGGTCTTGCTCCCAGCGGGACACTTCAAATCGATGCTTCTCCTCTTCAAGCGCCAAATCCAAAGGTCGCTCCAAACGTCGCTCCGCTGCTCAATCTCCAGTTCTTTGGTGCGCAACGCAAACTCATTTTTCTCCCGCATGGCGAACAGCTGTAAGCCGAGTTCTTGCAATCCTCTTATTCCTGCATAATATACACGAAAATTTTGGCCATCAGTTAATGTGAGCTTATGCACTGTAGCTTGGTGTATAACTGTATGATAACAAGTGAAGACACCGATCTCCAAACTCAGCGGTACCACATAGGCGCTGTAAAACTTCAAATGCAGTTAGGTGCACAATTCCCTGTTTGATGTAATTTGCAAGAATGCATTTCAGTGACACATAGATTTTACGTGTACTGTTTTCCTGGCCTACACGCCCTGATGAACGAATAAAATTCCTGTGCAATTGCATAACATTTCCTAAATTTATTGAAAAACTTGGTGTGAATTCTGTTGATGGTTCACATTTGAAAGGTACATTTGGGAGCTGGTGTGGTTTAGCGAAATGTGTTTCTCCTAAATATTTGCAGTACGCATTGCCCTTCTTGCTGTGGAGTTTTTTGAGAATGCATAGAAGTGAGCGGCAAGCATGTGCTTCAGAAAAATACAGAATGTGCGTCAAAACACCGCGAATGTGTTAACAACAGAGAGCGCTCAAGCCCTACTTGTCGCCACTACTGGACAGAAGTGCGTGAGTTCTGATTGATGGCTGCATTTACTATTACAAGGGCGGTTTGGTAGGCTAGTTGGTAAAGCATCATGAAAGAGTTACCTGCACAGGTAGACAAGGACACTCCCCAGGCAGCACAGGACTGTTCGGCCTAAAACAGGCCGGTGTACTTTGGCCGGTGATTTTCTGTCCGGCCGTTTTCCGGCAGCCATGTTCGGCCCATGTCCAAATGTGGGCCTTTTGGCCGTATACGGCCGTACTCCCATGGCTGTCCAACGGCCAGTGTCCGTCGGCCAGTCGACCGGCTTACGGTCATACGGCCAGATTCCAGCCGTAGGGCTCCGGCCATTCCAAAGACACCCGTGTACGGCCGAAGTACGGCCGCCGGAGGACAGCCGAGATGCGGTCGTCGGACTCCAGCCGGACTACAGCTACCGGAAATACGGCCGTGCTACGGGCATTGGAGTTCAGCCACAGTACGTTAACTGTACTGACGCCGGTCACTGCATGTCGCGCAAGCAGATGACTCATTCGCGCAGTGCAGAAGCAGCACAAACCCAGCATTTTGGGTCCAATGCAGCCACGTCAAAGTGAGCTCACGCGCAACCACCAGCCGTCAAGCTTTCAGCGCAGCCTTGCTTAATTACCAGCCTCAGTTGACATCAAAATTCATTTATTAAACAGTGCTCATAAATTTTCGTTCCTTTAATTGCTGTGCCTCTTTTACTGCCGAACACAGAAAATATTCAGTTCTTTGTAGAGCTTGAATAGATGTATTGTCCAGGCCCTGATATCCTCTGTGGGGCGGCTTACCTGTAATAAACGGGGAAAGAGGGGGGGGGGGGGGGGGGGGGGGGGGGGGCACGGAGGGCGCATACTTTAGTGGGTTGAATTTCAGAGAGATAAATTGCGCCGCTTTTAGCCAATTTCTTTTACGGAAATATTCCGGAACACTTTAATGCTATGACTACATAAACTATTTTTATAACAGTTGCTTGACCAATTCTGATGTATATAAAACCGGCGTGAATGCCTTTACGAAGCGTTTTGGTTCTCAACAAAACACTCAGGAGCATTTAATATAACTCCTTCACAAAAAAGTATGTCCAGTTTTTGCCCATTTTTCTTGCAAAGACATTTTCTACTCGATCAACTTTTCTGATCTTGCGCAGGGCTGATCCTAAGAAGGAGCGAACAGGTACTTTCATTTTCAATCTATTTTAATGTTGTTTTCATGAGTATACGTCCACACGCCTTAATAGTCCAAAAGAGCTTAATTTTCTTCTAATGTCATACTACGTTCAAAAAATTCTAGACGCGTTGCGAATGACGCCCTGCTTCAGGTGGCTGCAGTTGTATCCCTTTGTGTTCACGCAAGGAAAGGCGTAAAATTAGAGTTACCTAATTTGTTTCAAACCAATCACATAGCTATGGTAGTATGCATACAGGAAACCTTGCATACTGCAACGAATAGGGCAATAAATATTTTATTGGTCAAAGTTGAATGCGTAGGGTTCTCAACCCGTCGGAGGCAAACTTTGGCCTCTGGAAGTTTATTTATTTATTTATTTTTATTTATTTATTTATTTATTTATTTATTTATTTATTATTTATTTATATTCATTTATTTATTCATTGTTTTATTTATTTATTTATTTATTTATTTATTTGATGCCTGCTTGCCTTTGCATGCATTACAGAAGGGAGATACATAACACTAAGCATTAAATATGAGACAAAATAACAAAATAATTCTACAAAGCGCGCTGAAAATCGTCAATATAAACAGTTAATGCAATCATACGTGGAAGATAATTACACTGCAGTATTGATGTAAAATAAAATGAATCGCGCAAGGCGTCACCTTTAAAGGAAAGTTGATAATTTGCTTTAAGCTAGCGGTCCCACTTTGCGATATGTAGAATGGTGCTTGGACATACTCCTCTCCTTCTACTCCAGTTTTCGAATGATAGATATTACGAAAAAAGTTCAACCCGTGGTTTCGTCTGTGATCTTTCACGTCCTGCCATTTCAGTTTACTTTTACTTTCTCTCATGCTAAGTTGAGCGTGCCAATTACCTAATACGAATCGCACTGACATATTCTGTATGTTTTCGAGCGTATCAACCAGCTCTTTGGTGTAGGGATCCACGAAAACACATGCGTACTCCAAGATTGAGCGCACATGAGTGAAATACGGTTGTTCTTTTCAGTTAGATGGAGGTTCACTGAAATTTCGTCTCAGAAGGCCAAAACCTTTGCAGCCGTAACTTTTATGGTGTGAACCTGCCTATTTAACCTCTAACCACTCCCTAAATAAACTCCTAGGTATTTATATTCCTCGGCCGTTGTCACAGCAGCATAATTTACGGTATACGTATTCAATTGAAATGAAGGTTTTCTTGTAAAGGTGCCATTAACACACTGTTTAGCATCCAAAAACTTTTCTGAATCAGCACACCAGGATGTTATTAAATTCGAATAAAGCTGCAGGTATACGGAATCACGTTCATTCGCTATAGTCCGGTAAACTACACAGTACTTTTAACAAAGCTATAGGGCCAATAGTAATAACAATGCAAAAACCGATTCATTCAGTTCATACGATAAAATGTACTACGCAGAAGGTGATATGGAACAGCATCATTTGCTTTTTTGCAGTCCAAGAATATACAGTCAACCACTTTAAGCTTATCTATTGCAAGAGCCAAATCGTGCGTGAACTCAACAATCTGCGTTGAGCAAGAAAATCCTGACAAAATCCGTGTTTGCTAAGATTGCTGGCGATTATGTTTAACCAAATGAGTCATATCCCAAGAGTAGCTAAGCTCACCTTCAAACATCGGAACTAAATTAACAGCTAGGCTCGTCAGTTATCGCAAATTTAAAATAATTTTTTTTTTCTAATAGGCAGTCGTAAATCCATGAAGATAACATAGTGCAGGGCATGAAGTTGATCCTACCAATGCACGAGCGAGTCTCTTCTACGTTTTTATCACAAACAATATAGTGCAACATTGCTTGTCGCAGTTTAATTGTAAGCAAAATAACTTGCGCTTTTGCTCGCACTTGCCTTATCTTTGGTGGGGAGTCCTAGACCATGGTGGCGGTTTAATCTCCTGCGTGGTGGGCCGCTTGCTCGAAGCCCTTGAAGGCCAGTATTTTGGTGAACCATCTCCATCTCGGATCGGTCATCTCTGCCGGGTCGATTGTCTCCAATGCTCTCCATTTCTTCAGGGGGCGATAGCCTCGATCTGATGCCGTCGACGAAGCCGGCGGCAGCAAGGCGTGGTAGCGGCGATAACTGGCGAGGCTTAGCTCACCCGTCGGTTGTGGCCCAGTCTTCTTGTGGCAATAACTGACATTTCGATTGGCCTAAAAGGTTCCCTGCTAATGTCCAGTGAGTCCTTGCACCTTGCCCGTTCAACCGAGAACACTGATTACTGTTTGACAAAACGATGTTCGTTCATTTAAAACGTAGAAACACGGAGCGGATGAAAAACGCGTCCCCGTCGTTCGGCTCCCTAACGGCTTTTTCTCCCCCCAGGAAAAAAACCGGTCGGTCTCCTTCCAAACACGTCTGTGCATGAATTCTCGGCGCCCAGGCCGCGAGCCGTTGTTCGGCCTGCATGCCGTTTGGCCGAAAAAGTGACGTATAACCAGATACCTTACGTAGGCCGGTCTTCTCTTGAACACCGGTTTGCCAAATCTTCTGTGGCCATTCGCTTGCCGTAATTTCGGCCCGAGTACCGCTAACCGAATGAAAAACGTATATTCTGGGCCGTACGCCGGCCGGTATCCTTCATAACACTGGTTGCCAGAAGGAAAACGAATATTCAACCGCCGGACGCGCGGTTCACCGTTGAAACACGAATGCCACGGCAGCCGCGCTCCGGCCGGTCTCCTTTCGAACACCAAACTGACCGCAAGAATACGCATATTCTGTGCATAGGTCGGCAAAACAGAAAGAACTCACTCAAACTCAATCACAATTTTTTCATTACGCTGTACTCAATCAAACTCACACTCAAAAATCTCGTCTGTTCACAAAATCACTCGTACTCACTCATCAAATACTCATTTGTAATCATACTCACTTGTACTCAAACTCATTTGTCCTCACGAGTATTCGTACTCAATCTGTACTCATGAGTACTCACTCTGTACTCATGAGTACTCAATCTGTACTCATGAGTACTACTCAATCTGTACTCATGAGTACTACTCATTCTGCACTCATGAGTACTACTCATTCTGCAATCATGAGTACTACTCATTCTGCAATCATGAGTACTACTCATTCTGCACTCATGAGTACTCAATCTGCACTCATGAGTACTCAATTTGTATTACTCACGAATAATCAACTTATCTGCACTGTTAGCTAGGTCGTATCTCGAATTAAAGACTAAATAGACAAAATAAAATGTTTAATTGATTAGAAAAACACACGGTCGGGCGCAGGGGAGCTCGGGATTGTCGGTGCGGCCGTGGCCGCCAAACTGCGGTTTTCTGCGTGTCTTCGGGTGGCAGCTTTGTCTTCCGTTTTCGTTTCCGGGCGCGCTGATACTCTCGTAATCCTGCTCCGAATCCAAATTGTGCCTGCCACCAGGCACAATGAAGCGTTCGCGTAGATTGACGTCCGTTCGTATCCAGATCACTGTCCGCTTATTCACAGATGCGCGATGCTGGCTTTTGTTATTTGTTTTTCCTGATACTAGAAACTTCGTTAAGAGGGTGTTCGTCTCGTTGAGTTTCGGTGAAGTTCAAATCTTCTTGGTTTTATTGTGTGTGTGCCGTGGGATTCACTTCGTCAGACATGAACTTGACAGTGTTTACGGCGTTGCGTTAGTCGCGCCCCCTTCCGTCGGCGATTGTGTTCGTGTAGCTCGTCGCGTGCTTGATGCATATGGGGGCGTAGACGTCCGGTTTGTCCGGTGGCGAGCTGCGCTGTGTAGGGATGGCATAGTTCGGCGCGTTGAGGACGTTGCTTGAATTGACGTGTGCGTTGCGTATGGTGCGGTAGCTGTTTGGCTATTCGTTTAGTGTGCGGTAGCGTGGCGTTTTCGTAGGGTGACATTGCTGATCGGTCAAAGCCGTCCTCGCAGTCGCCGTTGTTGTTTCGGATGTGAAACCGTTGTGGTGGGGTAGCGGGCCGTAGTTCGTGCCCGTCCGTTCGGTCCTACATTCTTTGGCGTCGCAAGCGTGACTTCATCGTTAGGGCATTCGATGCGTTCGTCTGGATCGGGTTTATTCGTTGCCGTTCTTGCCGTGTCCGTGTCGTCGCTCAAGCCCTCGTATTTTGCCCGTTGTTTCAAGAATGCTAAAATCGCTATCTCTCCCAAACAAGCAGGCTCCGTTCGTCCCGAGTCCTCTTGCCCACGGTTGCGTCCTCTTGTACGAAACGGTGTTTGTCGTGTGAGTCTCGATCGGAGCGTGGGTGCTGGGGATCTTGTTCGTTCTGGCTCGGACGTGCCGCATTCTGGCTCGGACGTGCTGCTCGTTGACGGAACTACCTGCACGAGTGTAATGTCATTCGTTCACTGGACTCGGGCTGGAGCAGCGGGTGTCGGAGAGCTCGTACGTTCCGGTAGGGTTGAACCGCGTGCGCTTGGTCTTTTGTTGCTTGTGGCCAGGCTGATTTCGGCGCTTGTAACATTCGCTGGCCAAGTCCGGATAGCAGCAGCGGGAGCGGAGGACGTCGCGAATAGCAGTTTCCTCCGCGTGTGCTGGCTTAGTGGCGTTCCGTGCGCTGTGCATTTCGTTCGCCGTGGTCAGCTCCACTGGCTCAAGTTGGATGTCGTTCGTCACCTCTGGTGCGTTTCATGCGCTGTTCGTATCATTTTAACTGGGAAACTGCAGTATGATTGATGTGCGGTCGTTCGCCACGCATGGTGCATTGCGGGCGCCGGTGCGTCTTCGTCGCTTGTCATGGCTAATCCACCGATCCGATGCGATGTCGTCGGTTGCGTGTACCGGCGCCGGTACAGGACATGCGGAAAATGTAAGTACTGGCCCCGTTGCATTCCGCGCTCTCAGCGTTTCGTTCGTGTACGTTTGGACCGCAAGAGCGGGTTGCAGGAACGTGGTGCCTTCTGGCTCGTGCGCGCTGCGTACGTTGCGCGTCTCGTTGCTCGTTGATGGAATGACCTTCGCGTGGGCGATGTAGCTCGTGGGCGATGTAGCACAGCAACGTGTGTTCGTGATCTCGCCAGAAATGCACTGAGATTCGATGCGTTTTCGTAATCGTGGCGATTACCTGGTAGAGGTCCGGTGAGCAGGCAGGCACAATTTTCCATGCGTCGTCTCGTTCGCGTGCGCGCCGTCGTGCATTCTGCCTGTGTCCGGATCTCGTGCAGTCCAGGCACCATGGGAAACATGCGGCCGACTCTCGCCAGTTGTCTCAGAAAACTTTCTCGTTCATCACGCAGCCACGGTCGCTGTTTAATTAAGCGGCTCACGAGATCAGTGCGTGGGGGGGCATTCGCAGAAAGGAAACTGCCGCCGACTCAGATTCGACAGTGCTACGGCAGCTCTTCTCTGTGATATCCGTCGACCGTCACGTGGTCAGCTTTGTTTACACAATATCTTGCGTTCGGGGCGGCCCGCTGAACCCGAAAATGCGACTGGCCGCATTCAGAACGCCTCTACTTAAAAACCGTCCGCACGCTGTGAGCAAATGAGGTTTCCACACGTGATAAGTAGGTCATTAGCTGTTCATCGCAGCAAAAAAAAAAAAAAAAAACGAGATACAAATTTTTGTGTCTGTACCCCCTTTTAAAAAGCGCCCGTATCACTTATTTCGATCGAACGCCACAACAGCCCACCACAAGCATCGCACACACACACACACATCAGCAACGATTACCGCACAAAACATCTCCTGTAAGAAATACAACAGCAGCCCAACAACCTCTTACAAGCATATTTTGAGTTATTTGCGCAGCTGCGAGCTCAGGGTTTTGACCTCCTGCACAGCGTCCGGGCAGGGCGATGGCCCAGAAATTCGCAAACTGAGAAATAATTAGCCGCTTCCAGTTTGTCGAATCGAAAAGACAGCTTTTTTTTCCTTCATCACAAACGCACAAATTGAGGCACAACAAAGCAAGATAGAGGTGTTGGGAATGGGTAGACAAAGGGCGGCAGTATCTATCTTTACAAAAACAATCGATAACATCGACGTTACCCATATTTCGCTCGTACATTCCACTGCGCCGTAAGATGCGGTTATTCCAGCAGAACGCCAGCTACGGTCGCTGCTGTTTCCCAGTCGTCTTTGAAACGCCACCCCATAGGTGTGAAACCCGAATTAGTTAATGATATGTGACTCCGCAATTTAATATCAGTCACAACTAAGCTTGCAACCCGTCACGCGCGGATTGCAAGGTGCTGGAATGAAATGTGTGTATCAGCTCCGCTAGGGTTTTACGTTCATTACTTGATTGGCTTTCTTATCGAGCCGGTGTTGCTGTCGCGCTTTGGTTCTTTTATTACGAAAGGAGAACGGGCGACACTGCAATACCTCGCGCCACGCAGCGCGAAGTTTCAAGTTTCACGGCGCAACCGCCACAAGTTCTCCCTCCCTGATGTGTATTGGCTTGCGTATTCCTAACAGGGCGAAGGCGTCCGGGTGGCGCGCCACTTCTTTTCCTTCTCCTCCAGGGATGCTATCACGGTGCTAGGAAAAGAGTTGAGGGCAACAGACAATGCGAACGCCTCTCATTGGTCAATGGCGTGGGTTAACCGAGGTCAGCAAAACAAACAAAAAAAGCTGATTTTTCGCCCCCATGTGCCGTCCGTTGCACCCCCTTTCTTTTTACTTTCACGCTCGCGCTCCCGATGCCGGCGTGCCAGCGAGGCGGCTCAGCGAAGAGGAAAAGAAAAAAAAAATCGCCCTCTGAACCATAGAGTTTCTTAGTAAGTATACCTCGAAATCGCCCCTCTGAAGGTTTTTTTTTTTTTTTTTTTACCTTCATGACATGCCGTTCCCGTAATAGCTCGAGAAAGCGCGGCCACGTTTTAATCGTTCTGTGCTCCACTGTGCATATAAATAATGCACTCTCGACGCCGGTGGCGTCAGAAAGCGCACGGCTGTTAGCCAAGCTTGTATGGCTACGGTTCTGTGTATATTTCCTGTCTGTAAATAACAACTCCCGAGACTCCGTGTGACTTCGAAGCGCGCGGGGTTCTGTAGGCTGAGACTATTTCCGTTAACAGCAAGGGCAAGACCCACATGGGTCTGACCTTAATCACTAATTTTTGTATGCGTGTGTGTGTGCGGTTAACCATGGCGCCCGACACAAATTGCTGCACCTTGCGACGCGTCGATGGTGGGCCCGATTCGCGCCTCGGTCAAACAGCGCGCGCGGCAGACGTGCAGCAACTGGGCGGCACACGGCGCCGCCAAATCTACTCTCCTTTTCCCATCGAGACGGCCGCACCAAAGCATGCCTGGGACGACCGGCCCGCAAAAGACACGCAGGAAGTAGACCCTGGAGACGGCGCCGCTGAGTCGACTTCCCTTTCCTGTCGTGGCTCGGCTGACGCAATGGCTTCGCCTACATTCGAGACCTGTGCCCTCTACCGAGAGGCAAAACTTCGCCCTGTAAATATTTTCATAATTAATAACACTTCTCTCTCGCCTTCATTCGCCGAATTCAAACTGCGGGCCAGTGGTAGTCCTGATTGGAAAGATTCGAACAGCACGCGGCTGCGACGGAACCCCGGGGGTATAAAACAGGTCTTGAAGCAGCTGCTGTGCGGCGGCATTTCATCGGAGGCACTGAGTTGAGTAGTGCTATCGCCTTTGTGCGAGCCATGTAACAACGCTCTTGCTACCATTGTATATACTGTCTATAAATGCAGCTTAAAATGACCGTCGGCTCGACAACTTCATTGCTCTGCTCTGCGCCGCGTCGATGGCGACTGAGCAGGGCAACGTCCCAACAGTGGTGACTGAGCTGGAATGCCCCAGTCCCAAAAGTGTGCGTGTACGCGTGCGCGCGTGTGTGTGTGCGTGTGCGTGTGCGTGTGCGTGTGCGTGTGCGTGCGCGCTTTGTGTACTAGAGAACACGTTTTGCTGACGCTTTTTTCGGAGGCGTGATAGCTTGCACTGCCGTCACTGTATTGCCGTGGTTGCACAGTGGAAATCTGCAGCTCTTATCTCGAGCAGCGCGGATGAAGCTGACAGCGATCGACCAAAAAATTCCCCCGCATTTCCCCGAGGGGGAGAATGTGAAAGTGCGAATGCACGGTTGTCGGCCCGCTTGCGGCGCTTGCGCTCGGCCCCCGCAGCCCACCGCCTCGCCGCCTTCTCTTCCATCTCTTCCATCGGGTTTGTAGTATCACGTGTACACCACGCAGTTATCAAGCCGCTATAACGCCGCTGAGTCGCCAACGCACGCCGCTGACGACGTAGTTTGAATGCGTTAAAGATATAAGGCGCGTTACTCACACTGATATCATCGTGGCGTCCGTGGCTTAGTCGGTAGCGCGTCGCGCTGCGGCCGCAAAGTCCTCGGATCGAAACCTGGCGCCGGATGCTGTTTCTTTTAAAATATAGAGGAGCACTGCGGACGCCGCCGACGCCGCCGCCGCCGCCGGCGGTGGATGGTTTGGGGTCGCTTATAAAGTTCATTCGCACTTAAAAGTGCGCTGGCGTCGTTATGTGCAATCCACATGTTTTACGAGACGTTCGAAGACGCGAGCTTAAGTGACAATCCCGGCGTCTGGCGTTGGCGTTCATCATTTCAAAACGATTCCTTCACGAGGCCTCCCACAGCGCGAACTTAAACTCGGCAGTAGTTGCTAGCGAGGGGTGGTCGCCCCGCCTGTAAACAGTAGTGAAGGTAGAGGAATAGTAACAACCGAAATTCACCGTCATCGTCAGCGCCCTCATTACAAGGTGGCATAAACGAAGAGCGGCGAAGGGGGTTGCCACTCGAAAGTAAAGCCATTCGAAAGCAAAATGCTCCTCCAGCGGCAAGATGCCAGAGCTCTCCAACAAAATATGCGAGGATAAACAAAGCGTCGCACGCGTTCAACTGGATATTATGATGTCCGATTCACAACTCACAAACGTGCTTAGGTGTACCTGGATAGTTTATTTCATTGCTGGGGCAAATTCCACCGCCGCGCTTGCACGGTGGGGCTATATGATTACTTGTAAATGACACTACACGAGACCATATTGCTAGCGAACCTGAGCAAAATGTTTCAAAACGGGAACCTAATAAAACCATATGGGCGCACGTACATCATACAAATTGTCGCTTGAATTCGCAAAGCGGAATGGTGCGGACAATTTCGGCGAGACAAACGTTACAAAACACGCAGTCGGTTTGACGCGAGTTGCGTAAATTAACTGCGACTCCAGAAATGAGCGGTTCCGCTCACGATACCACTACACAGCGTGACATGCGTCTACGGAAACTTCTGAAGACCGCAAAAGAGGGACTTCAGTAGGCCTAGTGCGTGCATAGTTAGCAGCCTCCACCGCCTCTCCCCTAAAGGGGTATTCACACGACGGAGCGTTTCCGCGGAGAAATCCGAGGGAGGTCGTGACGTCACCGCAGGCGGAGTTCCGCTCGGCCAGCTCCTTCGCTCACACGGAGGATGCGACTTTCGGAGGGACATCACTGTTTGCAGTCGCCTATCTCTAAAGCAGAGCTGCCGTAGCACCGCCGATTCCGCGACGGCGGCAATTTCTATTAAGCTCATACGTACTGATCTTGTCAACCGACCAAAAATTGGTCGTCGACGCGATGCAGGTGCTGCCGCGCGCAGAGAACGGCGCGCGACGTGGTAGCAGCCGGCCGGCACACCTACAGGCCCGCATACCGATGTTAGGCTTAACACTGCGGCGAAATATTCGATCGGCGCTCTGGCAAGCGGCTCAAGTGACGATTTTTTAAAAGCAACTTTCCATCACATCATTACCCCCATTTTCTCGTATACGAAAGCTTTGTTTGCGCCTTGGGAGCTATAACAAAGCTGTCGCTCGAGCTAACGGCGCCGGCCTGCGGCCACTTCGCGGCCGCGGCCGCCGGTCGCCAAGCGCCCGTGCTGGTGGTGTACGCGGCTCCCTCAGTGGGCCTGTCATGTGCGCCACGCATTTTCGCGTCCGATGTATTAAGAAGCGATAAAAATAGAGTGCCTGCAACCGCTCTAGAACTTCAGTCGCGGCCAGCTGCCTGACGAGCAGACGAAATCCCGCCTCCTCCGCCGCCGAGCGTCGGAGGGTTTGTAGCTCGCGAGCAGAAGCTCCGATCTCCCATCGGAGGCGGTGCGCCGGAGAGAAACCGTGACGTAGGGGTCACGTGGCGCGCACTCCGAGGAGCGAAACGGCGGATTTCTCTCTCGTGTGAATACCCCTTAAAACAACTGGAAGGGAGCAAGCGCAATGAAGCCACCACGCGTTCACAGGCCGCGTCAACAAAAATGACTGCGGCAGTCAACAAGTGCCTTAGCATTCCTCCATGTGCCTTAGGAGAAGAGCAACTGCGGCCGCGTTTTCCGCTGGGCCCTCACCCCCTCGTTTTTCCCTCTTCACCGGGTCCCCTTGCCAGCGACCGCCGAGAAAAGCTTACAGCGCCCAAACAGGGACCGGGAAAGGAGGGAGGCGCAGTTTTCGTTGTCTAATTTTACCATCCTTGCCAGTTAAGCTGCACAGCGGCACCGCTAAATGTTTTGCGACTCGTACACGCGCGTCCCGGCTCGAGCTCTTGATATAAAACTGTTTGCACTACAGCACTCACGTGTGCATATACTCAGGAGTGCAATCACTCGCAAAACCAGTAATCATGAGCATTGTACTCATGAGTACTGTGTACTCATGAGTACTCATACTCACTAGTACTCAAACTCATGAGTACTCATACTCATGAATACTGTACTCATGAGTACTCATACTCATGAGTAGTGTACTCATGAGTACTGTACTCACGATTAGTGGACTTACCCCTGTACTCACTCGTCATCGTACTCAGTTTTTTTTGCTGGGTGTGTACTCACTCATGATTGTACTCACTCGTGAGTTTGAGTACAAATGAGTACAAATGAGTGCACTCACGAGTGATTACGCCGACCTATGATTCTGTGGCCGGTCGCTTGCCGTGCTTCGGCCGATTACCGCTTCCCGAAGAAAAAACGGATGCCCTAAGGCCGTACTTCGGCCGTTCTCTTTCTCAACATCGGCAGCCGTAAGAGAACTGAATATCTGGCAGCCGGTTAGCTGCCGTTGTGCGTCCGGACACGGGCGGACGGAAAAATGCCGAAGCGCTGGTTGCCGAATGTTGGCCGTTCAACGCATGATCAGTGGCTGCCAGAACCTGGATGCTGGCCGGACATGCCAGAAAGCGGCCATAGACGGGCCGGTCTTGGGGCACACTTTCTGTGCCGCCTGGGTCAAGAATGAAAAGACAGAACAACGCACTGAACTACAACTCACTGTTATAAATAGACAGAAACGACATAAGCCCTGACACAACCAATGGGGAAGGCCAAGAAAACCTAATGTAAACACTTATCATTTCGCTCCCTGGTTGCTACCCTGGTTGCATCAGATATTCTCTTTTTCGAGAACACAGCAGCGGAATGTGAGCTGACACGTGCTGATGCACCGGTCATTAGGACGATCAATTTTTGACGCCTTAATTAGGTCCCATGAATGTGTAATACTTTCACCAGGAAGTTACCGTGCGTTCTCCGAACAGTGGAACAAACGCGCATTTTTACACAGTGAAGCTAAGGAACCCCAAACAGCTTTCCAACGCGGTTCTTATTCTCACTTAGCCTGTCGTTGACAGGTCTACCTGTCTGGCCAATGAGCGCAGGTGCTGACGTCATTTTAGCTGCCCCTGGGAAACTTTTTAAGCATTGTCCTATGATAAATGACAGGGCCAGAAAAAAATACCGTGCTGCTTGAAGACGCACAGGGAACAAAGTGTTGCACGTAAGAAAGGTTTCATTTACTCTCTCTCTTGGATTGCGGCGAGAGCTATAAAAAATGGTCAGCTAGGTTGACACATCAAGGGTAGGCTACGGTAGCATAAGAACGTTGTTATAAGACTCGTTAGGGGCTCCTTAGCCTTGCACTGTGAAACGTGTGCTTGTGCTGCATTGTGCTCACAGTGCGCAGTAATTTCCGCAGCAAAGGACAAGCATACACGGCAAAGTTTTGTTGGCCTTCATAATGGATATGTCAGAGTTTGTGTGTCATTCCTGTCTGAATAAAAGATCAGTTGCTGTTCAGTGCTCTTTGCCATCTTTTCGTTCTTGATTATCCTCATCTACATGCACTGGTCATGCTTTCAAAAATGCCTTTTTTCCCTGTGTGTCTGTGGTGCTCTCCTGCAACTCACCTGTTGTGTAGTAGTGTATAAACATTTCTCCACGCTTACCTCTACTCGTGGCGGGAAGTACGGGCTGTGTACTAGGAGGCTGGTTGTGCTCTTGCCAAACTGGGGAAGGCTGCTGCTGCTGCGGTAGCTCTGGTGAGGCACGGTGCTCCTGCTGGTCGCTGTTCACTTGTCCCGGTTCAGCATCACGCGTAACAGTAGACGGTGACACCGCATGCTCTTGGTAGACACTCTCCAGCAGCTGGGCAGCAGAAGGTCCCCCTTCTAATGAATGGGAGAAATGAGAAGACAGGACAATCATAGCCTTCATTTTAGGATTTCGTCTCCTTCAATTGAGTGACTTAAGAAATCAGCATACTGGCACACATCTGCCAGTGCAGCAGTAATTTTGCTCTCAGTCAGCCACCTGCAAGCACTCAGCAGCCGCGGACATAATCACGCAGTTGGCTGCACCCCATTTCTTCCCGTCTGACTGCTCTTTACTGACACTGCTAATGTGGCCAACAACTGCAAGAATCACGATTGCAAGCAGCTTATCGATGCACTAGCCTAATAACTATGTTCAGGTGAGCCAAGTGATTGAAAGAATTCACATATAGAAAAATTTGTCTCCAATGCACGCTCCGAAGGTGCTTGGACTGCGAAGCTGTAAACGACACCCAGAATTTTGTCAATGCGAAATTACTTACATTCACACATATGGCTCTACAAAGAGTTAAAACTTAGACTCTGCCAGCTGTTACCTGGCTTTTGCGGTGGCTGCATCCTAACGCAGCTGCGACAGCAGGAAGAAAACAGAGGGGAGTGTCTTTGGAAGGGTGAGGAGGGTGCAACACAGGGCCACAGCGTCATCTCTCTCAGTGCCTCTCCGTCACTCTTGTTTCATATGTTGCCTCCAGAAATCGCCCACCTCCTCCCAAGATGCTGAATTCAGACCACCATCTCTTTCTCCGTCTCACGTGTGGGCATAGTTTAGTCGGCAAGACAATAAGCTCTCGCTACGCTTCTCTTCAAGCCCAGGTTCGATGGCGGCGGGGCCAGTAGTTTGCTTGTGTAGCCTGGATATAGCCGGTAGGGAATAGTAGCCTGGGATGTTTGTTTGTGTAGTCAGTAGTAGCATGGGAATTTTCTGCTGATGCAGACACAAAAATTTTCTTGGCTGGTTAGAGGTATACTGCTCAGCAGTAAAAAAGCATGCGAACACAATGTATTACCCTCAAAAATTCAGTTTGTGTAAACAGAATGTACTTGCAGAAAAAAAAACTGCACCAAGTACGATTTTGGGTATGTAGTCCTATCGGAGGGAGAGAAGATGCAACGGATCGTGCGTAGGAGAAGGCCAGCTGCCTCGTGTGAAGCCTTGAGTCATGCCGTATCATTCTTTTCCGTGGCATATTTTTTTTTCTTCTTTTTCAATAAAACCTCAGCTGGTAGTTGCGCACCGTCCGCTCTTATTCATTCCTTTCTGTTTTCATAGATTTTGCGCTTTCTTTCATCATGCACGTTAACGATATCGTACAGCTTCCCTAAGGATCGAGTGGACATCCCAGAAGGATGTCCACTCGATCCTTAACTCTGCGAAGTGTCAATTCTCGGCCCACCACCCGATTCACCGTGGCGACGACGCGAACCCATTTGTGGTCGTCGCCAAAAGGCCTCGTCGCGGCCACCTCACGCGAAATTCACAGGTCTTCGTACGCCGTGAAGCACCTGCGGGGCTTCTTGACTTGTCGCGGCATTTCAGATGCGTCGGTACGCGATGACGACGCACCGCCGCTCGCGCTAGAGGCAGCCATTTTAAATGCCGACGCTCACTCACCGGGTCGCTGGCGAGCTGCGCTGGGATAGCCGAACGAGCGGGCGAGCGAGCAGCGGCGTAAAGCCGCTGGCCGCATCAGCCATAGCCTCCTTTATAGGCCTCCTGCGCTGGAGTTTTGGCGACATGCAGCGCCCCTAGTGGCCGACGCCTCTGGGTAGTACAAAACCAGACGACCCTCGCCGCCCTCAATGTGTTTTCAATTACAAGACAGAGTGAAAGTTGGTTGTACTTTGTTTAATCGCTTTGAGACGCGTTTATATTACGTCATACTGTATGAAATTGCCCTTAAAGTAGTTGCAGAGGCCAAACAAAATAATATCCGCTAAAACAATCTGATTTATCGGCTTTCTTTTGAGTGAGCTGTCGTGGTCGTCGCTGCGTGGAATAGCATCGCCAGGTCGGGTGGTCTAACGTCCTGACGACCATTACCGTTCTTTCTTCTTGCGTGCGGTCGATAAAGGAAAGTTCACGAGTAGCATAAACACGGAACGCTGCTGGTAACTGCAAAAGGTTGCTTCAGCGGGAGCATTCAAGCGAACCCTAGAATCGCCCAGCCGACTCAGCTGACACTGCTGGCCTGGCACCGCCTTGAAAACGAGTGAACATTTTGTTTTGTATTTTCGCATTCTAAATTATTCTTGCGTAACGTTTTACGCCGCACGATTTACGAACGGCAGGGTACATGTATACGCCTCGAGCGCAGCCTGTAGGGGCGCCACTGAAATCCCCCTAGCGGCCCGTTTCGAAAGCAGGCGCGGGAGTCCGCGCCCCGCTCCCCAGTGCCGCCGCTGCTTTTGCGGCACGTTGACGACTGAGATTTACCGTTTGTGGGCGTTTGAAATCCATGTTTGTGTGGAGCAGTCACTCTGTTCGCAAATGGGGTGTGTTTACGAGAGTAAATGTTTCCGACGCGATTTTAGTGTGGTATTTTCGGTTCGTATAAGCGCCAGGTGTGTGTGTCACAGGCCAGCGTCCGGAACCGGCGTATGATGGAGCCGATTGTAGTTACACTGACCTGAATTTACTAGCCGTGTCTCCGTAATGACCGGTTCCTCAGATGTTCATGCTACGGCTATACACTACGATTTAAATCGGTTTTGTGCGATTACATAATCAGCGGAGTACTCATACCTGACAGCACACCAGTTACGTTTGCCAATATTATACCTCAGATATTGATCACCACCATTTACAAGCCAGTCTGTGTTAATTTCTGGAATATTCAACAAAAGTACGATGTTCAATGCATAATTATACTCGGGGATCAGCACACGACAGAGTCGTCTTGTCGTGAGGTGCGGGCCCGCAGACCTTCATCTGCTACATATATCCTCTGCGAGCAGCGCGGAGACGGGCTTACAATATAATCCGAGTCCGCGACTAAATGCTTCTTCGAAATATCGTCATATGGCACAGGGAGCCTGCAGAATAAACCACAAACTGAAATCAGAGGGCCTTATCACATCATCACCAGCCTGTCTACGCCCACTGCAGGGCAAAGGCCTCTCCCATTATTCTCCAATTACCTCGGTCCTGTGCCAACTGTGACCAATTTATCCCCGCCAACTTCTTGATCTCATCTGCCCATCTAACTTTCTGCCGCCCCCTGCAGCGCTTGCCTTCTCTAGGGATCCACTCTGTTACCCTTAATGACCAGCGGTTATCTTGCCTTCGCATTACATGCCCTGCCCAAGTCCATTTCTTCTTCCAAGTCCTTATCACATACCACTCTTCCAACGACACCTTTCATCGCTTGTTCAGCAGCCTACCCTGTATACTTCCAAAAATGCGTCCGCCGTACGATCAGCTCTTCGTTGAAGTAGAAAAACAAAAGGAAAGTGAACGCGAGATTTATGTGTGGGATTACTGAGACGTTCATTGCTTGATTCCGCTCCGCATTTGTACACGGCGGTCCCCTCCCCCGCCCCCCCGCCCCCCCCCCCCCCCCCCCCCCCATCGATGTCTCGCGAAATAGCTGTGCATTTCGCGTATAGTTGGTCTAGTGAAACCTACCTGGCTTAAGTTTAGACGAACGTCTTTAGCATGCCAGAAGCTGCACTGGTTTTTTTTTTTTTTTTCATTTCAGTTAGAGCTATTATGTTTCTGAATTCCGCATTGGCACAGCATTTATTTTTCCGTGGTTTCATTTCCTTGGTTCTTGCTATATGGCATGTGTGGGCACATATTTAACGACGCACAGGCTTAAAATATACTTTACACTTTCGCATGGTTTATATTCTTATTAAAAGGCATAAGTTATTATCCGGGATTGGGTAATCACATCCCCGAAACATGTTTTTCTGCGGCGTATATATGCGAAACGAAGCCGCATTCGTTGTCCTCGCTGCAAAATGAAGCCAACCTCTCATTGTGCCAGTATCAGGTCTGAACGAGGCGTCAGTATAATTCATTTGTGCCTGATGTTTTGGAGGTGACATGGGTGATATGTTGCTGCCGTCGCCGACGCCCGGAAGAGCGGGCGACCGAAGCGGCGCAGAACCCGCGTCCCCGGGAAGCTCTTGCAGGCGATCGCGTACTCTACGAAGACGCAGCTGCTTTTTAAGTGACCTAAACGTACTCTTTGCCTATAGTCGTCACCATAAAAAGTTTTTTTTTAGGGCGCGGAAAGGCGAAAAGAAGCGAAATAGAACCAAAACACTGCACGAACCCCGATCAGCCACGCAGCGCAAATCCCGTCAACGCCGCGGAGAAGCGGCGGCAGGCGGCGCCGCGATCGCGAAGCTCGAGGCGTATAGTAGCGAGTAGGTGAGGCAATAGCGTCAAATAAACAAATTAGCGCTATTAAAGGAAACAAGCACCAAATCGCACGCCCGCTGCCTGCAAAGATGTGTACTTCTATATTTGCATAACATAACAGCCGCATACACGGCGCGGCCCCGAATATTTACATACGATCATCACTGACTGTTGGTTATCTTCTAGTGCAGGGGTCGTCGCTAACAATCTGAACGCCGACACGCCAGTTTTGTCCTCAAATGGAATTAGGCAGCATGACAAGAACAGAGAATTGGTCGCTTCCAGTTGAATTGTCCCCCATCTTCACACTTCACCAGATTATATTGTCAAATATTATTAGCAATTCGATATTTCTTTTTTTTTTTGCGTTCAAAGCCCTCCTCCCCCTCCCACCCGATTTGCCGTCCAGCCCTCCGCCGTGTCGGCTGCATGCAACTCGGCCCTGCAATTCAAAACGTTGCTGACAATCATTGTAGCCTATTAAGTGCGAACTGGGAATATATAATGCAAAAGCGTAATCAAGTAAAGTGAGAGCAAACAAGTTAAGCGAGCGGCCTCTCAGATCGCCCGACCACCTTTTTTTACCGCCACTAATTTCGGAATCGCAAAACAGATTTCAGGCTTCTGACGCTGGCTGCATTTTGTCACTGCGACACGCAACAAAACGGCAAGCTAACGCTGCACCATGTATTCGTAACGGCGACGCAAACGAGCACTGTTTAATGAAAGTGCACGCATAGTGCGCAGGTACGCAAAAAAGCGGCACACCGCAGCAGGCGAGACAGCGGTCCGCCGGACTCGCTGGCTTTTTAAAGCGCGATCATCGCCGGTTGCGTCCCTCTTATTTTTTGATTGGCTGTTGTTGAAATGTCCTTGTCACCTAGAGCATTAGTTTAAACTAGAAAAGTCACTTCAAATGGTCAGTGAACCTGCGAGTGGGAGAGTGCCGTCACCATCACGGCACTTTCACCGGCGCTGTAAACATAATTAGCGCTGCAAAGCTTTTCCCCCTAATGCCAAGTTGATCGCCCGAAGAGACCGGACTCGTCGGGGATGGGCTGGTGACCATGTCGCAAAATAATCGGGAACATGGAGCTCATTTTGCTTCTCTCAACGCGGGATCCTATGGGACCCGCGCTGCCTTGTACTACCCGGAAGTACTTCCCGGAAGCCGCTTGCGCAACGCCCCGTGGGCAGCGCAGGAGGCCTATAACGGCTGCTCCGTGCCAGAAATTCCGCCGTTGTCTCTGGTGGCGCCCTAATCCCAGGTTTTCTAAGGTCCCTGAAATAACTAAGGTAGCGCCATCTTTAGATCTCGCCGCCTTTCGCCCTCGCCCGCGCTCCTTTCCTCCTTCGTTTTTTGCCATTTTCTTTTTCGCCGGCGAACGCCGCGCGCCATTGGCCAACGGCCAGTGACGTAGTACCTCGTCCCCGCGTTGTTTGTTTTTTCTTGTCTTCGCCGCCGCTGTCCCTTTAATTCGCCATTTTAGGCTCAGTTACCTCGGAGCAAGCCTTATCGAAGCCGCCAGCGTATAACAACCGATAACAACCGAAGAGTCAGGTGCTCGTTTCAAACAAGTGTCGCGTCGGCGTCACTTCATGTAGCGTCGCGATGCCGAGTTGTTGTGCCTTCGGCTGCTCGAATAAGGTCAGTGATGGAAAAAGACTCTTCTTAATTCCGACCGGCCAACGCAACGCAGAAAGGAGAAAAGTTTGGCTGCACAGAATTGGACGGGCAGACTTCAAGCACGCTATCATCACGACTTTGCGAGGTAAGTGTTTGCACTTTTTGTTCCCGCTTTGCCAAATTCTGCGCACGTTTGAGCGGCCACTTACGAAGAAATGCGTATTCGCCTCGCAACGGTCGTCCACCCTTTGTTCTAAGCAGACATCGCGCACTGCGGGCAGTTTGTCACACGTCGTAAGCTTTGCTTTTAAACTGAGGCCGCGTATTTGTTGTGTGCGCGCTTACTTTCCAGCAGAATCAGGGGCGTAGTTGGTTTTCGTAAGGTTGCCGTGCCGAAATTGAGTTCACGCGTTCACGCGTATTCGCGCTTGTTTTGTTCGACGGCAGCTTGCGTCCGACTATGTAGCGAATTTGTGTCCAGCGTGCGGGTGTTCTCTCTCGGCCAGTGGGTACGTTTTTGCACTTTGTTCCCCCTTTGTCAAATTCTGCGCACGTTTGAGCATTCACTTACGAAGAAATGCGTATTCGCCTCGCAACGGTCGTCCACCCTTTGTTCTAAGCAGACATCGCGCACTGCGGGAAGTTCGTCACGTCGTAAGCTTTGCTTTAGGCCTGAGTCCGTGTATTGGTTGTATGCGCTCTTACTTTTCGGCGGAATCAAGGGCATAGCATCTCCAGTCGGTGGTCGTACGGTTGCCGTACCGCAAAGAATTTCAGCTGCATTCGCGCTCGCGTTTTGGTCGATGGCAGCTTGCGTCCGACCCCGCACGGGGCACCTTGAGCAATCTTGGTGACGGTACTGGCGATACCGCGGACCCCGAGCCCCCAAACATAAGCTGGATCCAACCATGGCGATGTGTTTTTAGGTGGAGGGTTAGAAACCACGAACGGTGGCCGTCGGAGCCCAGGTCAAGCTCCGGCGGATGGGCTCCCTGTCTGTTCACCAGGCAGGGAGCTCCGGGACCTCTTTGGCTACCAGGGTAAGGTTAAAGAAGAAAGTACCCCAGTCTCCCTGCTTTTATACTATGCTATATGGCTTCCAAATTTTCAAAATCCAAAGATCGGCCCCCTAAAAGGGGCCGCACCGAAGTATCCTTTCCTCTGTTGCCAACGACGAGTTTACCAAAGCCGGACAGCTATGCTAGGTTTTTGGTAATCGAATCGGTTGATGCGTCGAAACCCCTTGCCACAAAGTCTGTCTTCCTGATCTCCAAATTTCTTGAGGGCATTGTTGGTCAGTCCTACAAAGCCAAAAAACTCAGAACAGGAGAAGTTCTTGTAGAAGTGAATAACAAGCAACAAGCTACAAATCTCTTGACTCAAACTCGCATCTCAGATCTCGACATCAGGGTCACACCCCACCGCAGCCTTAATAGCTCCCAGGGTGTGATCTCTGAGTCAGATCTAATGAATGAAACTGACACCGATCTGTTGGAAGGCCTTAAGGACCAAGGCGTGACAGCAGTGAGGCGTATCATGATTCGTAGAGATAACAAGGAAATCCTAACAAAACATGTAATATTAACTTTTGACCATTCCACAGTTCCTGAATCAGTAAATGCAGGTTTCATTCATTGCCCCGTCAGGGCATACATCCCCAACCCCCGCCGGTGTTTTAAATGTCAGCGGTTTGGGCATGGCACTACCGCCTGCCGTGGTCGACTGACATGCGCCAAGTGCGCACAACACGATCATCCATCAGACAACTGCCCATCGCAAACCCTCATGTGTGCTAACTGCCAGGGGCCGCACGGGGCCTACTCTAGAACATGCGAGAAATTCAAACAGGAGAAGGAGATCATCAAGGTGAAAGACACTGAGAACCTTACCTTCCCAGAGGCGCGAAAGAGGTTCGCCTCTTTCCCCCTGGGGAGGTACGCCGACGCAGCTCGCCGGGGGGCGGAGCGGCGTCTCGTTTCCACAGGGACCCAGTTCAGCGAGTCTGACCTGGTCCCTCCCCCGCCCCCCCCCTGGGTTGCCTCTGGCAGCCCAACCCGCCATCACGCCGCTTGCTGAGGCAGCAGCGGTTGTGGTGGCAACCTCTTCCGTCGGGACCGGTGCCGCTCCCGCCTCTGTCTCCCCAACCTCCAGTGCGTTGGAGGGTACCGAGGTGATGGACACCACGGGCCCCGCACCGGTTCCCACCGCCACCACACCGCCCGTGCCATCTCTGGCACCCCGGACGCCCTCGGCGGTGGCGGCTCAAACGAAGGGCTCCCGAGGGGGGGCCAAGTCCGGGGGGCCCGGTCCGTCGGGCACTCCTCGGACATCCGACGACGATATGGATGTCGGGCCGTTCCTGCCTGCAACGCAGCGCAAGGAACGCATCCCGACGCCAAAGCCTCCCGACAAGCCAAAAAAGGCAAGAGTCACAGCCCCGAAAGACGACACAAACAAACACACACACTTCAGTAGCTCTCACACTAAATAATGGGAAGAGAAAACATAATTCAATGGAACTGTAGAGGCCTTCTTAAAAATCTTGACGATGTATACGAACTACTGCATGCTAATCAGCCAAGTGTAATGTGTGTTCAGGAAACACATTTGAATTCCAAGCACACAAATTTCTTGAATAGTTACATGGTCTTCAGAAAGGACAGGGATGGCTGCACACACTCTTCTGGCGGTGTGGCCATAATTGCCCGGAAATCCTTAGCCTGCCACCCTGTCACTCTGAACACTGTCCTCGAGGCTGTAGCAATGCGTACGATAATATTTAATAGACTGATAACGGTATGCTCCATCTACATTCTTCCTGATCATGCACTTTCGAGCTCTGATTTCGAGGCGCTGGTCGACCAGCTGCCCGAACCATACATACTAACAGGCGACCTTAATGCGCACAACTCTCTTTGGGGCTCCTCCAGAACGGATGCCCGAGGTCGCCTGATAGAGAAATTTCTTACATCTTCAGGAGCATGCCTTTTCAACAAAAAGCAGCCTACATACCATAACTTAGGACATAATACATGCTCACATCTCGACTTGGCTATTGGTTCTGCAATTCTCTTTCCATGTCTTGAGTGGGGCGTGGGCACTGACCCATATGGTAGTGACCACTTCCCCACTTCCCTAACATATATAGGTAAAGGCCCATGCAGTCCATCTTCCCATAAAAGGTTTAATGAATCAAAAGCAAACTGGAGTACATTCACAGAAACATCTAAACTGCACCACTCATCCATAAAACAATTACACGTGGAGGAAGCCGCCCAACTCGTCACGGCGCACATCCTCGACGCTGCCGAAAAGTCCATTCCCCAGGCCTCCAGTGGGTCCCGCACCCCAAGGACGCCCTGGTGGAATGAGGACTGCAGGCGGGCGCGAGAGGCCCAAAACAAGGCGTGGGGTGTCCTTCGCCGGTACCCCACGTCAGATAACCTCATTTCTTTTAAACGGGCTAAGGCTTTTGGGAAGCGAGTGCGTCGCGAGGCGAAAAGGGAGAGTTGGCGCACCTTCCTCACTTCCATCAACTCATACACTGACGCACACAAAGTCTGGACACGAATACGAAAACTAAAAGGACAACAGACACACAGCCTGCCCCTAGTTAGTACAACAGGGGACACACTGGAAGACCAGGCTAACACACTTGCACAACACTTCGAACACGTGTCCAGTTCAGCACAATACACAAACACTTTCATGAAACACAAAACATCTGTAGAAAAGAAGTCCCTGCGTGATAACAACAAGTCGCACACTTCTTACAATTCTCCTTTTTCTATTCATGAGCTGAAGGTTGCTCTGAGCACATGTAAGCCTTCAGCTCCAGGTGCAGACAAAATCACATACACCATGATACAACACCTACACCCAGACACTCTTGAAACACTCCTACATCTATACAACATCATATGGCTTTCGGGGCACATTCCTCGCTCTTGGAGGGAGGCCATAGTAGTGGCTTTCCTGAAGGAAGGAAAGGACCCTTCCTCTCCAGCTAGCTATCGGCCCATCGCCCTCACAAGCTGTCTGTGCAAGCTCCTCGAGAAGATGATAAATAGGAGACTCGTGTACTTTCTTGAGTACAATGGTCTTCTCGAGGGCTGCCAGGCAGGCTTCAGGGCGGGGCGGTCCACGAACGACCAACTCGTCGCGCTCGAGTCCTATATAAAGGATGCTTTCCTCCACAAACAATATTGTATGACTGTATTCTTTGATCTGGAAAAAGCGTACGATACCGCGTGGCGGTATGGCATCCTAAGCGACCTCAAGTCCTTTGGCATGTCAGGTAACATGATAAACACACTTGCCAGCTACTTGTCTCAAAGAACCTTTCGCGTTCGAGTTGGAACTGCACTCTCTAGGGTTCATGTGCAGGAAAATGGAGTGCCACAAGGTGGAGTTTTAAGTTGCACTCTTTTTATTGTGAAAATGAATTCCCTTAGGAAGGCGCTGCCACCCTCCATTTCCTGTTCAGTCTATGTAGACGACATTCAACTCTCCTTTAAATCCTGTAACTTGTCTGTCTGTGAGCGCCAGGTCCAGCTTGGTGTTAACAAGCTAGCTGGCTGGGCAGATGGCAATGGTTTTAAATTTAATCCCGGGAAGTGCACTTGTATTTTGTTTTCCAAGAGGCGTGGTATCCGGCCGGATCCAGACATTCAACTCCACGGTGTCTCTATTCCTGTAAAAAAGGAACACAAGTTCTTGGGTATTATCTTTGACGAAAAGCTGACATTCACCCCACACATAAAACAACTAAAACATAAATGCTTAAAAACAATGAATATCCTGAAGGTTCTGTCGCACATCTCTTTTGGTGCTGACAAACAACTTCTCTTACGTGTTTTACCAGCTTGATAGGTTCACGATTGGACTATGGTAGCATTGTTTATGGGTCAGCAAGTAAAACATCCCTCAAAATGCTGGACCCAGTGCTCCATCTCGGGCTCCGCCTGGCGTGTGGCGCCTTCCGCACTAGCCCGGTCGAAAGCCTCTATGTGGAGTGCAACAAATGGAACCTACAACGTCAGCGAGCTTACACAGACCTCCTTTATGCTTTTAAAATTTCGTCCATGCCTCACCATCCTTTTAAATCAGTTTTTCATGATACGTCCATGACTGAACTCCTTTTAAATCGACCATCGATCTCTGCGCCCTTCTCTTACAGAGTTAGAGAGGAGGCGTCAGAGCTTGCTGTCTCCTTTTTAGATACAATCCAAAGTTCTCAAGCAGATTTTATAGCACCATGGCATCTCCGCCCTGTATCATGCGACACATCTTTCGCACAGGTAGATAAAAACCGAGCTCCCACATGTGCAGTTCTGCAGCACTTCTTGTATTTGCAGCAGAAGTACCAATGTTCTGAATTTTATACGGACGCCTCTAGAACTTCCACCTCGGTGTCCTGCGCGGCGCATGGGCCCGGCCTTAGTGTCACGAGAACTCTTAACAGTAATACAAGTATCTTTACGGCAGAGTCTTATGGTGTACTTCTGGTTGTTAATCATATCCTTCAAAGCCACATCCCACAATCCATTATATATACAGACTCCCTCAGTGTCGTGCGGGCGTTGTCGTCAACAAAGTCTTCAAAAAATCACGTTGTAAATCTAATAGTCAAGGGTATTATGTCGGTGTATGTACGCAAATTTGAACTGGTTCTTTGCTGGGTCCCTGGCCACAGTGGTATAGCCGGGAACGAAGCAGCGGACCGAATGGCTGCTGCTGCTACACTCTCGAATACAGTAGACATAACCACATTACCCTACACCGACGTGAAACCACACATCAGACAACAACTTCGCAAAACATGGCAAACACACTGGAGTGAACAAACAGACAACAAGTTACACGTAATAAAAACACACTTGGGACCATACACCACCGACACATGTAATAGATACACTGAAGTCGCCTTGGCTAGATTACGGATAGGGCACACTCATGCAACGCACTCGCACCTTCTCACGGGGTCTCCAAGACCTCTGTGCAGCAGGTGCGGAGAGGCCCTATCCGTGATCCACATCCTCATACAATGTAAGGCACTCGACATTACACGACGAAAACACTTCCCACAACTACACACACGACATTCCACCACACCCGTCATACTTCTTAGGAGATGATGCCATGTTCTCTGTTCAGCGAACCTTAAGGTTCCTATCTGAAGTTCATTTCTTACAACTCATCTCTTATCACCCATAGTTTTACCCCTGGTCCTATACACCAGCCACCGTATTTATCTTTTAACCACTCACGTTCTTCACCCTGGCCCTTAACACCAGACGTGCTGATAGTATTTAACTGACTTTATCCGATTTCCCTCCTTATCAAATAACTTTGTATTTGGCGCTCTTTGCCCATGTCGGCCTTGCGCCATTAAACTTAAACCATCATCATCATCATCAGCTTGCGTCCGACCGTGTAGCGAATGCGTTCAGAGTGCGTGTGGGCTCTGTTACGTGGAATCTTGTATTGTGTAGGCACCCCGGTAGTATTATAAGCCCATTGTTATGACATTGAAGCGATTTGCTGCGTAACGTGCGGCGCACATTGGGGGCAATTAGAGGGAAAAAAGTTTCGGCTAGGTTAAAAAGCTTACCTAATTTAGTGACCGCGCCGTTACACTAGCGTTCATTCGTAATTTCTGTTGTCGCTTCGTTAAATTTGTGCGCATTTGAGTGGCCGCTTGAAATGCATATTTGCCCCGCAATGGTTGTACACGTACCCTCTCTTCCGCGTATGCTAGCGTACAGGGGACCGTTCATTACGTGTTAACGCTTGCTTTACATGTGAGGGCGCGAACTTGCAGGTTGTCCGCTTACTTCATTTTAATTGTCAACGGTGTAGCATATCCGGTCATTGTCATGTAACCCAAAACACGCGATGTAAATGTATTTTCAGCAGACCTATTTTTGTTCAGCATTTATTAGCCGCAAGTTGACGTTGGATGTGGCACTGAGCAAATGTGGAAATGCGAATTCAACCCTGCCACGTTTGAATGATTGCTACTCTCTGGCATTATACCTATACTTGCGGAGCGTTTGTGGCAGATCCGAGACTCTGTGGTGCAATTTTTGTCTTTCTCAATAGGATCATTTCACGGAAGACCAATTTGAGAAACGGATATTGGAGAAGCTTGGCGTTAAAAAGCTGAAACAAAATGCCATTCCCAGCATTTTTTCACACAGGAAGCCACCACAGCAGCGCAAGCCACCTGCTCGACGTAAGTGCACCATTTTACTGTTTTGTCTACTGGATACCTTTCCACCTTTGCGTCTGCAATCCTACCTATGCACACAGGAGATGCACCATTCTGCAATCAACGTTGCTCACGAGGCCCCGAACTATCCAAGGAGTCTTTTGGTGCTGGTGAGTACACGTAATTTCCAGCATTTATGTGTGCTAAAGTTTCTCACAAGTTTCGCAGCTTACTTTTTCCAGGTTTCATTCAGTTTTGCAGTCATCAGAGTGGCAGATTCCATACCTGCTACGGAATGGGGCTCCAGTGTCCTTTCAGCATGTATTTTTTTCACCTTGCACCACCCTCTAATGGTGCAGGATTCTTGTTGGAGTATTTAATTGTTCACCACTACATTGATGTAATAGGTCCAGACAGACAGACTTCATGGCGTGACGGCACTGAACTCCTCCTTGCAGCAGCTGCCCACGTAGATTGTAAGTTCTCTTTCTGCGTGTCATTAACTTACTTTGCATGTGAACACACTGTTCACGTCTTCTCCCTTCTTTGCAGCCGCCCCTCCAGTGGCCAACGCAGACATTCCCGGCTGCGCCTGGCACGGTACAGACTACTCGCGTACTGCACTGCCACTTGGCACTTATCTTGCTGAGATGAGTGGTGTCGTGTGACACTGTCTCTGCCGGTGTGTTTCTTCTGCAGGCACTCAAGCTGCAGCTTCACCTCACGAGCATCTCCTGGCTGCTGCTTCACCTCAAGGCCATTTCCTGGCTTCTTCTGTGTAATGTTGAGCAGAGTCGGGCAAGATGCACTAGAAAACTTGTTCTCCACGTTGCGTTCCAAAAACCCAGTACCAAAGGCGCTTAAGTTTCGTTGTGCACTTCGGTCCGCTACATTGTCGCAATTTCTCTGTCCCAGCAACGATGGCAGCTACTCTCAGGATGATGGGTTTTCCCTCGTAGGCATAGATAAAGGGCAAAACATCTTAGAGCAGGGGCTTGAAAAGGGTGCTGTTGCGTTTCCTGATGAAGTGTTTGAGCTAAGTGAGCTTGCACAAGAGTCCTTGGAGGATAATCTTGCAGGTTACGTTGTAAGTAGTATTCTCAAAAACATGACGTGTACTGAGTGCAGAACAGCTATTACGTGTAATGAGGCGAGCACATTGACGAAACTAAAGTCTTATACAGATACCATCCGACTTGCCTTGCCTTCACCCGCTGTTGTGAGCTTTCTGGAAACTGCAGAGAATTTCTTTCGTGTGAACAGTGACGGGCTTCTTCAGAACAAGATAACGCTTTCCGAACTCGAGGTTTTTGCATCCGAAAGTGTCACATCTGTCAACTGTTTCCCATCGTGCCACAGTGTTGAGAACAAGCTGCTCAAGGTATTCTTGAAAACGAGACTACACATTCTTCTCCGCAAAGAAAATGAGCGAGTTGAGGCAAGCAAAAGTGGTACGAAGTGTGGAAGTCGCAGCATTGCAAAACAAGCAGCTACAACGAACGTGCAGTAATTCTAGTCAACGAGCTTTTTGCATTGTACATCCTTGTCTTATAGCTAGTCATTTTGAAGCGTATAAAACAAGTCGTGGAGTACAATTTTATAACGAAGAAATGGTGTTGCAGTCCACTCGAGCATTATAGACAAGCGTTCTGCCGACTGTTCATGCTTGTGCACTAGTCATTTTGAACTGTAAAAGTGATCTTGTAGAGCGAGATTTTTCTATTGCAGACATTTGTTGTTTGTTTTTTGTGTTCATGCTTTCTCTTGCTGCATATGGCCTTTCATGCAGTTTGTTTACACTAGCAGTGGTGCTGTATATGTTTGCCGTATAATACTAATACTACTACTATGTGTAATTTGTCCGAGACTTTCATCAGTTTTTGTTCATAGCATTGCCTTAGTTAGGCTGTATACATCATACTACCTTGCAGTGTGTTTTGTGTTAAGCTTGTTCACCCTCCTCATGTAAATTTTATTCCCAATGTACATTATGTTAAGACCGTCCTATAATCTTGTGTGCTGTATATTTGCTGCAATTATGCAGTCATTGTAACATCATTCCAAGCACGGTTTGATTAATGTATTGTTGTGGTCCTTTGTTTCATAAAAACCTATCATTTTTGTGACGGCACATTGTGATCTGTATTCTTAGTAGCCTTTTCGTTGATATAAAGCCTTTGCCATTTTCTTAGTCATGGTCAATCTACAGTTTTGCATTTAGTGTTTTACAGTTCTTAGTTGTGAACTCTATCAATCATGACCTAGTCTAGATGTTTGTCTGCGATACAGCATGTTATAATCTTTACAATCCAACGGTGGTTCATAGCAGGCTTCGAATAAAATCCTGATTTTGTGACAACGGTTCATTTTTGAAGGGCACCTTATTGTTTTGTCTCAATCATTGTGATATGGTTTCTCTTTCGAATTTGTTTTGGATGTATTGTGCTAGTGCCATGTACAAATATGCCAGAATATATCCCAGTACAAAGCAATTGTGTGTCCCTGCTTCTTTTAATAATGCCTGCATACAATCACGTCCTATAGTGAAAAACAGGATTTGCCGGAGCAATTAATTTCAGTAATTAACTGCATGAGCAATTTCTATAAGCATTGATCCCGCAGAAACTGATCTCCTATTGCAGTCGTCTCTCGTGAGTATTCCCAAGATTACAGCCTATATTTTTTACACAGTTCTCACCTGAACAGTGGCGGCACACGCAATCTAATGTGTCCGGGTGAGAATTTGGGCAGCAGGGATTTCACGCACTATGCATACGTACGCACAAATGGTGTGCAACAAGTTGAGGAAATTTCGAAATACGGCGACGAACTCTAGGACGCGTGTCCTGTACGACGTGTCGAAAAGTGTTATCGCAGTGCGCCTTAATTCTTGATTGATTGATTCTGGGGTTTAACGCGCCGACGCAACGCGGGCGATGAGGCGCGCCGTAGTGGAGGGCTCCGGAATTATTTTGACCACCTGGGGATCTTTATCGTGCGCCGAAATCTCGTACACACGGGCGTTTTTGCTTTTCGCCTCCATCAGAAAAGCGGCCGCCGCGGCCGGGAATGCAACCCGCGACCTCGTGCTCAGCAGCGCAACGCCTTAGCCACCGAGCCACCGCGGCGGGTATCCTTAATTTTTCCCTACGATGCACAACTAGATCCACGTTTGCTAAATCGTGTAGCAGTGCAGTCCCGGCCCGCTCGGCTGTAGCAAGCTGTAATTTATCACAGCCCACACATGAATCTATGTTAGCTGTACAGCATAAAAAGGATTCACAATTGCGCTGGCCTTGGAATACGGTAGTTATTATAGAACTGGACACTACAGTTATAATTGTAAGCTGAGCGCATTCTTAAACTGCGCGTTTTTTGTGCGAGCCTGTTCCAGATATGCCCGACAGGGCCTTACTCGAAGTAATTGTGAACGCCAATCGCACGAACATTGCTATGCCACGGACGCACTGCCAAAAGTACAGCCGTCTTGGGCGAGGCCAACGAGGATACGCGAGAACTTTGACCTTGACAGCAGCCTATAACGACGTGAAGGTGACATATATTTTGCAACAGCGTCAAAGCACCGGAAAGTGCACGGAATAAAGGTGGCATGAATGTCAGTAGCTAATGCGGGACGCATACTGAGCGCTGCCTAATGATCTACAACTAACGCAAAAAACGCGAACGCAAAAACGTCAGCGCTCGAACTGCCGCGAACCAAGGTCACCGCGAACCATGCGCGAGCCCTCTGTGCAGCGCTTGCACGACCACAACTTAATCACGCAAATGCAAGAACGGAATTACTGTAACAGAGCAATTTGAAACGTCCACGTTCGATCCTTTCGCGTTCACGAACTATCCTGAGCATGCCGCACACGTAAACAAACACCGCGCTGTCCGTATGCGCCCGCGGCATCCACCCCGCAAATATCCCCTTCTAGACAAAAATATACAACAAAACAGCCTCACTTAATGCGTGTTGGTAAAACGGGGCTCTAGAAATACTATTAATGCTACCAAAGAGCGATTGCGATGCGAAAACAAGAGCAAACTGCACGAAGAACTGCAGCGAGCGGCCCTAAGCGTTGCGAGTGCGTCTGCTCTGAGGAAGCCAACAAATATGGCGGCACCGCCGCGGAGTTAAAGGGACGGCGTCGCCGCGGGTGAGGGGAGAGAAAAAAAGAGGAGGGCAGCCGAGAAGGAGGGAGCAGTTGGCGCTACCTTAGTTCTTTCAGAGACCTTAAGGTTTTCCTGTGTTGGCGAGGGCACAGTAAACATTTGTCTACACACCTGGCAACAATGAGTGGTTTAAAAAGAAGTTGTCAAGGCCCTTTGCAAACAAAAAATACGTGACTCTGGTTCTGAAATTCACATGACCAGAAATAAAACCATCTATCTAGGGTGACGCTAGAACGTAACAGTGTAATTATAAAATAGATGATCTTTCTCGGGCTATCTTGTTCGTTCGTAAATAATTTAACGCAAAAAAAAATTGTCTGCATTTCCCTAGATTCAGCCAGAAATGTTACGGGTGAGTTTACTAGTGGGTTTGTGACCCACTGGGAATTGATCGCTTATTCGGTATGTGATTGGTGAGGTAAGAATGAATGTACCGGGGCGAAGTAGCGAGAGAAACAAGCTAAGTGTATGCTGAATGTTTATCCTAAGCGTATATAGGGGCTTTCAAATACTGGGCATCGCCTTGAGCTAAAGCTTTAAGTCGTCATTCTTTGCGCAGCAGACAGGCTTTGCCGATTACCGCGTCATCAATATATCTACTACATGCGCAATGGCAACATTTTCTGGAGCAGCAGCGACTGAGAAATAGGGAAGGGATGGAGGAGGGTTGGCGCGTACCTTTTCGGGGACCCTAAAATGTATTAGCCGCAGAACAAGACCTAATGGACTCGTAAGTAAAAAAAGGGAGCTCAACTGTTTGGACTTCTTGAGACAAAAGTTAATTAGTATGACTCAATTATCACTAAACATCGAATCTAGAGTTATTATTTTTCACGTATCAACTTTTCACTTATCAGCGGGAGAAAAGTTATCGCAGTGACAACCATTAGGTCATGCATACATTTTGTTGGGGAACTGCCGTAGCGAACCCAAAAGGGCGAGCGTGCAGGCGGAAACAGTACACTGAACGCTGTATAGTAGGTTTGCAGCGCCACTCATAAAGCTTTGTACTGGCTCATGAAGTTCAAGCTCGCCGTTTTGCCGACTTTTGTAGCTGGAAGACGCCTTCGTGTAGCAGACGACGCCGAGGTGCGTTTCAGTTCACCTCCGCCTGAAACAGTAGTTCGCATCGGCATGGCCATCAAAAAACCTGGGAACTTGGCGCCCCCACAGTGAACGGGCTGCTGCAATCGGTTTCGGGGCGATAGAGCAGGCCCTGTAGGTTATATAGGAGGCTATGCCTCAGCGTACTGGTCATAGAGTTTCTCAATGGTACTGGTATGGTGTACTAGATTGTAGAGGTGTGTCGTCCGGGGAGAAAACCAATGGAACGCGAGGGTCCCTTTTGCGATGAAAAATTGTAGGTGGCGCTGGCTGCAACAGGAGTTCCCAGGCGGCGGCCTACCGCCGCCGTGCCGCTTGGTGTGCCTGCTTGCTCCGCTAGTTGGTAGCAGACGACACGCGGACTCCTTTTAACTTTTATTGTTCCGAAGAGTTCTCTTTCCCGTTATTTGACATGTTTCATGAAAAGTGATGCCATAAAATGGAGAAATAAGACTGTTTAGTGTTATAAATGAATAAAAATGGTCACAGGCGATGTAACAGACGATGCTTGTCGAGCTGACCTACCACCTGCGTCGTCGCTCTGATGTAAGAAACTTGCAGCCGTTTCGGGCACCGTTTTATCGTTGGACATTCAACATAGTGTGTGAAAAAAGTCTCAGGAAGCTTGGTGATTTGTGCATGCAATGATGGAGAGGCGTCGGGATAAGAGGGACAACTTTTGCTTTGTGCCGCTCTGCAACAGCGGACTGCGATCACGCAACGAGAAAAGGTCGCTTTTTCGGGTGCCTGTGGAGCCCGATCGCCGTGAATTGTGGTCCAGGAATATGCGATTTTTCGAGCCGCAGGCGCCTCGCACGTGTCGTGAAATTCCCCCTCCTCCCCCTCCCCACTACCCAAGACTAGCAACCAATCGTGCAATGCGCCACAGCTACCGCACATGTGAATCTGGCTGCCGCCGTCGTGATATCCGTGCCATACTCTTGAAACGCGACAGCAAAAATAAGGCGTGCGGAAATTGCCGTACTCGCGCTCTCCGGCGCGCGCCCCGTCTCGCAGCCCGAACTCTCCCTCCTTCCCTCGCGGTTCTATAAGCTTCATCCTGCCACCGCTTCCTGCCTTTGCATATTATTTTCTCTCCCGTTCCACGTTTAACTTCTCCTCCTGCGTCCTCATCTATTGCCTACTTTTCTTACAGCACAACCCGCGCTAATCAAGCACTCCGCCAGCATAGAGCCACTAAATAAGCTACGCTTTATTTAGTGACGCTAGCCAGCACCCGGTCGACGTGTACGCTATCGGCGCGCGTTGGCGATCGAGTCACAGAACAGGGAGGATTTGAGTACGGCTCACTTCGTTGCCGGGCTCGCGCCAAAGCCCGTCGTCGGGCCGCGAGGCGGTTATCCCTACATTGAAACTCACTCAAAGCAATCTTCCAGGCAAGTCGCTCAAGATAAGTGCATTAACTCGTGAAATGCAAAGAAAACGGTTCAGAAAGCATGGCACTGCATTTTATCTGCACCCACCAGAACGCTCGATCAGAGCTCGCACATCGAGCAACACACGGGAAAGCAGCGACCACGGAGCAGGCAGCGACCGCTGCGGCCGCCGCTGCCGCCAGGGGCGCTGCTTACAACAGGAGTTCCTCAGCAGGAATTTTCATCGCAAAAGGGACCCCCCTCCGCGGCCCCGAACGACACACCTTTCCCTTCTAGTACACTGTAGTACTGGCGCATCCGCAGTGGCGCCTCCGCTCGTCCGCTCTGTTCCGCTGGCCGCCGGCACTCTCTGGTAAAACTCTCTAATAAGAAGAATCAGAATTTGGTGAATACTGCGTGTTTTTCCAGATTCCGCATTAACTATACAGTCGTTGATATCGTAAATCCGTGTATCCTTGCAATGAGGACACAGAGTTGTCCAAAACCAAGTTCAGGATTTTGTCTTAGCACGCGTATAAAAACCAGCGGAATTTTTAAATTTGCCTGCATCTGGATCTACAATTCAGTTCAATTTTCCCGCTTTCGCATAACGTGGCCATTTGTTGGGAATTTCTGCAACCACGCCCTACCGTCATGGTCTCCGAGGTCACCCCCATAGAGAATCTTAGTAAATATACTATAGAGGAAACTGCACCTGGGAATCCATTTCGTCGAAGGGGGGGGGGAGGGGGTTATGGAAGACCCACGCTTCTGGCTTGGTCTTGGCATGACAATTGAATTCTTCAGCGGTTTTCAAGTGCAGAGCACTTTATGGGCTCGTCTCGTCGTTGTAGCTCGCTAACGGTCTATGCGACTGCCGGAATCACGCCACGCAGCGAAATAACGGACCCAAGTAGAGCGTGATCTACCGTCGTCAGGGGGTCACGCTGAGGAGTCGAAAACCGCGCGGAGTAAATAGTAATAACCGTTCGTAGCTCGTGAAGTGCTGGCGCTTGTCGTACATCTCCGCGTTGTTTAGCGGAAAGAAAACTGCAGGTACATTTCGGGCAATATCTGCGTATTTAAGAAGCAGGCCCCACATTCATTTATTTACGAATGCTTGTTGGGTTTGGTTTTGCAATAGTAAGCAATAAACTCGGCCGCGAAAGAGAAAATGGTGCGTTCGGAACAACGCAGAAAGCCTCGAGCCGTGCAGCAAAAAAATGGCGCGTTCGAAATTTCGTAGAAAGGCTCCAGCCGCACAAGCAATAAGATTACGTGTTCGAAATGACGCAAAACAGCTCCATCATACGAAATTAAAGCAAGCACAAAAAGAGCACAACTCCCGCTTGCGCAGTTTGAAGTGGGGGGCGCGCGAGCACTGCGAGGGCGGGAAACTTTAAATGCATTGGGAGGCAGCCGTGAGCGGATAACGGCGCTGCAGCCCATTATGGCGAATCACGGCTCTGTACTTCCGAAATCTTCCACATAAACTGGAACGGCTTTAATTTTGGGGGGATTTATTTTCTTTACTATGCACTGACATGTCTACGAGCAACGAGTTAGTCGAAATGCTCCCTGTTCTGTGGTAGCCGCGAGCAGTGGCAACGGCGTGCTTGGTGAAAGAGCAAGAAGTACGTGATCGCACCTAACGTTGGTCATGCCTTAGTCGAGCGAACGTATGGCTGAGCGGGAAATATGCCACCACGAAAGTAGTCGCTGACAAAAAAAACAAACGAGAAACCAAATGTACCTCGATGAAGACCGGATACGACAGGTACATGGAGCCTGCGGCCTTCCAGATACAGTCAAATCCCGTTATTGCGGACCTCAGAATAACAATTTTTTCAGATTAACGAGCTTTTCGAAAATCCCCTACCAAATCCCCATTACTTTCAATGTAAAAATATTTCGCCACTACGACTTTCAGAACACCGATTATTTCCGAATAACGTATGACATTTTATCATCCTCATATAAAACAACACTTCAAAATAACGAATTCCGGGTGTACGAAATTACTAGTGAAGGTGTGAACGACGACTAAGGGTGGGCATGTGCAACTATTATCATCAGTATACTAAATGCGTGTTAACTATATCGCCATCACCTGCGCTTGGGGGGCGGCGAGAAGACAGCGAAGAATGCGATGCATGGGATGAAGTCGTAGAAAAGCTCGCCGTGGATGCTGCAGACACATTTCAAGATTACGTGCAGTGCGACGATGAAGCATGCACGTCTGCTGAACTGACGACTGAAGACATCGTCAACACCGCTCATCGAAATGAAGGAACAAGCGACGAGGACGTCGCGAGCAACGGTGACGACGCTGAGACAGGGCCCGCAAGCCAATGCGAAGAAGCCGTGTCTAACGCCGATGTTTTGCAATGCGTAGCAAAAATGCGCACTTTTCTTTGCAGGTGCAATGATACCACCGAGGCAGTGCACAGGGACGTGGACACCTTCGAATCGTTCGTCTTGCAGTGGTTGAGTGGCACACGTCAGGCGAAGATCACCGAATTCTTCAAATAAACGTGCGCCCAGAACCGCGTTAGAGGCTAACGCGATTGTGCGTGTGTTTCTAGTACGGGTCGGTGGATGCTTTTGTTACGTTCGCAATTTTTACCGCGCATTTTTTTATATTTTAGGCGGTCCTTCGAAATTAGTTGTATCGAGATTTGACTGTATTGTTTCGATCACGACTGTTTCACGCCACGCTTTTTTTTACTGCAAAGCAGTGTGTCTCACCCCCCGCCCGCACCCCCCCCCCTCCACCCTACCCCCCCACCCCCCCCTGTTTTATTTCCAGTGAAGTACATTCACTCAGAGGTGCTCCGCAGCTTCTCCTCGCAACCGCCGACCCCTCTTTTACAACGGTTATCACCACAATTATTCCCATGGCCACCACTAGGGCCTCTTTCACGGGTTGCGCAGTGGGCTGATAGCGGCCGTAGCGCCATTCTTTGATGATTGCGGAGAATCAACACCTATGCGAATGGGTGTGAAGTCGCCCCAAGGCCGTCTCCAAGGACGCTGCCGCCGCCAAAGTAGCCGCGGCCTTTGCCGCTTCAAATTCCACCGCGCCCAGTATCTGTGGGTCCCTGCCGGTTGAAAGGAACTTGCCCCGTTGGAACGCCGGTGTGAGCACAATATCCGTGTTTAGCTTCAAGGTCATTCCCAGCAACACTGTCGCGTCGGCATCCCTCGTTTAGCAGCTGGTCACAGTTCTTCTGGCGGAAGAATGATAATAGGTCTTAGTCTGCCCGCATACAGTCTTTCTCTCGGCCTTCGCCGGTTTATATCACGCCTACTTATGCGCCCACCTCTGTTGCCGGTTTAGGCGTGCACGGGTTATGTGGGGAGGGAGGGAGCAGGCATGCACACAAAGGATTGATGCCGCTACCGATGACATAACCGTTTTGTGCTGAGAGATGTAAACGTTGCAGCCTCATGGCTGAGTGCACGCAGTGAGATGTCCAACAAAATCTAGCGGTTTAGGTCTGGGTTGTTGTGTTGCCCATGCAGTAAGATGTCTACAACTGGGCAACGAAAGGGACATTACCGTATGTGTCCACTAGAATAAAGTGCGAGGTCTTTCACGTGTTAACTCTCAATGGGACAGACGCATGTCTGTCACTTGGAGGAAGAACAGCGGAAAGTTAACAAGCGTCAGCCCGAACAGAAGCGTTAATCGGCGCGAAAACTACGAAAAGCCGCGGCTGCCTCTGCTGCCGCCTCATTTCCAGCTAGTCGTGCAGCTGTGAATTCCTCCCGGAATAACAGAAACTGGCACGCTTGGAACGTCGCCATGGGCCAATACCACTTGTTCAGCTGCAATTATCGGCCACCTCTTGGTATTCAGCTAAACATCGCTACGCTGTTTCACCGACTCCGGCTTGGCGTAGCCTTTACCCGTCGCTACAAGCACCTCATTAGAGTTACGACTGACGCCGATTGTGAAACATGCCGGGTACCAGAGTATATTTCGCATGTTCTGCGCCACTGTCCACACTACGCGCATTCTCCAGAACAATTAGCGAGATCATTGGCCCGTTTAGACTGTCGTGTGGTGTCGGAGAAAGTGGTGATGTGATCTTGGCCAGGCGCGCAGTGTTCCCAGGAGGCATTTAAAGCTGTGCTGACATTTCTGCGATGTAGCGGGTTCTCAGCAATAATGTAGTTGAGGCCCGTCAGGCTGAGCTTTAACACGTGCGCAGTACAACAAGTACAGGCATCCTCTGTTCATAGCCATTTATAATCTCCGCCATCTTTACCTCTATCGTCCTCTATCCATGCTCTTTCCTCCACTTTTCCTCCCCACACAGAATAGGTGGCCAGATATACTACAATCATGCCGACCTTTCTGTGTTTTTTTTTATCTTAATAACATTCCTCTCTCTGTTAAAGTGATTTCAGAGCGACGTGTTCGACAGTATCTGTCCCTTTCAGCCACTCATGACCGGTATCCGGTTTATGCCACTCATGACCGGTATCCGGTTTATGCGTCCCCTGGTTGGGAATGGAGGTGGGGCGGGGATGTGGGCGCGCACGCGCAGCTGTAGATTTCATGTCCTTACTGATGACATGTCCGTTGGGTTGGCGTGAGGGTAAACGTGGCCATCAAACAGCCCAAGGCGACCAGTCCGGCGTCCTCAGTGGTAGATTAAATTGGTTTGGCGTGTTACAACAATTTCTAAATTATCTGCCCTCCGATTGGACTCTTTATCCCTATCTTGGCTTCGTAACTTTCTTTTATTTCGACAGCAGTTGACTGTAATTAACAATTCCCCCTCCTCTCTTTCCCCCCTAACTTCTGGCGTACCACAAGGGTGCGTTCTCGGCCCTCTATTTTTCCTAATCTATATAAATGATCTGCCAAGAAATGTTTCATCCTGAATGCGAATTTTGGCAGACGATTGCATAATTTATCGTCCTATATCCTCCCCGATGACCACTTAGCACTGCAAAACGACCTTCATCAAATGAATGACTGGTGTAAAAAATGGCTAATGTCACTGCATAAGAAAAAATGCAAACTAATCTCCTTTACGCGCAAGCAAAACATTTCTAATCATCGCTATACTATCAATAATCACCCACTCTCACAGGCATCTTAAGTACCTTGGAATCTATCTCTCCTAATCTCTCCTGGTCTCACCACATTGCCACCATAAGCGCAAAAGCTTCCAAATGTTTAGGATATCTTCGCCGTAATTTACATAGCTGTACACCTCACGTCCGTCAACTAGCGTATCAAACCTTCGTCCGCCCACAGCTAGAATTTGCCGCTTCTATATGGTCCCCTCCCCACAACTACTTAATTAATATGCTAGAAGCAATTCAGAATAGGGCGGCCCGTTTCATTTCACGCAATCATGACTACCACAGCAGCGTAACTCAAATTAAGCACAACCTTTCACTTCAACCGCTCAGCACTCGCCGCGACATTTTCCTTCTCTGCCTCTTTCACAAATACGTATACAGCAATAGAGAAACCCAACTTCACCTTGATGTTCCTTCCATTACTTCACGTAGGTTGCATATTCACCTCAGTTTCACCCGGTAATATGGTTCAACTGATTCATTCAACTCATCTGCTCTTGCTCGCGCCATACGTTTGTGGAATGATCTTCCAGACAACATCGCATCAGTATGAGACAACAATACTTTCCGTCAATTACTGCTCATTCTCTTTTTACAATATGGTCTTAACACTGTTTTCGCTTTTTTTTTCTGCCATGTCCTGTATCCCTTTTTTAATCTTCCTTTTTTTTTTCTCTGCTGGAAGGCCAAAACAATCTGTCTTAGCTGGGGCTTTCTATTTTTCTTTCCTTTTTTTTGCCAGTGACCCACTTTGTGCCTGAGTACGAGCATTTCATGCTGGAAATGTCTCTTTACGTGCGCGAGTATGTTCTGCGTTTTTTCCTGTTATCTTTCCGTTGTGCATACTCGAGACTGCAGAAACTGATTGGTACACTTCGTCTGCGCCTATTTGGGTATCTTCGGTTGTTCTCCTGTTTACCTACTAGCGTGTTAGCGTTCAGTATACTTGCAATGTTTGTGCGCAGTTTACGTGTGTGCGATATGATATTGACTTTTGCTTTGCTTGTTATCGTTTTCGAACTTGCACGTGTATTGCGAACCTTGTCGTCATAAGTTGTTGTGATGTTTTTTTAACTCGCGATTTTGTGATGAATAATCTGTAACTCTTTCCTTTGTTACCCCCCTTACTCAATGCCCTGAACAGGGGCCTGTCAGAAATGTAAGCAGGGCTTTAACGGCTAGGCTTTGCTTCCTGTTGTCAGCCCACGTGCCCAAAATCTTTTGTTCGGACAGAGGGCGAGTGTCCAAGCGTAGTAAAGCTGTCTCAAGGTTCATTCGCTCACTGGAGTACTTTGGACAAGCGCTAAGCAAATGTCTGAGCAGTTTTCTTTTTTTTTCATGGATGCTAGTCATGTGCTAAAAAGTGAACTGTAGTCATCTGATTCAGCGCCCCGTTGTACGTGAGACGTTTATTGGTTTTACTGCTTGTACATATTTCATTTTTTGCTTGCAGTGTCATTTCCCATACCTTCCATATTCATTCCTTTCTCTTTCTGTCCTCAGTACCCTCCCCCCAGAGGGAAGTAGCAGGCCCAAGATCAATTTCTCAGGCCGCTACTGTTCAATAAACATTTACTCTCTCTCTCAGGGGCCTGTAAGGTATTTTAAATAAATAAATAAATAAATAAATAAATAAATAAATAAATAAATAAATAAATAAATAAATAAATAAATAAATAGTAAGGTGCCTAAAACGCGGTAGGAAAAGACAGCTCTACGTTTGTCCGCTAGCATAAAGCTCGGGTCTTTCTAACTTTTATTCCGGTAAGTGGTTAGAAAGTATCCTCAGTCATAAATTACAAAGAAACGTACTTTGCATAGCGCACTCCTTAGAGGGCGTGCTGCTTTGCTGGTGATCCTTCTTCACAGAGGGGAAGGCACTAGATTGTTCTTGAAGTATGAACCGAAGCGTTTAGCAACCAGGTTTATTATAATGTAGGTAGCGGTCGGTGCACTGCTTCACTACGAAGGCGACGTTTTTATAGGCACGCTCAAAAATATTTCCAAGCTTTTCAAACAACGTATCCTTTGAAACACAGGTAAAATTAATAAAATGAGTCTTTAACAAGTTTTCCCAAAATATTTACACTATTGTTAACTACGAGCTTGGCCTGCGGTATAATAGGCACAACCATTCGGCAAAAATGCACTTGAGGCCTTTTTTTTCTTAGATTTAAAACAGCCCGTTTTATTTTACACTTAATTACTAACACACCATTATTTGATTTTTTGTGGCACTATGTTAGAATGTAGTGTAACTAAAACGTTTCAATTCAATCCAATGATGAAGCTAAGGCAAGCGCGTGGTATAATGGCAGCCAATGACGACACAGACCGCCTTTTTGTGAGCCAAATAGACGCTAGCGCCAGGTTTTTCTCTAGTGTATATAAGAAGAACCTCTATGGTCGCCACCCGCGCGTTTGGCCGTGGTCGTACCAAGCGCACGGCGCCCCAGCAAACCATTGTGAGCATGCTGGTTCCTTAAGACTGCACCAGATGGCAGTGTGCACCTATGTATCGTCGGCCCCTTGGCCCGGCTTTGGCCGCTTATATGCGGATCTTCAAGGCATACTTATGCTGCCGTTTTTCTCGTCTTGGCCCGAGTGTAGTTATGAAAAGTTTATTTGCCGCACAATGCCGAAGATACTGATTGAGAACACCTGTTATGGGCGTGCCCTTCGTTGGAAGAAGTGAGAACTTGACACCTTCGAGGCCTTGTCCCCCCATTTACATAAGTAGATAGGGGGGGGGGGGGCACCATTCCTCCGCGAAACGGGAGTCAACATATACGTTTAATATACATTTTATGCAATAAAACGTTAAATTGGAATTGCATAAAGCAGCCTATGAATCTTAGTTACTCTTCCAGAATGTAGCGTTATTTCTGGAATATTACCACGACCAAAATGCTACAGTAACGCCTTGAATTTCCACAGAAATACATACTTCGTAAAGTTAACACAGTTAATCACTAAAAATTTCGAATACAAGAAGTGTTGCAGGACGACCTTAAAAGAATCAGAAAATAGAAAAAAATAGATATAAAAGTGGGGTAACAAAATAACATAAATGCATATTATGAATCTGGACCAGAAAACGAAGACAAAAATAACAGAGCCGCGAAAGGAATAGAGGAAACGCGAATACAAAATCGTAAAAAATTCGTAAAAGCTTCGTGCTGTGTTGTATTGTGTAGTTGTTCCAGACCATGATTAGCTGTTGCCACTTGGGTGCTGAAGTACTTGAAAGTTAACGAACCACTTTTGAAAATCTGGCAAATGCTAACGGCACTGCAAAAGACGGTGGTGTCAAAACATACAACAGTTACATTGTGTCAAAACATACAACGGTTACTTTTCGAGTCTACGGTTTTCCAAGCCTGCCTTATAAAGCAACGAGAACAAAGCTATTGTGAAATGCATTCCAACAAGCAACAACCTTGTGGCTGAACCATTTGTAAAATTGTAATTATGGGACAGATACTTATGCAAGTCGCCGTCCTTGTAGATAATGTGCTTGGTGGGGAAGTAAGGATTTCTCAGGGGCACTGCCTGTGTATACACTTCTGCATATTCTAAAAAAATATATACAAAACCCGACGCGAAACCACTCCAGAGAGCGCCAGCACCATAGGTCGGCGTATTCACTCGTGAGTACACTCATTTGTGCTCAGTACGATGATGAGTGAGTACACACCCAGATTAAATAAAGTGAGTACGATGACGAGTGAGTACAGGGGTAAGTCCCCTACTCGTGAGTACACTGCTCATGGTTGCACTTCTCATGAGTTTGAGTACTCATGAGTACAGTACTCACGAGTGTGAGTACTCATGCGTATGAATACTCATGATTAGAATACTGGTGAGTGCACTGTACTTATAAGTACTTAGTCCTCATGAGTACAGTACTCAAGAGTACAATACTCATGAATACTGTATTTGCGTGGGCTTGCACTCGTGTGTACGTGCACTCGTGAGTACAGTAGTGCAAAAAAGTTTCATCACAAACGGAGTCCGGACGCACGTGTACCAGTCGCAGTGCCGCTGTGCAGCTTAACTCTGAAGGATTGTAAAATCAGACAATGAAAACTGTTCCTCTCTTCTTACGCGGTCCCCGTTCGGTGCTGTTCGCGCTTGGCGGTTGTAGCGCAAAGGGATCACGGTGAAAAAAGAACAAAAGATGGTGTGACGGCCGGGCGGGCAACACTGCCTCGGTTGCTCTGTTCCTACGGCGCGTGTTGATTGCCCCGTTATTTTTGTTTACGCGGCATGAAAATGGCGGCTTTGTTGCGGTTGCTCCGTTCGAGTTGTTTAAGAGGAGAGACGGTGGAGGCAGCTAACACTCCATGCACTAGGCGTACTGAAGTCGCTCCTTCACGGTATTCAGCAGTTTCCGTATATGCACGTCACGATGTGTAGCCGTTTCGTGAGCCGAAATACTAATTTAAACAGTCGCAATTAATTTCCATGATTTGTGTAAAATCGACTGCATGGTTTGTGACACCAAAATTGTTCGCACCATTACACTGTGTGCATTCAAGCGATAATTTTGCTGATGTACGTGCGTCCATCTGGTTTTATTGAGCTACTGTTTTGAAAATTTTGCTTTGGTTTGCTAGAACTATGGTCCAGTGCAGTGCCATTTACAAGTGAGCATAGAGCCCAACCGAGCGGGCGCGGCGGCGGAATTTGCCCTGCAATGGAAATAAAATATCCCAGCACACGAGAGCACGTTTCTGAGCTGTGAATAGGACATCAAAATGCCCAGTTGAACGCGTGCAACGCCTTGTTTCGCCTAGCATATTTTCTCGAAGAGCTCTGGAATCTTGCCGCTGGATTAGCGTTTTGAATTGGAATGGCTTTGCTTTCGAATGGCAACCCGCTTCTCGTTTATGCCACGGTATAATGAGGAAGCTGATGACGACGGCGAATTTCGGCGGTTGCCTTCCCCTACCTTCATCTGCTGTTTACTGGCTGGTCAACCACCCCTCGCTAGGACTGCCGCGCACGCACGCACGCACTGTTGGGACAGGGCCATCCTAGCTCAGTCACTACTGTTTCGACGTTGCCTTGCTCAGTGCGCTATCGACACAACGCATAGTAGAGCGACTAAGTAGTCGAGACGACGGTGATTTGAAGACTCATTTTTATACACTATTTACAAAGGCAGCAAGAGCGCTACATGGCTCGCACGAAGGTGATAGGGCTTCTCAACTCAGTGCCTCCGATCAGATACCGCCGCACCACCGCTGATTCCGCAATGGTTTTATACATTGTTAAATATTAGGCACGAACGATAAAACACGGACAAGGAAGAAGGATGACACCGGCACTTTGTTTTATGCCCCCAGGGTTTCGTTGCAGCCGCGTGGTGTTTGAATCTCTCCAACAAGGACTATCACTGGTCGCAGTTTGTATCCGGCGAATGAAGGCGAAGAGATTGCGTCAGCCGAGCCGCCATGGCAGGCAAATGGAAGGCGACTCAGCGGCGCTATCTCCAGGTGCGACTCGCTGCGTGTCTGCCACGCGCGCAGTTCGTGCCAGGCATGATTCCATCCAGCCATCGCGATGGGAAAAGGAGAGCAGTCTCGGCGGCGCTATTGCCACGAAACTGCGGCACGTCTGCTGAGAGTGGTTTGACCAGGTCGACAATTGGGCCTGCCGTAGGCACGTCGCCAGGTGCAGCAAATTTGTGTCGAGTGCTCTGGCACAACACAAACACACATACAGAAGTGAGTACAGAAATACAGCAATGTTTGCAGCATGCAGAACAGTCCCGGAAGCGTCTCTTTGCAGCTGGCTTTAAAGACGATAGTCTTTCTTTTGCTAACCAAGTGGGGCAATGTTAGCCTGTGTGTCTGTCTGTCTGTCTGTCTGTCTGTCCGTCTGTCCGTCCGTCCGTCTGTCTGTCTCTCTGTCTGTCTGTCTGTCTGTCTGTCTGCCCGTCTGTCTGTAGGCCTGTTGTGGAAAAGAACCGACAATTGGGCGAGTTGGTACTTATTCATCTTCCCTAAAAGCGCGCACACACGAAGACTAAGGCAAAGAATGGTACAGGACGAGCGATGACTCACGACTACTTTTTATAAAAAAATACATGAAATTATATACTAACAAAACACCAGTTGCGCATGGCAATACAAAGGAAAAACATCAGATTAACACAAAACATGATATGGGTAACCGAAGCAAAATCATCAATAGGTTACGCCACTACAAGAAACAAAACTTCACCGGTTATCTAAAAACTCGAATTCCTCGTCTCTAAGCGATATCGACGGATGGCTGACACACGTTTTCCCCAGTTTGTAGATATGGTAGGCCTCCAACACCTCTCCGGTCATCCTATCTTTTTGTTTATACAGCACTTTTGTTTTTCATTTTAGTTTGTCACAAGTGCTGTTTAAATAGCACTTTTGTTTGAGTTTTTACATAACCGGTGAAATTTTGTTTCATGCAGTTGTGCAACCTATTGATGATTTCGCTTCTGTTATCCATATCATGTTTTGTGTTAATCTGATGTGTTTCCTTTGTATTGTCATCCGCAGCTGGCGTTTTAATTTCATGTCTCTCTTCAATTTAATGTCTCTCTTCAATAAAAAGTAGGTGTTCGTAAGCGCTCGTCCTGTCCCCTTCTTTGCCTTCACCTGTTGTGTGTCTGTTTGTCATAAAGAGAATTTATTATTCCAGCTTAATATCGTGCCCCGTTATATACATGGGAGCTACAGGGGTGTTCGCCAAGTAGCTTTATGTACGTAATGTGCCCTCTCCACAATTGGACCACTTTCTCCCCGCGCATCAGCCACTCTACCAAAAGTTAAAAGAATTCTTCACCGAGAGCTGCATATCGGCAAAATATTCCGTAGCTACTAAATCTGGTCCCATAGTTCCTATTTATGAGCATTGTTTAACAAAAATAACATATTACGGACATTTGAACCCAAACATAAATACAAAACTGATATTCGCACTGTACTTTGATGAAGAATAGACGTGGGTGTATTTTTTGCGATCGCAAAAGAACGCGTTAAAACCAATGTTTAAACAATAAACACAAAAAATTGGCGCAGGTTGCACTAGTGTTATAAGGTTGGAGAACCAGCGGAGCTGGCATCCCCTATCCGTTCGTCGGAGGCCCGGCTGTTGCCCCTCACAGGGATTTTAGAACTTACCGCCGAACGTTCCTCATGACTGGCAGGCTCCGACCGTGTTGTACGCAGCCTTTCACATATCCCCCAAAGTAGAGCGCGTTAGCACGCGCTAGTTGCAATCTTGTTACAAGCGTGATGCGATTGCACATTGAAAAGTCACGCTCCCTAAGCGTGACTGGCGGGATGCGTAACGTTTGTGAAGCGTGAAGAAAGTATATTTCTGGCAGGCTTGTTTTAGGCGTGGTGAACAATCGCGCTAAGATCTCATGCTTGCCATCCGTCTCCCGGCGATCTTTAACGCGTAGTGAAGCTGAACAAGAGGATTTGTCCTTACCTGAGGCGGCATTCTCCATCTGTGTATCAGACACCTGTCTGACCCTCAAAAAATATTTAGAAATAAAGCTGAAAAGCAAAATAATGACTGTGCAGTAGTTACGGTTTGGGTAGCTTGGAGGAACCAAGCACAAAAAAATTACACCATCGTCCCGTAGGGAACCCTGAGTAATATGTGAAGCAGGCATGGGGTCGATTCAACTGTCCATTAGTTTTCAGTTCATCGTTTCAGTGAGGTTGAGGTACGTAGCTAACGTTATATTTACCGTCTGGTTTCTATGGTAACTACCACACTTTCCACTTACCGGAACTACGAAATGGGAAATTGCGTTGACCCCATGGCTGTTTCGCAGACTACTCAGGGTTCCCCTACGGGAAGCTGGTGTAATTTTATTGTAGAGGGGGGGTGTTAGATTGGAGAGGCATTAAAGAGAGAGAGAGACGTTGTACGTTGTATGAGTTTGTCTTTATTTAGGCATTATCATCATCATGTTCAACGTAGGTGACGTCGAGCTGTGGTTTCCGTTCTGCTTTGATTATGACCGCCTTATGGTTTGTGAAATGCAGAGTCAAGGGCTGTTGTAGTCGATGAACCCTAAAGTTGCAGAAGATGAGGTCGATGCACGTTCCCCGGATGGTTGTGGGCTGCTTGTAATCACGGCCCGCCGAGACTCGCCGACGCACGCCGCTGCCGACGACGATGAAACGTCGAAGGCGCGTGAAGCGTGCTCGTCTCGTGCCATCCCAGGAAGATACCAGCAACACTGTCGCTCCAGGAGCCATAGAAGGGACCGGACGTTCAGGAAGCCTAGCATGCGCAGTGGAGGTGTGGACGGCGAAACAACGACAACGACAACGACATAGCCCCGACCATGAGATGCTTCGCATCTAAATTACGGCAAAACAGTCATTATCTTAGTTAGGATTTCTTTTTAAATGATTTCGGACGGCCAGAGAGACGTCTTATACACAGCTGAAAAATACCGTTTCAGGTAATTACAAATCCTCTATTTGGCATTCACTAAACGTTAAGCAGGTCGCCAGTCACGAATCGACAAGCCTAACATTACGATTAAAATGTTAATTCTGTGTTTACATGACCTCAAACTTAGTAGTGTTAGCAGAATAGAGCCTTTAAGATTGTCACTAAATTTCGGTTTTGATAAACACAAGCGCCGTTTTATGCAGTGCAAAACAGGCGTTCATAAAGCATCGTGACCAACTGGAGCTAGCGAATCCTATACAATTAAGCCTGTGATTCGCATTCTTTAGGCAACAACACCAATACGATTATGAAAAAAATTAAGTGAGGAAGCCTGGTGAGAATTAGTGCGAAGATTGATATTTTTAATCTACGCTGAGGAACAATGCTTAACAAAAAAATTTAAACAAATTTTAACTTAGAGTGAAAATTTTTATTCACAATACCTTACAAGAATGCTTCCAAACAAAAAAAACCGAGCAAGATGGAAACTATAAAATAGGCTCCTGAATAACTCTTGATGCCGCTTTAAAGCAGCACGTGAACTTTGCTATAAACATAACTCAGACGAAGTGTAGTTTCACCAACAAATCGCGTAGAATTTCGAGCACTCGTGGAATTTCGTCGATGTCATCACACGTACCTACCACCCTATCGAATCCTAGCAACTACTTGAAAGCAGTCGGATACGTAAGGTCCTTTAAGTAGCCCGCACACAAACAAAGCAGCAGGGATTTTCCAATGACGTTTCAAGTCGGGGTTCGGCCGCGTGTACCTGCTGCTTCACGTCGCCACATACAGTGCACCAAAAAACGTTGTCCATGGGGGAAACCTCGCAGAGACCAAAATCGGATTCAATATAATACATATAAACTATTGCGTTCCCACTCTCACACGTGTAACACGTGAACGTAGGTCGCGATAGGCAGCCCAAACGCGCACATTGTTATAATGGCCTTATAGAGGGGCTTCAGTAGGAGGGACACGATTTTGAACGCTTTGTAATGTGCGCGTCGACTGCGTGACTTTGCTGTATACAATAATTTTCGTAGTTTTCGAGGTGTTTTGCTGAGAACAAATAGAGCAGGCGGCTCCTTAACGGGCGGTGGCCCTAGTGCGAATAGCAGGGGAGGCCGCCGACTCCCATGGGGTAGGCCTAGTCCTTGCAAGAAGGAATAAGAACAGCCTTCTAATTTCACCATAATAAAGTCTTCTATTTCTCCCCTCCCTCTTCCCTCACCTAAGAACGGCCACCGACGCGAACAGCGAGCGGGGTCGCGAAGTTTACCGCCAACGAGCCGAAGGTTGTGATTGAACAAATTGGCTCCAATCCCCGCTGGGAAGGTTGTTGGAAAGCAAAGCTTTAAGCGGCACCCAGAACAATTGCCCAGGCGACGTCAGTTGAATTCACACACGTGGCTCTACAAAGAGCAAGACCAGAGATTCTGCCAGCCGTTACCTGGAATTATCGGGGGCGGCATTACGAACGCAGGAGCGCCAGCCGCAGGCCGGGCTAGAGGGCGGAAGACGCCGCCGCGGCAGCCCGGCCTTGCAACGGCAGAAAAGCGAGAGGACCGTGTTTCGAAGGGTGAGACAGCGGAACCTAGCAATCCTGATGTGCTAGCTAGGGGCTACACCACCGCGCGAGATAAGCGGGGACACTGAAACAATTCGGCATGTGAGCTTAGTGATACCCATTTATACCCATTTAGACTAGTTACTTTAGTAAGTTTGAGCATTGCGAGAAAGCTGAGGGAACTTTTATAATCGCTATTTATGAGAACAGCTGCTCCTTTCGCGTTTTGTAGTGCGTGTTAATACACAACTGAATCGATATTCACCAATTTAGAAAACGGAGACCCGTTCATAGCAAGCAGTGGGCAAGAGGTAGCGTTTCTCTAGCGACCAGATGTCCGCCTGTGGTGTCTACATTTTGTTTTTCCGCCTTGTACACCAATCCCTAACGTAACTTTGCCGTACGATCACTTAATTCTGCCTGGTCCGGGTTACCCAGGATATGCTCTCGAACAAGTTAACCAAGCCTTGCGAAGGAAGCGCCAATAGACGCGAAGGACACCAGAAGAGGCCAAAAAGAACTGTCGTTAAAGCAGACGACAAAGCCGTCCTTCCAACGCCCCAACCGGTGCGAACCAGCGAATGGGCACTGGGAACGTCGGGTAACAGCACCCTATCGCTGTGCCACCTACACTGTGCTGCGGAAGTGAACACCGCCCTGCCCCTCCTCATCCGCGTTGGGAGTTTCTTGTCCCGCACGCCAAGAAGGAATCGTTGGATGGTAGAAGTAGAAAGCCTTGCTTTCAAACGCGGAGACCAACGAAAACCGGACAACGAACGAGAGAGACAACATCCAGCCACGACAACAAGAAACGCCATCCTTCGTTCTTTCTTCTCATCTTTTGCGGTCGACGACATGGTCCGTGTCAAACAGGCTACATAGAGATATAGGCCTGATACAAAATTATGAGAAGTTCCGAGGCAATACGAAGATATACAAAATACAGAATAAAAATTGTCATTTGGAAAATAGTTTTAAAATATATAATGAGCAAGGACATCGGTAAATGATTTGCTTACGCGGTTACTCCAAGCTCCCATGCATGACACCTGGCGGCCACTGTAAAGCGGCACCCAGTCGAAAAAGTGGAGTTCGTCGGAAGTGAACGGTGTCGTGTCGATCGGGAATTCCCGGCAGTCGACACTCGCGGTTGTCGAATCTACCGCGCTACACACCACGTCGCCCAGCCAATGTCAAATTACTCATCAGGTTGTTTCTCCTTTGCCACTTTTTACAACAAGAAAGCGAACACTCCGTACAGAACACTTTTGAATGCCAGGAAGACACTACATTCAAAGCGCCTACTCCAGTCAGTGCCTCCAATGACTCCTACTCCGTTTTCTGGCCAAAATCGCTGAAGGGGGCGCCACCTTTCAACGTATTCGCATGAAAAAAAGAAAAGAAGTGTAAGCCGCAACCGCCTGCATGCAGCTGCGCGCCCCAGTGTACGTCTGGGAATAGGTATCTGGTAATGCCTCTACGGGATTAGGAGAGGTGCTATCGCCTGCGCACGATTATTGTTAGATATTTCTTGCCTACTGACTTCGACAAGTATTTAACTGTTTCGTTGTTTTTGGGCGTTACATGATGCGCTCGGGACGCCCTAATGAAATTTGTTAACGAGAAATACTTACTCTGCAGCGAAATGATTTATCCCTCAACTGATTGTCATAATCATCACCATCATCATCATCGCCATCATCATCATCATAATCATCATCATCACCTACCTACCTATCCAACAGCTCCAAAAACCCCTGAACAAAGACACCACATTCATTGGAAAACCGCACTGGGCCAAACCCTGGGCCAATGAATGTGGTGTCTCTGTTCAGGGGTTTTTGGAGCTGTTGGATTTGTACCTGAAGTCAACGTATGTGCAATGGAATGGGGGTATTTACATTCAGAAGAAAGGGTTGTGTATTGGGTCCTGCGTTGCTCCGGCACTAAGTAACCTCATCATGGCCCATTTGGACAGGATTGTTGCAGACAAGTTGAAAGGCACATGTGTGATAAAAGTGTTTCGCTATGTCGACGATTTTTGTGGGTACTGAAGAGTAACGTGGGAGCCTTTCATCAGGACGTGGCAAGCACTCTGGGGATTTTTAAAGAATGCCTCAGGCCACTTGAGGTTACTCACGAGATGCCTCAACAGGACCTCCTGAAGTTTTTGGATTTATGCCTGAAATTCTCACCATCCCATGTGTGTTGCGTTACGAACCGTGAAGCAAAAAACCGATATTACCGTTTGCGTCTGCGCATACGAAGCTTGTAAAGAGAGGCATTGCCAGTACATGTCTGACAAATGCGCTTAAAAAATCATGCCATCACCTCTCGGACAGCAGTTTTCATGCGCAAGTATGTCGCCTCACCTCAGCAGGTTACCCTGAGAATCTGATCGGGGCAGTGGATGATTCCATCCGTAGGAAAGAAAAACGAGCGCAGACTGATCTGAGACAGGACGGTGATCAGGTGGCTGAAAGAACCAACAGGTAGCGGTCATCCCGTACATGCACGGCTTATCACACAACCTGAAAAGAATTGGTGGTAAGGCCGGCGTGAAAGTTGTTATGTCCGCCCCTGACAAGCTGTCCAGTCTCTGCAGCAGAACGTGCCCCGTGAGGAAGGGAAAGACTAAATGCTCCGTCAACCACACAAACCAGTACGTGCATTGCGCGGAAGGTGTTGTCTACAAGTTACCCCTCTCCTGTAAAAGAGCGTACATTGGTCAAACGGGTCAATGCCTCAACACGCGCCTGCGGGAGCACCACAACAAAGTGCAGAAAGGAAAGGAGGGCAATCTGGCAATTCATTGCCATGAGTGCGGCGAGTGTGAATCCTTGTTCGATGCATGCACTGTGCTATTTCGAGACTCTGATCAGCGCACGCGGGAGAATATCGAAGCAGCGGAAATGCAGAAGATTGGTGACTGCGTAGCACGACGTCCATATCTTTGACCTCGAAGGAGCTGGCCTTCTTGGATGGACGCTGCTGATTATGCCTGCATGACGAGGTGTCTTCGCAACCTTTCGTGATCACATGAGCGTGATAATCTTTCCTATTTATATGTTTTCGTGTTGTTAATAAAATTCAGTTGTAAGTTAGCGCTCGTCCGTGTCCCCTTCGTCCTGTGTCTTGCCTGCTGCGCTCTATGGTGTTTAGATGGAGTACCAACTAGCTCGTACCCATACGTTGTTACACGTGTCACGGAAACAATGGCATCGTCACCTAGAACAAATGATGGATGTAGGGGAATATGTTGTCTGTAGAGTTCTCTGAAGTGTTTGTGTCGTGTTGTGTGAAGTGCCTTGCATGTGATTTGTATGTGCACTACGGATAGGGCCTCTCCGCACCTGCTGCACTGGGGTCTAGAAGATGCCGTCAGCAGATACGAGTGCGTCGCAAGGGTTTGCCCTATCCGCAGCCTACCCAAGGCGACTTCCGTGTGTCTGTTGTGTGGGTCAGCTCGGTACCATCCCAAGTGTGGCTTTAATACGTGTAGTTTGTTGTCTGTCTGTTCGTCCCAGTGTGTTTGCCATGTTCTGCGCAGGTGTTGTTTTATGTGAGGCTTGAGGTCTGTGTAGGGTATCGTTGTAATGTCTACAGTGTTCCTGAGTGCAGCAGCAGCGGCCCTCTTCTCTGCCAACTTGTTCCCAGCGATCCCTGCGTGTCCTGGGACCCAGCAGAGGACCAGCTCATGCTTTTGTGCATACACGGACATGATAGTGTTGAATACAAGATTAACTATAGTGTTTTGGAGGGCTTGTGCGATGACAGTGCGCGAACAACACCCAAAGAATCCGTGTAGATGATGGAATTGGGAATTTGGTTTTCAAGAATGTGTCGTACGATCAGCACAATTCCATACGCTTGTGCTGAAAAAATATTTGTGTGCACGCTCATGGTTCTGGCTGCATTAAAATTTGGACCATGAGCCGCGCATGACACCATAGTGGAGGTTTTAGAAGCGTCACTATAAAATTCTGCACAAGTGTATTTAAACTGCAAAAACAGAAAGTGCTGCAGTATTGCAGCTCGTGTTACCCGATTTTTGTCAAGTGTAATAAAAGAAAGGTCGCACGACACAGGGCGAACTTGCCAAGGCGGAAAACTGTTTGAAAAGGATGACCTGTACACATCTATAAAACAAGCACTGAGATCCGAGGCTCGCTCTTTGACTTTTAGTGAAAAAGGGCAGAGGAACGGATGGGCGATTTAAAAAGAGCAGAGATGTTGATGTATCGTTAAAGACAGGATAAAAAGGATGATTATTCAGCGATGAAATTTTAAAAGCATAAAGCAAGTCCATGTACGTTCGTTGGTTTTCAAGCCTCCACCTATTACACTCGACATAAAGACTCTCAGCAGGGCTAGTGCGAAAAGCACCCGACGAAAGACGAAGGCCCAAGTGTAGCACTGGGTCAAGAATTCGCAAGGCTGTCTTAGTCGCCGACCCATACACCACACTGCCATAGCCCAAACGACACCCAACCAAAGCAGTACACAAGCAAAGCAAGAGTTCTTTGTCGGAACCATAGGATTGGTGGGAGAGAACCTTAAGTATATTCATTGTTTTGAGACATTTATTTTTAAGTTCCTTGATGTGGGGATGAATGTGAGTTTGTAGTCAAACACCACACCTAAGAACTTGTGCTCCTTGTTCACAGGAAGCGACACGCCATTAAGATGAATGTCTGGGTCCGGATGGACCCCACGCTTCCTGGAGAACACAACGCAGGAAAATTTTTGCAGGATTCAATTTAAAACCATTCTTGTCTGCCCAGCCGGCAAGTTTCTTGACACCAAGCTGGACTTGACGTTCGCAGATTAATATATTACATGATTTATAGGATATCTGGACGTCATCTACATACATAGAATAGGAGATTGTAGGTGGCAATGCCTTCCCAAGGGAGTTCGTCTTAACTATGAATAGCGTGCAGCTTAACACACCACCTTGTGGCACGCCATTTTATTGCACGTGAACCCTTGAGAGTGCACCACCGACTCTCATTCGAAACCTTCTTTCTGACAAGTAACTGACAAGAGTGTTTAACGTGTTACCCGAGACACCGAATGACTTGAGGTCACTGAGCATACCGTACCGCCAAGCGGTGTCGTAGGCCTTCTCGAGGTCGAAAAACATAGTTACACAATACTGTTTATGAACGAAGGCATCCTTTATATACGATTCAAGAGATACGAGTTGATCGTTCGTGGATCGCCCCGCCCTGAAGCCTGCCTGGCAGTTCTTGAGAAGACCGTTCTATTCAAGGAAGTACACGAGCCTGCGATTTATCATCTTCTCGAGAAGCTTGCACCGGCAGCTCGTCAGGGCTATTGAACGGTAGCTTGAGGGGGACAACGGGTCCTTTCCCTCCTTCAAGAAAGCCACTACTATGGCCTCCCTCCAAGAGCGAGGAATGTGCCCCGAAGCCAAATCTTGTTATATAGGTGGACGAGTGTTAGAAGAGTGTCTGAGTGCGGGTGCTGGATCATTGTATATGTGATGTTGTCTGGGCCTGGAGCTGAGGGTTTACATGTGCTCAGAGCGGCCGTCAGCTCATCAAGTGAAAACTCCGAGTTATAAGAAGATGTTGACCTATTGTTATCTAGTATAGGCTTCTTTTGGGCCATTTGTTTGTGTTTCATGAAAGTGTTTGTGTAGTGTGCTGAACTAGAACGTGTTGGAAGTGTTTGTGCGAGTGTGTCAGCCTGGTCTTTGAGTGTGTCCCCTGTAGTGCTGACCAGAGGCAGGCTGTGTGTTTGTTGTCCTGAGTTTGGCGTATTCCTGTCCATACTTTACCGTGTGTCTGTGTACGAGTTTATTGATGTTATGAATGTACGCAAACTCTCTCGTTTTGTCTCACGGCGCACACGTTTTCCTAACGCCTTGGCCCGTTTGAACAAGAGAAGGTTTCCAGACGTGGGGTGCCGACGGAGGATACCCCACGCCTTGTGCTGGGCCTCTCGCGCCCGCCTACAGTCCTCATTCCACCACAGCCTCCGCTATTTGCGCGGGGCTCCAGAGGCCTGGGGAATGGACTTTTCGGCGGCGTCGAGGATGTGCGCCGTGGGGAGTTGGGTAGCTTCATGAACGTGTAGGTGTCCTATGGATGTGTGGTGTAGTTTGGATGTCTCTGTAAATGTATTCCAGTTAGCTCTTGCTTCGTTGAGCCTGTTGTGGGAAGATGGACTGCATGGGCCTTTACCTATGTATGTTAGTGAAGTGGGAAGTGGGCACTGCCATATGGGTCAGTGCCTACACCCCACTCGAGAAGAGGAAAAAGAACTGCGGAGCCAACAGCCAAGTCGAGACATGAGTGTGTGTTGTGTCCTGTGTTATGATATGTAGGCTGTTTATTGTTTAAAAGGCATGCTCCAGAGGATGTAAGCAACCTCTCTATCAGGCGACCTCGGGCATCCGTACGAGAACAGCCCCAAAGAGAATTGTGAGCATTAAGGTCGGCCTGTTAGGAATGTATGGTTCGGGCAGCTGGTCAACCAGCGCCTCGATGTCAGATGCTCAAAAGTGTAAAATCAGGAGGAATGTATATTGAGCATACCGTTATCTACCTATTAAATATTATTAAGCGTATTACTACAGCCTCAAGGATAGTGATTAAAGTGGTAGGGTGGCATGCTAAGGATTTCCGGACGATTATGGCCACACCGCCAGAAGAGTGTGCGCAGCCATCCCTGTCTTTCCTGTATACCAGGTAACTATTCAAGAAATTTGTGTGTTTAGAATCCAAATGTGTTTCCTGAACACACATTAACCTTGGCTGATTGGTATGGCAGAATCTCATACACGTGTCACGATTATTCAGAAGGCCTCTGCAGTTCCATTGAACAATATTTTCTCTTCCCATTATTTAGTGTGATAGCTACTGGAGTGTACATGTTTATGCGTCGTCTTTCGGGGCTGTAACTCTTGGATTGGGCTTTTTGGACCTATCTGTAGGCTTGGACGTCGGAGGCCGATCCTTGCGCTGCGTTGCAGGCAAGAATGGCACGACGTCCATCTCGTCGTCCGATGTCCTGGGTGTGCCCGTCGAACCGGGCCCCCCGGACTTGGCCCCCCTTCGGGGGCCCTTCGTCTGACCCGCCACCACCGCAGGTATCGGAGGCACCAGAAGTGGCACGGGCGGTGCGGTGGCGGTGGGAGCCGGTGTGGGGCCCGTGGTGTCCATGGCACCCTCCAACGCACTGGAGAATGAGGAGGCAGGGATGGGAGCGGCACCGGTCCCGACAGAAGAGGTTGCCACCACAACCGCTGCTGGGTGAGCGAGCGGTGCAGAGGCTGGTTGGGCTGCCAGAGGCAACCCAGGGGGGGGGGGGCGGGACCAAGTCCGACTCGCGGTACTGGGTCCTCGCCGAGACCAGACGCCGCTCCGCCCCCCGGAGAGCTGCGTCGGCGTACCTCCCCAACGGGAAACAGGCGAACCTCTTCCGCGCCTCTGGGAAGGTGATGTTCTCTGTTACTTTGACATTGATTATTTTCTTTTCTTGTTGGAATTTCTCAAATTAGCGGGAGTACGCCGCGTGCGATCCCCCGCAGTTAACACAAGTGAAGGTGGTAGAGTTGCAGTTATCTGTCGGGTGGTCCTGCGTGGCGCATTTGGCACAGGTCGTTTTGCCGCGGCATGAGTTTGTACCGTGCCCGAACCGCTGGCATTTGAAGCTGGGGCGCGGGTTTGGTACGTACGGTCGGACTGGACATCGTATGAAGCCTGCATTGACCGACTCGGGGAGCGTTGAGCAGTCAAATATCAAGATCAAGTGTTTTGTACGGATTTCGGTGTCATTTAGTTACATGATTATCCTTCGCAGTGCCATCACACCCTGATCTCGAAAGTCATTGAGCAGATCTGTCTCTGTTTCGTTCATCAGGTCAGGATCGGAGATGACGCCTTGGGAACTGTCCAGCGTGCGGTGGGGTGTGATCTTTATGTCTGTATCTACCATGCGGGTTTGTTTGAGGAGGTTGATAGATTGCTGCCTGTTGTTAATCTCGATCAGGATTTCCCCTGTTCTGAGTTTCTTGGCTTTGTAGGATTTCCCTACAATGCCTTCAAAGAACTTGGTGATGAGAAAAACAGACTGTGCAGTGACGGGCTTTGACTAGTCAAGAGATTCCATTATTAGAAAGCCGGAGAAATTGTCAGGTTTTGGAAATGTCAACTCTGGCTAGAGAGGAAAAGATACTTCGGTGCGGCTCCTTTTCCGGGGCCGATCACGTTTTTGGGGGGGTTTTGAACTATCTATATAGCATAGGAAAAAGGGCCCATCTCCCCGCGAGGGGGACTCGAGTAAATGCGTCGTATAGGGGGTGGGTGTATTGCGTTAACGTTTAGTGTTCGGGCAGTTGGTGGTAGTGACTGCGTTGTATCAGCAGCTTCTTAACGTAGTTTGAATGAGTCAAGGATATAAGGCGCGTTCGTAGCCTTTGATTCTGTGTCGGTTTTGTGGCGCAGTGGGAAGAGTGCCATGTATCTCGCGTTCCGCCCACAGGTAGTGAATGCGTTGTATCAGCAGCTTCTTGACGTAGTTTGAATGAGTCAAGAATATAAGGCGCGTTCGTAGCCTTACATTCTGTGTCGGCTTTGTGGCGCAGTGGGAAGAGCACCATGTACCTTGCGTTCCGCCCGCAGGGTCGTGGGATCGAAACCAGGCGCCAGTAAGTATTATTTTTATATAGTGTAGGGGGAGGGGTTCGGACCTGTTTTTGAGAGCGAGGAGGGTAGCGTGATGCGGGAGAGGAGGAGTGGGGGAGAGTCCGCACCTGCGCGCTGGGCTGTTGCGGACGCATGGCGGACGCTACAGGTGAGTTAAAGAAATGCTTTGCATTTAAAAGCAGGGGACGGGGGTACTTTCTTCGCTCGGTTTACCCTGATGCCGAGAGAGGTCCCAGAGCTCCCGGCCTGGTAAACAGACAGGGAGCCCATCCGCCGGAGCTTGACCTGGGCTCCAACGGCCACCGTTCATGGTTTCTAACCCTCCACCTATAAACACATCGCCACGGTTGGATCCACCTTATGTTTGGGGGCTCGGGGTCCGCGGTGTCGCCAATACCGTCACCAAAATGCTCAAGGTGCCCCGTGCGGGGACTATTTTATCCCTGTTTGTGATGCATTGCCTTGCTTATCTTTAAGTGCATACATGTGACTTTTCCCACGCCAAGACGCCTCTTCACTGCTTTCAGGCTACCTCCGTTCTTTACAGCGTATTCAATCTTCTCCATATTATACTTCCGTATTTCAGCTGTCTTACGCTTTTTGATCAACTTCGAAACTCTAGTTCTATTTTCCCAGCTGGGGTGGAGATTGTCATGGTTTGCCGTTTCCTAATTAGATCTTTCGTCTCCTGGGTAAGTTTACCAGTATCCTGTCTAGCCATCGTGCCTCCGACTTCTACTGCACACTCCGTGATAATGCGTGTAAGATTGTCGCTGGCTTCCTGGGTCGTAAGCTCGGATTCCTGGGTAAGAGCTGAATATCGGTTCTGCAGCGCGATCCTGTATTCTTCTACTTTACGCCTTACTGTTAGCTCATTAATCGGCTTTTTTCGTACTACCTTGTTACGGTCCCTCCTCAAATCTAGCTTACTTTGAGACCTTACCATATGAGGGTCACTACACCTTACCCTTCCGGGCACTTCCACATCCTTCATGACGCCAGAGTTATCGTATATTACGAACTCTATTTCCTTTTTATGGTCCCTATTCGTGCTCCTCCACGTCCACTTCCTGCTCTCCCGTTCGCAGAAGAAGGTATTCATTATGCAGAGATTATTCCGTTCCTCAAACTCAACTAGTAGGTCCCCCTGGTATTTTTACATCCCAGACCATAGTGCTGCGAACCATGTGTGGGTTTGTTTATTTATTGTTTGTTTTTACTGCCAGGCCACGCCCGGATGTGTTATCTGCGTTCCAAATAAAGCGCATCTTACATTCTCTACTTTTATGCCGCGCGGTCTATCACATTCAGATAAGCAGACTGTTCCTGTGATCTACAATGTTTTGGATGTGAATCGACGGTTCCAGAAACACTTGCGCCGAAAGATAAAAGCCTGCAGAGCAGACGCCGCGGCATTCATTCGACGACACTCGCCTGTTCTAGTCACTTTGTTGACCGCTGCTTCACTGCCTCTGTATTCTTTTGAGTTGTTAGGGGAGCACAAGTTCGCTCCAAAAAACTTCTTTCTCCTTCAAGAAAACTGCGTCGTCCTTGGCTTCGTGACATCTGGTAGAAGTGCGGGGTACTGAACCTTTATGCTCTCTACAACATCTGGAAGCCGCCAAGCAGGCCCAATCAGACAAAGCCGCCGACTGCAGGGACTGCTACCCGAGTTCGGTCTTCTGCCAGAAGGGCCAAAGAGGAGGAACGCTGCAACCAACACCATGGTGCAAGACACAACGTCGCCAATCGTCGTGCAGCAGTCCTGAGAACCGCCATCGATCGTTCCGTCGAGCCCCCGCTCAAGACTCCGAAGAATGGTTGGAGAAGCTGGAGCGCGTCCGGATCTTCAACAGGTGGGACGAAGAAGAAACTTCCCGGCATGTCTCCTTTTATTTAGAAGATGCTGCTCGAACTTGGTTCGAGGACCATGAGAGCTCTTTGACCGACTGGACTAAATTCAAAAGGGAGTTCCTTGAGACTTTACTACCATGGTGAGAACAGAGCGAGCTGCGTTTTTGCTTAAAACTCGAACGCAGCACCCAAACGAAGGGGTCGTGATTTTCGTTGAGGAGATGAAGCGACTTTTTCGCCGTGCGGACCCTGTAATGACCGAAGAAAAGAAGCTCTGGTTTCTAATGCGAGGCGTGAAGCAAGGGCTTTTTGCTTGTCTAGTCCGTAACCCGCCAAAAACGGTGGTGGAATTCGTGTCTGAGTTGGCCGCGATGGAGAAGACCCCAGAAATTCGAACGAGGCAGTACGACAGCCCTGTAAACGAACTGTTCTCGGATACCATCGGTGCCGCCACTGTAAGCTCCGATACACTGCGCGAGACCATCCGAGCAGTGGTCAAGGAGGAGCTTCCGAAGCTTTTTCCAACGACGCCGCAACCTCAAGTGGCTTCCCTGTCTGATGTCATCCGAGACGAGGTTCAAGAGGCGCTGGGGACTTCTACGCCTTCAGAAGCACCCCGTCAGCCCCAAGCGGTGACCTACTCTGCAGTTCTTCGTCAACCCTACCCTGCTCCAACCCGTCGTCAAGAGGCCGAGCCATACCGCCGTCCAATGCCGCCCGCCCGAGGCCTTTAGACCAATACCAGACGATAAGGAAGAACGACGTGTGGAGAATGCCCGATAATCGCCCGCTGTGCTACCACTGCGGAAAGGCTGACCACATCTACCTTCGCTGTCCCTACAAGAGGCTCGGTTTGCGAGGGTTCTCCGTCGACGCCCCACGCCCCCGATACGGCCAGCGACCCCGCTGATATCGAAGAATACCTCTCCAAATCCAACCGAGGACCAGCCCGCTTCAACCGTTCCCCGTCGCCCTACCCGTATCAGTCACCCAACCACCGCAGCACTGCTGACTTCTCACGTGGAAGGTCCCCCAGCCCACGCGGGGGAAACTAAAAGCAGCAACTTCGGGAGGTAAAGTTTCACAACGGTGGAAAAATGAAAACCCTTCAACGACGCAGCGACTCGCTGAAGACCATGATTCACACTATGCCCCGACCCCGACGACCCAATCTAACTCTGACGTGACTCGCGACCATGACGACCGCAAAACGGCGCGACGTGTACCCGACATGACCGAACCTGCCGATGAGAATACAACGAAGACCACGACGCACAGTGCCCGACCGTCAACACGGAGAAGCCGGGATACGAAGCTACGACGCACCCGGAACTCGAACAAGGCAGCGTCCAACGTTCAGCTGTCCATCGACGGCTTTGAAGTAGTCGCCCTCATAGACACGGGAGCCGACTACTCAGTCATGAGAGGACCTTTTGCGTCTAAGCTGAAAAAAGTTATGACCAGATGGGACGGTCCGCACATTCGCACAGCAGGGGGCCACCTTGTGACGCCAAGTGGAGCGTGCACATCGCGTGTCACCATAGACGGCACGACGTACCCTGCGGCGTTCGTCATTTTTCCTAACTGCTCCCGCGACGTAATTCTTGGAATGGACTTTTTGACGGACAACGGTGCAATAATTGTTCTACAGACCAAGTCCATAACTTTTTCCTGTGATCACTCCATGCCGCTGGAACCGGACCCCGAACACCGCGCTGCTTTAAGGATCGCCAATGATCATGTCACACTGCTACCCCGCGCAAGCTTGATGATCATCGTCTACTGTGAAGATGCTGTTTCTGCCGTCGGCGCTATCGTAGAGAGTGACCAAAGGTTGCTCCTCGACCGCGGTGTCTCTGTTGGAAGAGGCATTGTGCGCTTTACGGAACGCCAATTGAAAGTTTTGGTCACTAGTTTCAGCGAGGAATACCAGCATTTAAACAGGGGCGCTGAAATTGCGTTCCTCGAAGAAACGCAGGAAGCAAGTGACGTGATCATGGTTGCGGACTTTGAGCGCGCACCCGAAGAGACCTTCAAGCTTCCGAATCCCTTCGACGTGAATGCGGCGTTACCGCAAGTAGAACGGAAGAAATTATTGGATTTGCTGCATCGCCACATAGAGTGTTTTTCGTCGAACTCAAATCTACGTCAGACACCTCTGGCAAAGCACCGAATAATAACCGAAGATGGAGCCCGACCTACCCGAGAGTCACCGTACCGCGTCTCTTCACACAAGCGGAAAGCCATCCGGACTCAAGTCGACATCTTCAGTGACGACATTATACAGCCATCGGAAATCCCCTGGGCTGCGCCAGTCGTACTCGTTAAAGAAAAAGACGGCACTTTAAGGTTTTGCGTTGACTACCGGCGACTGAACAAAATCACCGAAAAGAACGTGTACCCCCTCCTCCGAATCGACGATGCTTTCGACCACCTCTGCCACGCGAAGTACTTCTCATCGATGGATCTGAAGACCGGCTACTGGCAAATTGAAGTGTACGAGAGAGATCGAGAGAAGACTGCATCTATCTCCAGCCTGATTCAACTGCCTTGTCTCCACATTATTCTTGCCTTCTTTAGCATTGAAGTCCCCCATACCTACGGTGTGCTGTGTTTTTATGGGCGAAGCTCCTATTGCTCGGACCCTGTCCTGTCCCTCGTTGCTGCTGTACACTGCACCATGATGATGATTGTGGCAGGATCTCCCTAGGGATGGGCCATCCGAAGATTGGTGGAAGAGTCAAAGCGTTCAACGCGTTCGTTACCACCCAACAAGGAGAAGAAGAAGAAGAGGAGGCTGTCGTTCGTCGCCTGCGAGCTCAAGACACGTACCGGGGGTACGCGACACAAAGCGCTCTGCCGAAGGCGACGGCCAAAGTGGCTAAAATGTCACACACCGACTTCACCAACTTACACATGGAGATTCTCATCGTCCCAAACAAGCTCTACATAGTCACCACAAACATCAACATCGTCGACGAGCTTGTCGACGGAGCGGTGGGAACTCTCAAGCTTTGCGAGCGAGGAGTGGTGGTCTTGACGAGGCGGCCCCCGGTTTCTATCCCACAACTCTCTGGCCGCGACGGGAGGTACGTGGCGCAATTCCCACTGCGCTACAAACCGAGACGCGAGCATGGCTACGAACGGGCCTTAAAGGGACCCAGAAAAGACTTTTGTAAAAGTTACAGAAGGCCTGTATTGTCGCGTAGTACCAATATAGCGATGCAATTCCATTGGAATTATTGATCTACATTCAGTATTAGCTGCGCGAGAAGCAATTAAGTGCACCTCTCCCCCCTTGCCGATAGATTCCTTCTCCCTCTCTGCTTCTTTCAAAGCAGCTGGAAACAGTGGGAATAGCCATGTGACATCCCGACGCTCGACTTCCGTTCTCCGCTAGCTACATTCCTGCGCATAGGCACGCATCAATCGCTGCGGACCCGCCTTTGCCTCGGGATCACGCAGGAAGGAGGAAGAGCAGCCGGAAGCCAATGGCAGTGACGTTGCGGCGGCCGTCGATCTGCCAAATCAGGGGGGCGCCTCGCCTTTGCGTCAGCCGCGATCGCCGTTGCGTCAGCCGGGGTCGGCTCGCTGCGGCGTCGCGCTCATCGGCTGAGAAAGGCGATCTTCAAAAATTGTGTACAAATTATCCGTACAACGTATGAGGCTCACACGTGGCTCAAAAATCCCCCGTTATGGGTTCTACCGCCTGAATGCATTTGATTGCCACCTTCACAAAGCTTTTCGGGGTCCCTTTAAGTCCCTCACTCATTCAGATGGTGCGCGCCGTCAAGAAGATCAATAACAATGTTTCGCTGTTTCACCTATAAGCATTTTAGCTTCGCCCCTCTCATCATCATTCACTTCGTGGACATGGCGGGATTTTTTTTAGCCATTGCTGATTCGACATCTTCATAAAGCGTTCCACTGCCTGGTGGTCATGGCTGGATGTGGGGGCATAGCCCTGTACCACCTTGAGCTTGTACCTCTTATTGAGCCTAATTACAAGACCTGCTGCCCTTTCGTTAATTCTATCGTATTCTTCTATGTTGCCCGCTACGCTTTTATTGACTAGAAATCCCACTCCCAGTTCTCTTCAGTCCCCTAGACCCGGTTGCATAGAACGTGTCAACTTTTCAGCACCGGAAAGGCTTCACCTGTTCTCCTAACCTCAATAAGCCCTATGACATCCCATTTGATACCCTTTAATTCCTCGAACAACACCTCTAGACTCGCTTCACAGATAAGGTTCTCCTGTTAAATGTTGCAGGTTCAGATTTCAATGGCGGCCTGTCCGGGTACATGTATTCTTGCACCCTCTTCTGCGTCACAGGTCTGACCGCCGCCGTGGTCGATTGCTTCGCAGCAACTGGAGTCTGAGGGCCGTGGGTTAATTGGCGTATTCATGGGAGTTTGTGGATGTTACTACACCACGGTGGCCAATCCTGCTCGGGTGAGGGAGTGCGTTACCGGCAATGGTCGCCGGGGTCAGGCCGCACCCCAAGCACCAACTGCAATTCCATAATTGCGCGTTTGTTTTCCCGGTGGAAATTGTCCGGCACCGGGATTCGAACCATGGTCTTTCTGCACGCGAGGGAGATGCTCTACCTCTACGCCACCGCTGCTCCGCACGGCAGTCCAGCGGTGGCGTAGACACGTAAATACACGGCGGCGTAGATACACGGCGGGGGATTAGCGCGGCTCTGGAAGCTTCGAAGTTAGGATTCCTACGCGGTGGGACCAGCGGCCTACTAAGAAAGAAAATATAAAAAGCTTCCCGGAGCACATACAGTAACATTGTTCTCCCCACACGCAGCCTATTTTCTTCCCGCGGCGGAGACTGAGCTGGGTCCCAGGAGTCTTCAGAATACGAATGCTTTCGTGCTTTCTGAGTTGGCCTTTAAATACACTTCGGGGGATTAACGTGGTCTGGAAGCTTCGGAATTAGAATTCATACGTGGCAGTGCCAGTGGCCTACTAGGAAAGAGGAAAATAATTGTATTACCAAAAATTAGAGTCGTAGTTCAGTTAAGAAAAACTCAAGAAAATGCCGTGCAGCAGAGTATAAGTAAGGGGACTGGTGTTGTATTTTTAGTGACGTCGCCCTGGTGGCCTTGGAGGTGCCGGAGCTTCCTCGCTGCCTGGTAGAATGACAGGGAGCCCATCTGCCGGAATTTGACCCTTGCTCCACGGGCAACCATTCCAGGCTTCTAGGCTTCATCTCAAAACTCGTTGCCACGGTTGCTTTAGGCATCGAGCCAAAACCGCTCGTCAGCAGCGGTAATATCTGCCGGTAACGGGAGCCGACGCTCAGATGAACCGTGAGTTCACTTTGCGGCCAAGGACATGCTGAACTACCAAAAAGAGCAGGTGCTCGTTTACATCTCTGCGTTTCATTCCGAATGGGGCACGTCGGGGCACTCGACAACCGCGCCTACTTCAAGGCGTACGGTATCAGTGTGGTAAAACGCGCTAACGCCCATACAATGTTTATTGTCCAATAACTCTAACTTACAAAAAAATGAAGGAAGCTCACACTTAAAGTAAGAAAGATGCAGTAGAGGTTTTTGCTAAAGCGAGGGAGAACAAAATCGGCTGCAATCGTGGACTTCAACCGTCCTGATAGTTCTGAAGGTCGCGCACACCTGCGCAGCATTCAAGTCTTGCGCGTTAGTTTGAGCGGCCTTCATTTTTCTCTTGAGTGATGGAAGTAGCTTACTTTTCAGAATTTTGTAGTGCTTGCCTAGTGCTGCTCAGCTCATAGCTGTTTTACGCCGGATTTCTCTCTCTGGGGCCAGCACTAACCATCTGCTCGAGGTAGTTCTGTGCTTTCACTTCTTCTAGCGCTTCGTTTTCTCAGCTGAAGAGGGCATTTGCGGCATGCTTATTCCTCATTGCTTTAAATTTATTCATATTTATATATCAGACTCACGTTCACATCAATATTACGCTTTACCACGCCAGGAAGCTTCTATTGCACAGCACAGACCCCAAATCGTATTTTTAAAGAAAAGTACTAGCAGAGCATTAGGTTAAGAAATGCAAACACGTCACAGTTCTTTTTTGCCCTAGATGCCGCTGGGTGAGAACGTCATCAGCTGTTTTGTGCATTACAATTTTCTCTTTAGTATTGTCCCTGGTCATCGCTGGAGGCTGCGCACACGTCCCTCTTCCGTTTCGCGACTCACCTTTACGGAATATTTCTCTTGTTCTCGCTTTTCCTGTGTTCCTTATCTCCTTCAGATTAATTTTTGTATGGCCTTGTGGTGGCTTCTTCTACGCTATTCGCTGCATCGAAAAGGGCACGCAGACAAAAGATGACACGGACACCACGTCGGGATTACGCAGTTGGTTGCTTCAGCTAGCCGCGGGGCTCCATGTAAACGAAAAGTTCACGCAAGAAATAACGACGACGGCGCAGACACCTTTCGTGGACGCCAGGCTGGCTCACATGTGGGCTGCCCGGCACTCGCTAACGCGAAGGTGGAAGCGCCAACGTCACAACAACAGGCTTGTCAAACGTATCGCGGTCGTAAACAAACAGATCGCCGAGTACGTGGCCAGGCTATGCCGAGAGAACTGGATGAGCAATTGCGAGGGCTTGCAGGGTAAGCTATCAGCACGGAAGACGTGGTGCTTACTCAGGCACCTAATCGACCCGCTGAGCAGCAAGACTGCAACCAACCGCAACCTCACTAAGGTCCTCAACACGTACAAGAGGGACGGCCGAATGCTACTGGAAGACCTGAAGGCAAAATACCTCAAGACCGAGCGAGGCCAGTACCCGACGCCCGAGAGGTACGGAGGCCGCGAAAACGAAGGGCTGGACAGACCGTTCAATATGACGGAACTCTGGTCGGCTATTTACGACAGCAACAGAAAGAGCGCCCCCGGCAGGGACGCGATCACGTACACGTTGCTTGGAAACATGAGCGAAGCGGCAACCCGCGGCGGCCCGCGGCTTCCTGGGGCACATCAACGGAACCTGGCAGAGCTCGCGGCTGCCGAAAGAATGGAAAGACGCCGAGGTTCGATTCATCGCGACACCCGGCAAAGCACTGACGATTGACAACATGCGGCCCATCTTTCTTACATGGTGCGTGGGGAAGGTCATGGAATGTATGGTCCTTCGCAGACTTCAAATACACTTGGAAGAAACAAACCAAATGCCCGAGACCATGTATGGGTTCAGACAACACCTGGGCACCCAGGATGTCCTGATCCAACTGCAAGAACTCGTCGTAAAGAAGGCGACGGGAAACGCGGCATGGGGATACTCGCCCTAGACCTAAAAGGGGCCTTCGACAAGGTGTCTCATGCGAGCGTGCTCCATAATCTAAAGAAAACGGGATGCGGTCGCAAGACCTTCGGAGGACTTCTTAACGAGAAGAACAGCGACAATCAGGATAGGGGAAGAGAAGTCGGAACCTGTCGAGCTCGGCGACAGAGGCACCCCTCAGGGGTCACTATTGTCGCCCCTGCTCTTCAATCTGGCGCTCCTGCCCCTGCCCAGTCTACTCAAGCAAATGGAAGGCGTAGACCACGCGCTGTACGCCGACGATATTACGGTGGGGACGAACCAAGCCGGGTCCGATGCCTGGGTGGAGGAAGCCTTGCAGAGGGCGGCAACGACCGTACACGAATATGCAAAGACCTGCGGGCTGAGCTGCGCTCCCCAGTTATCGGAGCTGCTCATGGTTTAGCTGGGATGACCCAAGAAGGAACTGCCGCCGAATGTGACCATCACCATTGACGGCACGGCCATTAAACCGACTCAACAGATCAGAATGCTGGGTCTGCTGCTTCGCAGCGACGGACGAGCGTACGCGGCCGTCACGAAGATCAAAAACACCGTGAAACAGATATGAAGCATGATCCGAAGGGTCTCTAACCGTAACAGAGGCCTAAAGGAAGACGGCGCATTCCGCCTAGCGTGGGCGTTCGTCGTGTCGAGGATGACCTACTCTGCCTCGTACCTCCAGCTAACGAAGGCAAACAAAGACACACTGAACACATGCTGCGTAAAGCAACCAAGCAGGCAATGGGCCTGCCGATCTACTCGTCTACGCAGAAACTGCTAAACATGGCCGCCCACAACACGGTGGGGGAGCTGATCGAGGCTGACCCGTCCAACCAAAGGGTACGGCTAAGCCAAACACAGCACGGCCGGGTCGTCGTACGGAAAATAGGATGGCAGATACAACCACTGCCAACCAAGGCGGCCGTTCCAGAGCAGTGGAAAGAGGCCATTCAAACCAAGCCACTCCCCAGGAACATGCAACCGGGGAAGGACGAAGGGAGGCTGACCACACGAGCCAAGGCCCTGGCCCGACAGCTGGAGGAGAACCCTAGGGTTCTCTACGCGGACGCCTGGCTCAGAAAACACGACGACCGAGCAACGGCGGTAGCCACGTCCATCGACAAGCTCATCGTGAGCGCGTCGCTGAGGACGACAAACCTAGCCGTTACGGAAGAAGCAGCCGTGGCACTGGCCCTCGTGCAACCGAACGTGGACACCGTGGTCGCAGATTCGAAGTCAGCCTATGGAAACTTCCAAGGGGAGTGATCACTCCCGCGGCGCGAGCCATTCTCTCCAAGCACAAGCCTCCGGGACGAGCCATCGAGCTCGTGTGGGTACCGGCTCACTCGAAGGTGGAAGGCAACGCCATCGCCGACCACCACGCCCGAGAACTGTCCAACCGGGCCGAGGACGAGCCGGCTGAGCTACCGTATCCCGTGACGAGCTTTAAAGACCTTATTCGGATGTACAGAAACGCGAGGTGAAAACTTCCCGAACCGCATCCGCAGTTAACCAGGCAACAGCAAACGATCCTGCAGCGCACGCAGGCGGGATCGCTAGCGCATCCCGTGCTGTTACACCGAATGTACCCTGAGCGGCAAGACATACTCTGCCCTTCCTGCAAAATGGAAAGAGCACTCTGGCACACATCATAGTCGAGTGCAAAGACCTCAAGAACTCCCCACCTCCCCTACACCAACACCCCCATGCCCAACCCCCCGAGCGATGGGAGACCTTGTTGTCCAGCCCCGCCCTGCCAACACAGCTCGCACTAACGGCAGGGGCCAGGATGTGCTGGAGACAATCGGATCCCGTTAATAGGGAACCACCCCGTCTGGTACTGCGCTCACCATCAAATTTTCGAGCTATGTAAAGTTGATTCTTTCTCTCTACGCGCTGTAGGTTTAAACGTTAGTATTCCAAGCCTTGTCCGAGGGAGCATACGCATCTACGGCGCTGTTGCCTAGAGTCATGACATTTTCACTTTGGCTCCCCGAGATGGTAGGATGGCATCGTCGTTTTCTTTGATAATTACCGCGAACGCAGGTCGCGTTTAAAAGATATTAAGTAACGGATAATTATTTTTGACGTTTATTTACAGACTCAAAAATTATCGCATGGTGTTTTCACGATTAATGATGCAGGTGTGTCCGAAAAATCTTTAATTTTGAATACGAGTTTATATGTAGCTCCTTGGGCACAGGGGAAAATTTATGTGAAAGTATTTTGGAAAATAATTTTGTCTTTCTCAAAAAAATTCCCAAAGCTAGCTCGGGTAACTGGCGCGTTGAGCGGCTCGCAGTAACTGTGAAACTTCTACCGCTAAAACACAAAAACTACCGCACCTATCGCCTTAGTTCTTTTTTGTGAAGACTTTGCATCGTCTCAAATGATTTAACATATTTGTATTTGGCGTGGAGGGATATTTTTTTAAACTCATACTTGTGAAATTTAAACAAATTAAAAGTGCCTAAATTTCAGGGTTTTTCTGACAACCAATACAAGCTACATAGCTGGTATTTGTCAGGGTGTTTCTGCTATCCTTGTTCAATTGTCATTCCAATTTTAGTTAGTTTTGTAAAGAAGCTGTAATTTTCACAACCTCTGTACTGCCGCTAGGTAATGCATTTCGGTGTATTTTGCAAGCCATTTAAAAAAAGGCCATCCCTATATTTTTCAAACTTTCAAAAACTAAAGCCAAGGTTGCTCTTTATCATGTACACCAAAAACATGTAGCACTACTTTTTAGTGTTGTAGCTACACAGCGCCAAGGAGGCACTGTTAGGAGTATTGCGGTTGCATAATTAAGTGGTTTGTCAGAAGCTTGCGATCGCAAGGTAGTGGGAGAAATGGCCATCACAAAGACATCATTAAAGAAACATTGCGGTGAGTATGCTTGGTTGAAATTTAACGTGTACCGAATACACTGCGCACAAATCTTATGCTGAAGCTCCGGCTTCCGAGCCAATGTTGGCTCGTATGTATAATTATCGACTGGTCACGTTGCAACGGCGCACTGGAGACATTGCCGTTCTAATATTTCTCGGCTTTAAATGACTGCCGTAATAGTTTGGACGAAACACGACGGAGTCATGGAGTGATAAAAAATGTCTTTAATAAACCAAGAGTGCATGTTATCCTTATATTCGAACTATGCGCATTTCAATTGTCTGACCTCGCACTCGCGCTCTCTTTAAACTTCAGGAATAGCAACCGTGTGCGATTATCTGTTCACTGGAATTTTGAGTCCACATAAACTTTGTCCCAAGAAACTCTGTGGCACCATGTGCTACTGCAGGATACTTAGCACAGACGAGGCCGCACGCCTTCCCTGCCGTTGGCTCGAGCATGAAGCACGAGGGCAGTGAGGCGGATCCTATTGGCCAATAGCGGGTTAGCAGCATTAAAAACGTTTCAGATGCTGAACGACCGAGGGTGGGGGCCGTGTAGTGACCTTAAAGACAGGTCAAGATGTACGTGCTAGTTCGGCTGAACCGGTCCTTTTGTTCCTGGCCCGATCTTTCTCGCTACGGAAGTTCCTTTTTGAGACATTTTTTTCGTATGAACTCCTAAAGGATTAGCAGAAGGCCCTCGCTCCTCACTACTCTAGGCATATTGAACCACCTGGCGCTCCTCAATGTGCGTGAATTGCCACAGGCGAACATTACTGAGAAATTGTTCCATCTGGGGCGGTTTTTTCAAGCCCCCTGCTGCTTTCGGTCACGGAGGCTAACGTCATGTTTATATAACATTTTTAGATACTTTTTCTTTTGCTGGCAAGCTGGAGACCATAACTTAGGAAATCTAAGCTGGGACTTCGGCCACCATCCTTCAGTAACTATTTATTTCTGCCGGAACGCTTCCCTCTACGCTGCAAGTTAGACACAGCTAGGCCGTAGCCAGTGTTTCCCGGTCGCTCCCTACAGATCCTTATCACATCTTACCACCTCTGTTATATGCGTGTGGGCCTACAAAGCGTGCATACAAAAACAGTGAGCTGTGCATTAAGAGATGTATCCTGAACAGCAAGTGAGCTAGCTTGAACGATATACCTTAGGTGCTTCTTAAAAACTTGTTAAAATGCTGGGTACTTTGCTCGCGGTTGATTTAACAAAGAATGTTCACCGCAATGTTTATTTAATAAGTTAATCTTTCTGACGGCCATTTCTCGCCACAGATTGCTGTGATAAGTATATTACAAACCAGTTGAATATGCCACCGCCATACTGCTATCGAGGCCATATTTGGTGCTTTCTAGCCGCAAAACAGGAAGAATACTGTAACATGCTTTTGATTTAGGTCACAGAGAGGAGCATCGGCTTAATTGGTAAAAGTTGAAAAAAATCAATGAAGGCCTTTTTTTAATTGGCTGTGAGAACAGCCGGGCTGCTGGGAGTAATGGAGTGTATACCGAGAGACTTGACTAGAAAAAAGGGAACGCCAATAACTGAACGAACGAACGAAATAGGAAAATTCGGAGGCAGGGAATGGACGCCACCAGCGCAGCACAGGAGCGACTGTAGGTCACTGGGAGAAGCATTAATTCTTCAGAAGCTTAAATTGGGCTGCTGCTAGTGATGAGGAAATCTCTTATGGCATTGCTAGAGTATCTCGATGGAAAGCGTTGTCTTTAGCCTCATGGGTTTTTGCCTCTACTTTTTATCCTTTCATTTACGTGCGTGTAAATTCTTGTAATATATTTGCTATCGTATTTGTTGCAGACGGCCACAAATATGCACAGTTGATAGCTTTTCGAGTATGATGCCTTTCGTTCGCGTGTCTCCCCTTTTTTTGGACATATCATGCGACCAGGTACCCCAAAGTAAAACTCAGCTCCAGCCCAGCCGTTTTTTGCGGAATATCACTTTTATTTCAATTGAAGAGAGAAGTGTTTACTGCCGTGTATCAGGTTTTGCATATATTTTCGTATTTGAGGACACTGCGACGCAGTTATTCTGTGATGACTTGTGAACGAAATCGAGTTACGCATACTGGGCGACTCCAGCTTATAAATTTCTCAGCTTATCCTGGTTAAAAGACATAAGCACTCCAAAATTGGCACCATATAGTAGTGTAAATTCATACCACGTTTAAAACCGCGATCTGCCGGCGCAATGAGCGCACCCGACGGTCGAACACTCACGGTATTTTTGCCTGCTTTGAGACTTCGTGAGATGTACGCACGAAAAAGTAGTGCAGGTGTTGACGGTGCATATATTGAATAATTTGTAGGATGCAACAATATTGTCACAAAGTCAAAGACGACGCAGTTGTCTTCAAGGAAAACAAGTTTATTGGAGCGAACATGTGCTCCCCTAACAACTGAAAGAATACAGAGGCGCGAAGCGGCAGTCAACAAAGTGACGTGTCCAGCCGAGCTGCGGCGATTCGAATACCCCGCCGTCTGCTCTGCAGGCTTTTTATCTTACCGTGCGCGTGGTTCTCGAACCGTCGATTCACACCTAGAACATTGTAGATCCAAGAATATAATTCTGGGATCACGTTAGATCGGAATGCTCTCCCTATAAGAACAGATAACACATGCGGCACAGAAAGAAAGAATGGTACACGCGCTTTGCTTGGAACGCAGATAACACAGCCCGGCGTGGTCCGGCAGTAAAAGCAAACAATAAATAAACAAATCCAAACATGGTTCGCGGCATTACCTCCCCCCTCTAAAAGTGCATCGACCCGATGATAAAATAAAAGACAGTCCGAACAAGCAACAACAAAAAAAGTCCGCCATCTTGCGTAGTAAGATTTCAAGCGAACCACGTGGACGACTTCTGGCTGCGTGCGTCACCGTTATGTTCAGGAATCACCATCGGGGATCACCTCATAGGTAAGTTAGCCAACACGTCGTAGAATCTGGTGGGTTCGAAATACCGTTGCAGAAGCTTCTCACTGAGTCCACGTCGTCGTATGGGAGTCCAAAACCACACACGATCCCCTGGGTGGTACTCGGCGGCTCGCCGTCGGAGGTTGTTGCGGCCGGCATCCACCAGCTGCGGGTCCGTTATACGAAGTCGAGCGAGCTTGCGGGCCTCCTCCGCACGCTGCAGGTATCCTTGGACGTCGGCGTTCAGGTCGTCGTGTTCTACGTGCGGCAGCATGGCGTCAAGCATTGCAGTCGCCCGTCGTCCGTAGACAAGCTCGAACGGAGTCATCTGCCTGGTTTCTTGCATAGCCGTGTTGTACGCAAACGTTACATACGGGAGCACTTCGTCCCAGGTCTTATGTTCAACGTCGAGGTACATGGACAGCATATCCGCAATCGTCTTGTTCAAACGTTCCGTTAGTCCGATCGTTTGGGGGTGGTACGCCGTTGTTCTGCGGTGATCCGTGTTGCTGCAGCGTAAGATTCCTTGCATGAGCTCCGCAGTAAATGTCGTTTCGCGGTCTGTGATGAGGACTTCAGGTGCACCATGTCGCAGCACAACTTGTCTTATGAAAAACTTGGCGACTTCTTCTGCAGTCCCCCTGGGAAGAGCGGCGGTCTCCGCGTAGCGCGTCATGTAGTCTGTTGCTACGACAATCCACTTGTTCTCGGATCGTGACGTAGGGAACGGGCCCAGAAGGTCCATTCCAATCTGTTGGAAGGGCCTTGACGGGACGGCGATCGGCTGTAGAAGTCCAGAGGGTCTCGTCGGTGGCGTCTTTCGTCGCTGGCAGTCACGGCAGCTCCGGTGGTAGTGGGTGACGTCGGATGCAAGGCCGCGTCAGGAGTACTTCGTCTTGATTTTTCCAATAGTGCAGACTGTGCCGAGATGTCCGTAAGACGGGTCGTCGTGGCATGCTTCCAAAATTTTTTCACGAACGTCTGTAGTAATGACAAGAAGATAATTCGTTCTGGTTCCGGGGCTGAAATTCTTCTTCACGAGGACGGAGTTTTTCAGGCTGAATGCTGGTAAGTTCCGTTTGAAGGTCCTAGGAACAGTGAGGTTGCGTCCTTCGAGGTAGTCGATCATTACGCGTAACTCGGGGTCCGCACGCTGCTGGCGGCTAGGTCGCTTTCTGTCACGACTCCGAAGAATGCGCTGTCTTCGTCGGAATGTTGTGTTGGTGGGTCGACGGGGGCGCGAGACAGCCAGTCGGCGTCGGAGTGTTTCCTCCCGGGTTTACAGACTACTGTGACGTCGAATTCTTGCAGGCGCAAGCTTCACCTACCAAGACGACCAGAGGGGTCCTTCAAATTGGCGAGCCAACACGGCGCATGGTGGTCTGTCACAATCGTAAAGGGTCTTCCATACACGTACGGGCGGAATTTCGAAATGGCCCATATACGCCTCGAGCTTCGCGATCGCTGCGCCGCCTGCCGCCGCTTCTCCGCGGCGTTGACGGGATTTGCGCTGCGTGGCTGATAGGTCCGCGTGCAGTGTTCAGGTTCCGTTTCGCTTCGTTTCGCCTTTCCGCGCCCTGAAAAAAACTTGTTATGGTGACGTTTATAGTCAAAGAGTATGTTTAGGTCACTTAAAAAGCAGCTGTGTCTTCGTAGAGTACGCGATCGCCTGCAAGAGCTACGGCCGCAGACGCGGTGCTGCGCGCTTCGTCAGCGCTGTTCCGGGCGTCGGCGACGGTAGCAACTTATCACCCCTGTCACCTCCAAAACATCAGGCACAAATGAATTCTACTGTCGCCTCGTTTAGACCTGATACTGGCACAATGAAAGGTTGGCTTCATTGTGCCAGTATCGACAACGAATGCGGCTTCGTTTCGAATATATACGTCGCAGAAAAATATGTTTCGGGGATGTGATTACCCAATCCCGGACAATAACTTATGCCTTTTATAAGCATAGAAACCATGCGATAATGTTAAGTATATTCCAAGCCAAGCTGTGCGTCGTTAATTATGTGCCCACACACCAAGGCAAGTTAATGATACCACGGAAAAATAAATGCTGTGCAAGTGCGGAATTAAGAAACATAATTCTCTAACGGAAATAAAAAAATAGTGCAGCTTCTGACATGCTAAGACGTTCGTCGAAACTTAAGCAAGGTAGGGTTCACTAGACCTACTATACGCGAAATGCACTGCTATTTCGAGACATGGTTGGGGGGGGGGGAGGAGGAGGGAAACGCTGTGTACAAATGCGGAGCGGAATCAAGTAATGAACGTTTTAAGTAATCACACACACACACACAAATCTCGCGTTTACTTTCCTTTCGTTTTTCTACTTCAACGAACAGCTGATCATACGGCGGCCGCATTTTTGGAAGTATACAGGGTGGGCTGTTCAACAAGCGATGAAAGGTGTCGTTGGAAGAGAGTTGTATGTGATAAGGCCCTCTGATTTCAGTTTCTGCATTATTCTGCTGGCTCCCTGTGCCATATGACAATATTTCGAAGAAGCATTAGTCGCGGACGCGGATTATATTCTAAGCCCCTCTCCGCGCTGCTCGCAGAGGAGCAGATTGATGTTTGCGGGCGCTCACCTCACGACAAGAAGACTTTGTCGTGTGCTGATCCCCGAGTATAATTATGCATTGTCCATCGTACTTTTGTTGAATATTCCAGAAATTAACACAGACTGGCTTGTAAATGGTGGTGATCAATATTTGAGGTATAATATTGGCAAACGTAACTGGCGTGCTGCCAGGTATGAGTGCCCCGCTGATTATGTAATCGCACAAAACCAATTTAAATCGTAGTGTATAGCCGTAGCATGAACATCTGAGGAACCTGTGGTTACAGAGACACTGCTAGTAAATTCAGGTCAGTGTAACGTGTAACTACAGTTGGCTCCATCACACGCCGGTTCCGCGACGCTGGCCTGTGACACACACCTGGCGCTTATACAGACAGGAGAGAGAGAGAGAGAGCTCTTTATTAGATGAAAGCAGAGAGGTTTGCCGGCATGTTCCCGCCTGCATGCTACTCTGCGGGGATGGGGAGAAGGGAGTAAAGGCCCTAAAAGAAGTAGGGCAGAAGAAAGATGGGAAAAGAAGAGATTAAAAGAAAAGTGAACACGAAGCTTTGCGTGGTGACTTAAAAGTCCACACGATCTGACACGTAAAGTTCTAAATTGTCTCTGCGAGGCCGATTCCGCGTAAATAGTCAAATAAAGCAACCAACACTTTTCTCTGGGACGATGGAGAGGGCCAGGGTCCAAGGAGACCTTTCAAAGATATAGATGCGTTGTTGAGGCACTCAATCTTTTCTGCGAGGTGAGTTCTTTCTTGGATGTATGCCGGATACTCTAGAAGGACGTGCTCTACTGTTTCGGGCAATCCACAATTATCGCAATAGGGGTTTGCAGTTAGACCGAGGCGATGGCGGTAAGAGTTCGTGAGCGCTGCGTTGAGACGCAACCGGTGGTAAAGGGATATAACACACTAAGATCGCGTCATAAACATTTACACTCTCGAAAACACACCTCATTTGCGAAAAGAGTGACTACTCCACATAAACATGGATTTCAAACGCCCGCACACGGTAAATCTCAGTCGTGGACGTGCTGCAAAAGCAGCGGCGGCACTGGGGAGCGAGACGCCGACTCCCCACGGCCGGGCTGGAGAAGTGTGCGCTCGCCGTGCTCCAGTCCGGCCGTGGACTCCCGCGCCTGCTTTCGAAACGTACCGCTAGGGGGATTTCAGTGGCGCCCCTACAGGCCGCGCTCGAGGCGTATAATCGCTAGGCATTCTTTCTCAGAGGCTGAGTAGTTTTTTTTCTCCTTGGACAGACCACGCCTGGCGTAAGCGATTACTTTTTCGCACCCGCTTTGCTTTTGGACGAGGACGGCACCCAGGCCTATATCACTGGCGTCCGTGTGCATTTCCGTTTCGGCGTTTTCGTCAAAATCCGCGAGCACAGGCGGGTTTCGCAGGCATTTTTGTAGCTCGCAGAAGGCTGTTTCTTGGGCATTTTCCCAGTTGAAAGGGGTGCTATCTTTCGTCAAGCGTGTGAGTGGCTCTGCAATGCGTGCGAAGTTTGCGACGTAGCGCCGGTAGTATGCGCAGAGTCTGAGAAATCTGCGCACGCCCTTCTTATTTGGCCTTGGGAAGTTCGCTATGGCTGAAGTCTTCGCCATGTCAGGCAGGACGCCCGCGGCGTTGATGACATGGCCCAAAAACTTGAGTTCCTCGTACGCGAAGCGGCACTTTTCAGGCTTCAGCGTTAACCCCGATGTACGGATGGCCTCGAGTACAGACTGTAACCTTGCAAGGTGTTCGTCGAAAGTCCGGGAGAATACCACAACGTGGTCGAGTTATACGAGGCAGGTGTGGCACTTCAGGCCAGCTAGCACAGTGTCCATGACTCTTTGGAACGTTGCTGGTGCCGTGCATAGCCCAAACGGCATCACCTCGAACTCGTATAGGCCGTCCGGGGTTACGAATGCAGTCTTCTCTCGATCTCTTTCGTCTAAATCAATTTGCCAGTAGCCTGTCTTCAGATCAATCGATGATAAGTACTTCGCATTGCAGAGGTGGTCGAGGGCGTCGTCGATTCGTGGCAGGGGGTACACGGTGATCTTGTTCAATCGCCGGTAGTCAACGCAGAACCTCAGTGTGCAGTCTTTTTTCTTCACGAGTACGACCGGCGCAGCCCACGAACTTTTCGATGGCGGTATAATGTCATCGTTGAGCATGTCGTCGACTTTAGTCCGGATGGTTTCGCGCTAATGTGAAGAGACGCGGTACGGTGACTGTCGGGTAGGTTGGGCTCTTTCCTCGGTTATTATCTGGTGCTTCGTTAGGGGTGTCGGACATAACTTTGAGTTCGACAAAAAACACTCGCTGTAGCGACGCAGCAAAGCCAATAACTTGTTTCTTTCTTCTTGCGGTAGCGCCGGATTCACGTCGAAGGGATGCGGAAGCTTGAAGGTATCATCGGGTGCGCGTTCAAAGTCGGCGACTGCGATCACGTCACTTGCGTGTTGAGTTTCTTTTAGGAACGCGATTGAAGCGCCCTTGTTTAAATGCTGGTACTCCTCTGTGAAGTTGGTGACCAAAACCTGGGATTTACGCTGCTTAAACCGCGCAATGCCTCTTGCGACAGAGACACCGCGGTCGAGAAGCAACCTTTGATCACTCTCCACGATAGCGTCAACGTCGGGAGCAGCACCTTCACAGTACACGGTGACCATCAAGCTTGCGCGGGGTGGCAGGGTGACGTGATCATCGGCGATCCTTACAGCTGCACGGTGTGGGGAGTTCGGCTGCGGCGTCGTGGAGTGATATGAAGAAAACGTTATCGACTTGGTCTGCAGATCAATTATTGCACCGTTGTCCGGGAGCAGTTAGGCAATTACGTCCCGGGAGCATTTAGGCAAAATAACGAGCTCAGCAGGGCACGTGGTGCCGCCTATGGTGACGCGTGATGTGCACGTTCCACTTGGCGTTACGAGATGGCCTCCTGCTGTGCGTATGTGCGGACCGTCCCATTTTGTCGTAACTTTCTTCAGCTTCGACGCGAATGAGCCGCTCATTACTGAATAGTCGGCTCCCGTGTCGATGAGGGCGACTACGTCAAAGCTGATCACGGCTTGGATGGTCTCGCGCAATGTATCGGAGCTTGCAGTTGCGGCATCAATTGTCTCCGAGAACAGCGCGTTGACAGGGCGGTGGTACGGCCTTGTTTGAATTTCGAGGGTATTCTCCACTGCGGCAGCCTCAGACGTGAATTCAGCCACCGTTTTAGGGGTTGCGGACTAGGCAGGCAAAGAGTTCTTGCTTCACTCCTCGCATTAGAAACCTGAGCTTCTTTTCTTCAGTCATTTCGGTGTCCGCGCGGCGAAATAGTTCCTTCATCTCCTCAACGAAGATCACGACCCCTTCGTTGGGGTGCTGCGTTCGCGTTTCCAACAAAAGTGCGGCTCGTTCTTTCCGCACGACGGTGACGAATGTTTAAGAACTCGCTTTTAAAGAGAGTGCAGTTGGTTAGCGAGCTTTCATTGTTCTCGAATCACGTTCGGCCTGTATCTTCCAAATAGAAGAAAACATTGCGGAAATTTTCTTTGTCATCCAACCTGTTAAAGATGCGGACGCGCTCCACTTTCTCCAACCACTCCTCAGGGTCTTCTCCGGGAGACCCGCCAAACGATAGTGGTTCCCGAAGCTTTCGCAGGACGAAGGCAGAATTAGAGGCGCTGGTCATGGTGGTTTTCACGTCGTCCTCTTTTTTCACGTTGTCCAGAAGCAGTCAAAACTCTGGTTGAAGACCTTGCTGTCGGAGGCTGACACCAGTTGGGCTTGCTTGTCGGCTTGACGATGGCTTAGGTTTCATGTACCCCGCACCTCCACCAGATGTCACGAAGTCAAAGACGGCGCAGTTGTCTTCAAGGAAAACAGGTTTATTGGAGCGAACTTGTGCTCCCCTAACAACTGAAAGAATACAGAGGCGCCGAAGCGGCAGTCAACAAAGTGACGTGTGCAGGCGAGGTCCGGCGATTCGAATACCCCGGCGTCTGCTCTGCAGGCTTTTTATCTATCGGCGCGCGTGGTTGTCGAACCGTCGATTCACATCTAGAACTTTGTAGATCCAAGAAGATTATTCTGGGCTGCTCACGTTAGATCGGAATGCTCTCCCTATCAGAACAGATAACACATGCGGCACAGAAAGAATGAATGGAACACGCGCCTTGCTTGGAACGCAGATAACACAGCCCGGCGTGGTCCGGCAGTAAAAACAAACAATAAATAAACAAATCCATACATGGTTCGCGGCAATATACAACACAATTAGTCATAGAAAAAACACAACCATACCTTCTAGGTTTGACATAACATTCTTGAAAGTGTATGAATTAACACAAGGAGTGTTGTGGAAATGCATGTTTTTTTTAAAAAGAAATGCTGGCGAGAAACATTTGGAGCAATATTTACGTTTTGGTCTTAAAATGTACCATGCCACATCGTGACTTTGGCGCAGAAGGAGCGTTTTGGAGCGCAGTTGATGCGTCTACAATGCGTCAATTTTATGCACCGAAAATTAGCGAACAAGACAGTAACACTATCCCTTACACTTTTTATTAACCGTGGCGTACAAAAGACAGGCGCCATTTATGCTTATGTGGCTCACGTCGGTGTGAAAGGTTGCGGCCGCTTGGTGTTGGTCAGCAAGAAGTCAAGAGTTCAAAGTTCTTGTTTCCTTACTTTTTGCCGGTCTGGACGGTTTTTGGTTGTGCTTAGAGCGAGACAAATTGGGAATAGCTTTGTTCAGTAAGAAATAGTGGGTGTATGCGCAGAGGTGGACAGAAAGTCCAGATTACCGAAGGCAGCGTCGGAAACTGGTAAAAGGTGCCCTGTACTTATACACGGAAGTGCAATATGTAAGTGCAATATGTATGTGGCCGTTGTTCTTCTATAGGGATAATCATGGACATGCCAAACATCCTGGGCGATCTAGATATGCGAATATATAGATTGGATACTGTCCTGCGCAGAGATAGGGATTCATCAACCTTGAAAGGCTCCTGTGACACTCGAAGGGTTGTGATCTTAGGCATACAAACAGGACATGTTATCTATGTTTTTTTTTCGGAACGGGGATGTTGCAGCCATGGTCGCAAAGAGCATGATATGTATACTCCCGTGATTCTTGCGCAGCAGTCTCGATGCCTTTACCACCTTCCCCTCAGTGTTTTCAAGGCCCCTAGCTCCCTTCATTGTTAATGGCAGAATCTTTCTGAAGCGCTTAAGAGAACGCTTCTGAAGAGAAGCGTATGTTGCATACAATAGCCTGTCCTATATTTTCTCACAGCCATTTGCTTTGGGTTGGGATAATCGCTTCCCTACCGTCTTTAAATGTGTTTTAAGGACCCGATTTGACGGCCTTTTCTGCGACCGAGAAAATTGGGAGGTTGAAGGCTTACTAATACGATGTCCGAGTAAATGCTTTTATGGAGTTTTTAGGTGCGGATAAGTTCGTGGTTGGGCAGGCTGTACGATATCTCACTTGATAAGGCTTATCCGTTCGTATTGTACTGTTGCTGTTCCCCTTGTGAGGCGTTTTACAATCTGACCTATTTCACTAAATATTTTTTTCGATTAGGCGAAGAGCTCTTCCACCTTTTAATAGGGCCAGGCCGAGGATTCTTGCGTGAGGTTTTTCTGGGATAACGTTCCGAAAATGTTTCGCCATGGGTTGTGCCAAAAAATTTCTATCCCACATGCTTTGCAGCAGTGAGAGAGCCGCGGAAAATTTGAGTAATAAGGAAATTAGGTTACTAAGCTCTAAATATTGAGTTTTATGTTTACTAGCAGACATATTAGATCATTTCTGCCGATAATCGTGACCTTAAAAAGTTTTTTGAGGCACTGGCATTCATTTTGTACCTCTTCATTTTGTTACGTAAGGCAATGTTGGTGCCTGCTTTAGGTATGATGGAGGAGCGGATGTTTTCGGGTGTTTTTGTTGCGGCCACAGCTGACGATGGTCAGTTGAGCTTTTTTGCAACGACCGAGCACCAAACGATCTTCACTGGGCAGGCGCAGCGCCAGTTGCATTAAAGTATCTTTTTTTTTGTCTCCGCTGTGATATCATTGTCCTTTCCACATTTCAGTTGGTGCTGCGTGTATTTCAGATTCAGGCAAACCTTTGTATGTGGCCGCCTCAGTCGTGAGATCGGTGAGGTATTTCCGTGGGCGCTGGATGAGCACGGCTGATAGTGGACGGCTAACACCCATGGGAAAATCGAAAATTGAGGCTACTAACGCTATCACAATCAATAGTAATCTTGATTACAGTGCGCCGTTTTTCGGTCTGACACGGATTAGCATTTACTTGCGCAATCAATATTTTACAAAAATAAATAGGCAAACTGCACATAGTCCTGAGATCGCGAAATGGATTGGGCTAAGTAACAGCTAGTCAAAATGGCATGAAACAAATATCCCAAGACACAAGCGCAGGAGTCGGGGAAAACTACCAGTTTTATTTCACCTCTAGATCTTCTTGGTGCATTATGAAGACGAAGCCATGAGGTTCTTTTGATGCTCGAGACGACACGATGATCTCGACTCGCTTCGATGACCGACGTCCGATACTTGAAGCAGGTCAGAGACGGGGACTGCCTTTCTTGCTGGATATTAGGTTTATTTACACTAATTATATTACTCCAAGTATTTACATCAGGACAGAATGATGGTTACTTTGTCACCTAGCCCGCAACATCCTGTTCGGCCGTGATCTATGCTGATCCCTCTCGACCGATTGACCGACGCACCGCCCCTGGACAAAACCCGACACTCTGGTTTTTATCCCAAAACAGCGCCTCCAAAGGGGGCGTTCAAGAAAGGGCGTAAACCCTTTTCAACATTATTCATATGGAGCACAGGTTGGCCACATGAACCAACGAATCCTAAACATGTCGCCACCTGCAGTCACATGACTCAACACTCTCTCCCATGCAACTCCTTGTACCTTTCCCGCGTACGTTGTTTCCACCGAAATGCAAATACGAGACATCTGCTACCTAAAGTCACTGACCACGCGGAGTGGTCAAACCATTATGCTAAGCGGGCGGCAGCTACGCAAAACCAAAGGCGAACACTTAGAGCTGTCTTCGCGCGGCTAACATCTTACAGTATCCTCGCCTGGCCGCCTCGCATTTGTCCCCGCGCACGCTGGCACAGCGAGAGAGTCATGGACTAATCCCTTCCCCAGACTAAGGGGCGCGGCGGCCCACCGCGTGACTGGCGGGAAGAGCTGCTCCAAACCTGGGCGAGCATTCTCGAAGCGAATGACCCATACACTACCAGCACCTACGCCGCCTTTGCAAATCCTCAAAGAATACGCCACGCGCCTTTTCGACACTAAGAGACGGCATCCTTTCGCTTCCCGTCAGCTCATCAATCTTGAGGAACGACCCAGCTACTTCCCAATGTCAGCAAGCCATTACAACGGCGTGCGCACTGTCCGAGAGGGAACTCCACGCGGGAACTGTTTTCACTGGTGTGCACCCCATGTGTGACCCATCCGCCGTTCAGTGAGACTGCCCGGTCGAGATGACCGCACACCAACCGAACAGAGGTACACCGGCTAACCACCCCGGTCTTTTGACACACAAAAGGAAGGAACACAAAGCATGCTCTCAGCGGCTCCCAACTTCGCGTCCCTTCGCTTGCATGAAATGAACGCTGCTTTACAGCTACAAGCGGAGGCAACGCTGATATATGAGCCACCGGCGGCTTTCATTAAATAAATGAGGAGCCCTAACATAACACTACCCTTGCAGTATCATCATTGTAAACTATGATGAAATAATCGGCTACTACATCCTGATTGACAAGTTGCCCCGTCGAGCTCGCATAGAGCCAAGCTGGAACAGGGCATTCGAACAGGGCATTTGGAATACAGAACGACAGCCGACAATATGTTCCGGCGCCAAGCTTTCTCAGTTGCAACAGAAGTTATAACTCAAACTTCGGATGCTGTTCGGCGTCTTTGAAGCACGACGCTCTCTAGCGCTAGGCGTAAATGAGTGCCCCGGCATTTTTTTAGTAGGCGTTATGAAGCGCTACAGCGCAATGCCTAAACGAGGGTCCTGGTGTTTTTTTAGTCCGCTTTACTTTCTTGCGCGAGGCGTAAATCCTTTGGCTGTTGTTTTAGAGCTGTGACTACATGACATTACGATTAGGATGACGACGACAGCCGACGCCATAACCACAGCCCCTGAGGCACTTCGCCGTAACACAGGCGAAAGCATAAACCCATATGTATACAAACCCCAAGCTTCCCGTCATTTCGTCCCACCACCAGCCTTCCAAGGGGCGTGTTTACCCCCCTTCCTTCGACAGCACTTCATACGTTACTTATGCGATCGGTTGTTCCGGCGAATGTTTTCCAGTACTCCTACGGCTAAGGAGAAGAACAAGAAGAATGGAAAGACAAAGGATGATTACCGTGTAAAAGTTTCAGAACCACAGTAATCAGGTGATATCTTGCTATCGCGCGTCAACTGAGCGTTTCCGCCGGCGCGTTTGTCGTTTGAACAGGGAATCACAGATTTCTTGCAAAAAAAAAAAAAAAAAAATCGCCACAATGAAACAACCACACCTTCGGAACCAGTTTGTACGAAAACTCGGTGTTCCGCGTAATTCTCTGTAAGAATTCGTCCGTGGATGACCTGAACAGGAAATCGCAGTATACCCAGAGAGTGATGGTTAGCTGTCTTTAAATTTAAAAGTAGTACCGACTTCTTTTGGATAGGTGTATACGCTTCTTCTTGCAAAAACCCAAATGCTCATTAATGATACAAGGAAGTCTCATCCAGTATTTTGTAGCTGCGTGCGGAGAACGGATGCTTCACTTCAGGCATGCCATTGTCACCATGAAGCCTATCGTTAATGGTATATAGTAATGTAATGTGCGTGGACACAAATAGCCCCCACTCTTCAATTCGCGCACAACCATATATTTCGGCGTAATGCCTTGGTGCATGGAATTAGTTTGTTCCTGCGTACTCTAGAGCCAGGAAGTTTCTGACTTTCTGAAAAAGATTTGTCGACACTACCCGCGCACTTGAAAAAATTAAACGCGGACCCAAGATTTTGACCACGCCGTAAAATATGGAAGAAGACAGACGTTTCCGACGCTGTTAGAACCAGAGTTCACTTTCACTTCGGTTTTTTTGGCGGCTCTATCTCATTTGCATGACCATGTGCCATGGTGAGAGAGTTCATATAATGGTCTCCCTGCAGTGCCTAAACTTGCCCGTGCATGTCTTCCGTCTACGACTGGAACATGGCAAGGTGCCCCTCCCGACGCTATACCTGCTCGTCGACGTCGGCACTTAAGTGACGTCTACTTTGGAAAATACTTATGATGCAAATTACAAATCTTATGATCAAGCTTAGACCTGGTGTACAATTTTCTAAAACATTGTTATTCACAAGAATTAAATATTTCGGAATAAAATGTCAAAATCGGCTCAGAGCCCAATTTTTTACATGTCAGCCCAAATATTAAGAAAAGTGCTCAAGATACAAACTTAAAGTTCCTATAAAGTGTGCTGCTTAAATCTTTCATTGGACACACGGAATATGTTCAATGTAAAAATTACGGTGAAGATGCAACGGATGCGAAAATTTCAAGAAAATACCGAAGTCCAAGTTGAGACGTTAATTAACGAAAAACATCTTCGACTTTTCTGATATCCTCCCTAGATGACAGCCATCGTATGTACTGACATTATAAGCAAGGTCATGTTGCATCATTTTGTTCCTGAAGCCGGTGCAGCACAAGAGAGGAGTTTATTCTCCAGGCTTTTCATGATGGACTGTGTGCTATTTCCCCCGATTTGTTGATATCATTTATGTTTTGCATAAAAAGCAGATGAGCCCTCTGCTGGTAACATAACTCAGAATAGAACAGAAAAGCTGGCATTGTATTGGCCACGTTGGCACCATAGCAAAGAATCTGGGCAAAATTTAAGGCGTATAGTTTGGAAAAAGTGGCCACCTCTGAATTCCAACACTACATTACATTAAAAAATAACTGTTTCATTTTTTGGAAAACTATTCCAAGATGTTGGCCGCTACACTGACTTTTATTGAAACTAGTAACGTCTCGCATCACACTCGTGCATTATTACATCCGCAAGGTTAGTTCTGGCATTGACTGTTTTTTCTGCGTAAACTTAGCACAACACCCAGGACACCCGGGACTGACTTGATATGATTGTTTGATTTAAAGCTGTCAGGAGAAAGAACGGGAGTTGCAGCGCTCACAAAATTTCAGGGGGTGTTCGGACACTGATACAGCCCCCCGGGGTACGCCCCTGGATGCCAGTGAATTGAACTGAGGATTCATTTTTGGCGCGCCATCAAATCAACGCTACCGGAGTGATGTGACAAATGCACAAAAGCCTTTGGGAGAATTGCAAAAAAAATCGATGGTGAGTTATTTTATGTAACCGTAATAGCTTAGAGATTCTCACGTTTGCTTCAAACTTGCGAGTCCGTTGCATTGTTACCGTAATGTATACGGTTAGATTATTCAGTGCATGTGTTAAGAAATTCAGTAAATTTGATGGGTTTAACTTGAGATATTATCATATTATTTACAATAAATGTTTGACCAAAATTGGTCTTACGGCCTACTTTGACCTTTAATTACGAAACATTTGCATTCTCGTCAATAACAAAAAGTTTTTGCGAATCGTACACCAGGCACAAATAGAGCATAAAATTTGCGAAATGTCCTTAAATAATATTTTCGTATACAGGCGCCCATAAAGTTGTTTAGATGCACGGACATATAGCGGTGGTGCTCCATCCTTTCGTGTTCCCGAATTTTTTAAACGTACACCAAAATGTTTCCAGAAAAATTACTGGTAAGGCACAGTGCAATAATCGGGGAATGATAAAGCAAATTCAATCACACTGAAATTGAAAAGTGGCTGACCGGCCACCCCGTTGGCTAAATTATATGATCGATCCCAATAAATCCAAGGCAAAACGGCGGAGCACGGCCCCCGCGGCAGCCCACGGCGTCGATTTCTCGCATGACAGCGCCGGTAACAGAATAACACGGTACAGGCACCGGATCGTCTACCTAGAGCCCGGAAAAACTGTACATCTGGATCACGAAAACGCATACGGTTCTTGCGGCGCTGCAGCTGACTCCCGCGATTGGCTGTCTGTTAGCTCGGCCCTACAGCCCTTGTCAGCTTTGTTCATGCATTCTACCGCTATCTACGGCCGGATCAATGCTGAAGAGCGCCAAAGACGGCACTCACTGAGTCTCCCTTAAATGAAAAAATCCCTTCACCGGCGTGCGCATTTATCCCGAAAGTTTGGCGGACGCGTGATGGTGGTATAGCCCTGCTGAGAAGCAAGTCTATTCCTTTTGTCGCGCTTCCCGATTTCCCTGGCACTGAGACCCTCTTCTGAAAAATTAATTGGGATTGCAGTAACATGGTGCCCGGATGTGTTTACAGAAGCCCCTCATCCAGGAGTGAGTGCATTATAACGGTTAGAAAATATCTTGAAAGTGATGGCCACAATTCTCGTCTAATAATTATAAGTTCAACATTCCTGACATAGACTGGAAAAACTTATGCAAGAGGAAAAACTACGGAAAAAATTCTAGTTGGTGACCGTAGTGTGCAAGAGCTGCAAGAATTGATTGGAATCTTTTTCAGTGGCAGCATGAGCTGGCAAGTCATTCCACTCAACAATGGTGCGCGGTATGAATGATTGTGCAAAACAAAGTGAATGACATTGTGGGCGTTTAATTTATTGGGGTGATCGCGTCGGGGAAAGAGAGCAGAGGGGCTTTCAAAGAAACTTTGACGCAGTGACGTGTGGTTATAAAGCTTGTGAAAAAGTGATAGGCGTGCATGTTTCCGGCGCAGGGCCAACTCAACTAGTTCAGCACGGTTTTTCAAGTTAATGACGCTGGAAAAGGAAGAATAATCAGAGTAAATAAACCGAGCAGCACCCTTTTGCACGGATTCAATATTTGATATGATGTAGGCTTGATGAGTGTCTCAAATGGCGCTAGCATACTCTAATTTAAGGCGAATTAACGTGGTGAAAGCAATCTTTTTTAACTGTGATGGAGCCTGTTTTAAATTATGTTTTAGCAACCCAAGTGAACGGTAAGTGCTTGCAAGCGTAAGTTCGACGTGATGCTGCCATGTTAGATCCTGCTGAAAGTGAAGGCCAAGGTACTTGTAAGAAGATGTAAACTCAAGTGGCGCATTATTCAAGAAGTAGTAAGTGGGAATGCGGTTAGTAGCGTCAGTAAAAGGCATAAACTTAATTTTAGAAACGTTTAGTGACATAACCCAGGTTGAACACCAGAGGCTAATTTTGTCCATATCAGATTGCAAGGTTGATCGGTCGGAATCAGAGGAAATGGTACGATATATTACGCAGTCATCTGCAAACAGTCTAACTTGAGAAGAGACATAGTTGGGAAGATCATTAACATAGACAAGGAAAAGGAGAGGACCAAGGACGCTACCCTGGGAAACGCCAGAAGTTACCGGAACAGAGGAAGAATTTGCATTCATAGCAAAGGTGAATTGGGACCTGGAGGATAGGAAAGCTTCAATCCATCTAAGAACGCCCGGGTGAAGGTTAAGTTGTGCTAGTTTCAGTATTAATCTGTGGTGAGGAACGCGATCGAAAGATTTAGCAAAATCCAAAAAACCGCGTCGACCTGGCATCCGGCATCTATTTATTTGTGAAGATCCTGAACAAAACCGGCAAGTTGGGTGTCGCAGGAATAACCCTTACGAAAACCGGGCTGACAATTAGAAATGATGCTATGTTTTTCTAAATAGTTTATGACATGACTGTGTATGACATGCTCCATGAGTTTACATATGGTATTAGTTCGGGGAAATGGGGCAGTAATTCAGCGGGGAAGAGTGGTCACCGGATTTGAAGAAAGGTACAACCGTAGCTGTTAGCCAGTCTTGAGGTACAGTTACGGTAGATAACGATTGTGAAAACAGAGCGCTTAAGAAGGGACTGATGCTCAATTAAATTATTAAACTGATTTTTTTTTTCCAAATCACGTCTTTATTTATTTTCCTTTTGTTACAGAGCATGAGCCAATCACAAAAAGCTGCTGTTTCAAGCAGCTTGACGAGGTGGCTGGCCCAGTACTGGCAGCAATGATCGGCGCAGATTTTAACAGAAACGTGAAGTGATACATACTCACACACAGTATACATTTTCATTCGTGTGACCTAATACAGCATACAGATAAAAAACGCAAAGAGGAACACAATTGAACTCGCACACACGAAAATATAATGATAACCGCTATCTTACTATTCGTGATAGCAAAAAAAAAAGACAAGAAAAAAGGAAACAGAAGAAAAGGATCCCCTCTCTGCAACTTCGTTTTTTTCCAGTTGCGAACATCAGTTGAACAAAAGAATATAAGAGCGCATCAAAGAAACAAATCGTGAAGACGTTTTCTTGACAAAATAGCAATATGAATGTTTTGCGCTTCAAATTTGTTGAGTAGTTGTGGAAGAATGTAAGAGAGTGCTTGCATGTCATAATTATTGCGTGGTATCGGTACAAGCCATGTTTCGGTAAAGCGCGTATCATACAATCCCGTTTTCTTCTTTAACTCAGATAGGCCAGCCAAATATGCATCATTATTCTTCACTCGCAGGCAAAATGAACGCGTTAAGTGGTAATCATAAAAATTATTTGCTTTGATTATGCGGGACTGGCGAAATAATACCGCTGTAGGATCCAAAAACGGCACGTTTGCAATGATTCGCACAACTCTTTTCTGCAACAGATAAAATGTGTTCAAATTCTTCATAGTAGTCGTTCCCCAGACAAAATGAGCATATCTGATATGGGGTAGAATTAAAGAATTATACAGAAAAAGTTTTATACGTTCAGGTAAGACAAACCTGTGTTTGTTTATTATGCCTACAGTTTGGTAAAACTTTTTACTTATTGCTTCGACAAGCTTATCCCAACTAAGAGTACTGGAAAGATGAACCCCTAGGACTTTAAAATATTCCACTACCTCAATGTGTTCAGTACCAAGTGTTATTTTAGGCGAAGTGACAATTTTATTTTTTGGACGAAAAAGAATTGCTTTTGTTTTTGCTAGGTTAATTGTTAGGGCATTTTGTTTCCTCCAGTTTAAGTGCTGGTATAGGCTGCGGATGGAGATTGTTTCGATTTCGCTAGTACTCTTTCCTGTGACTAAGAGACTGGTGTCGTCTGCGTAACAAATTAACGAAAGTTCAGGCTTTTGGAATAGTGTGTGAAGATCGTTTATGTACACACTGAAAAGCAGTGGCCCTAAAATACTTCCCTGAGGGACACCTGTGCTTATGGTTTTTAGTTTTGAAGAAAACTCGTTTAACGACACATATTGTTTACGGTTTTTTAAGTAAGACGCAATCAAATTAGGTGCCACGCCATGCACTCCGTAGAACTGCATTTTTTTAACCAAGATACTATGGCTGATGGAGTCGGATGCTTTTGACAAGCATATATAAATCCCTAGAGTCAAACTGTGGCATCTGAAGCTATGAACAATTATTTCCTTTTGTTTTAGTAGTGCAGTTTCAGTTGAGCAATTTTTTCTAAAGCCATGTTGAAAGCTGTTTAGAATTGAGTGTTTAGTGAAGAATGTAGTGAACCGGGAGTGCATCAATTTTTCGGCAACCTTTGAATATAGGGGCAAGATCGATATGGGCCTGTAGTTTTTGAACACGTTTTTATCACCTCCTTTAAAAATTAGAATTACTTTTGCTATTTGCATATTCATCGGGAATGATCCTGTGGACAGGATTAAGTTGATTACATGTGTCAAAGGAGGAGCAATCAAGTCGGCCGCGTACTTAATCGGCTTTATTTGTAGTGTGTCTACATCTGCAGCACTGCTATTTTTCAGATTGATAATTGCGGACATAAGTTCTTGCTCATCAGTGGGTGAAAGAAATATCGAGCTCTGGTTTGGTGTTAACTCTTCAATCATTAGGTTATCGTTATTTTAATCGTTAAGTTATTTAATATTATTTATTAAACAAAACTGATTAAACTGATTTAATATTATTAATTCATTAATAAATTTAATTATTAAACTGATGCTCAATCAATTATTAAAGCCAATATTGTCGGCTGTTGTGGAGATTTTCAGTTTCTGCAGAAGGCACAAAATACCGGCTTCACTGATAGTAATCTCCGGCATTGTTGTAGCGTATGAACTATTTAAAACGGGAGCGGATGAAACATCCTCTCTTGTAAAAACAATTAAAAAAGCCTGATTTAGCAGCTCTGCGCATTCATAATCGGGGACAGAAACGCCGTTGTTATCGTTTAAGATAATGTCTGGATTTCTTTTAGGGTTTACAACTCGCGAGAACCTGCGGAGGTTATTTGCAAGGATCGATGATAAATCATGGCTAAAAAAATGACGGTGGGTAGATTTTAGTAATGATTGATATTCATTATCACATATTTTATATGTACTCCAAGAGTGTAAATTATCATTTTTGACGCCCTGCCTATATAAACGCTTTTTTTATTGTTCAAACGTCGGAGCTTCTGCGTAAACCGAGGAACCGTGCTTCTTGTTCTCATGGTTAGTACGGGTATAAATTTGTCAATTAGACCAAGGAGTTTATTTTTTAACAGCAGCCAGTTTTCTTCAATCGTGCGGTGGAGATGCCCATCAATGAATTGCTCATAGAAGGAAGATAATGCTAAGTTCATACCATCAAAGTTGCCTCGGTTATAGCACCTGATAATTTTCTCAGTTCACATTCTTTCTACCACTGGCCGAATCAAGTTTCCAGTAATAATGACATGGTCGGAAAGACCACCAAAAGATTTTATTTTTGAGCAAGCATCGCAATCGTTCGTTAAATATAAATCAAGAATATTAGAAGATGTTGCCGAAAAGCGTGTAGGGAAGCTGATAAGTTGTGTGAGAGAAAAGTCTAGACAAGTCTGCAAAAATGTATGTTCCTCAGTATCATGGTTTCAAACGGTTGGATCACCCCAGTTTATTGCAGGAAAATTGAAATCACCAAAAATAGGAAGTGTGACATCAGGAAAACGGGTATAAATACCGCTTATAACACGGGAAAATTCGGTCGCAAACAAGGAGGCCATATCAGGAGGATGGTAAAAGACGGCAATAATAACATTATTACCAGGAGACTTGAAGGGAACAAACACGCATTCAAGAAAAGTGCATATTGGGCACAGCGAGAGTGGCTATCGTCAACCAAGACAGGCAGAACCATTCTTGAGACACTGGGCCAAGGACACCGAGCCATGGGAAGACAACTGCAAGAACTCGACCCAGAAACGCGCGCAAACATACGAGTGAGCCCCATACCGACGAATGTACACCCAGAATACAACCAAGAAAGGAGAAGGGCGAGGGCCAAGTACATCGTCTAACAACATGGCGGCGACCCGAGAACGAGATACGTTGACGCGGCGGACTACGGCAAAGGCAGATACGTCGCGGTCACGATCAATGCAAGAACAGGAAGAATAGCCACGGCAGCGAGCGCAATGCGCGAGAACGCCACAGAGGCCGAGGAAATCCCCATAGCCCTGGCAATGACCGAAGCCGACTGCTACACAATATTGAGTGACTCCCAAGAAGCCGTCCGAAAGCTGGCGAACGGACGCGTAAGCAGCAAAGCAATCAAGATCATCAAGAAGTCGGGTACCCGAGAAGGCCGAAAAGTGGAAGTCAGGTGGATTCCGGCGCACGCGGGCGAATGCTCGTCGCATGCACCGAACCACAACGAGACGGCCCACAGGGAGGCGCGCGCACTAACACACCGCGCCCCCAGAGTGGAAAGCCGCCCCGAATGGGAATGGTGGACAGAGACCAAAGATAGGGCCCGAGGTTACGGTGAAGCATTAAAAAACGCGCGACTGTCCAGAAGAGAATACCCCCCACCCCATCGGGCCCTGAGCCGTGAAGAGGCGACGATTCTTAGACAGCTACAGACGGCGTCGGTCACGTCGCCGCCGGCACTACACCGCATGTACCCAGAGGAGTACACAAGCAGCCTATGCGAGGTATGCAAAAAGGGGCCGGCCAACCGGTGGCACATCATGTGGGACTGCGCCACCGACCAAAGAGGCGCCAGCTTCGAAGATTACCCGGCACAACTACACGAAGCCATGGAATCAAGAGACAAGACGAAACAAGAGTGGACCATCCAGCAGGTCTTCACTGCACTCGAAAAGCACGGACTCCGTAAAGGGGCCTGCGCCTATTAGGGTAGCGAAGAAGATGCGACGACCGGCCACGTCGCGACGGGGGTCATAACAAACCCCCGCCCACTGCAGGATCGATGTAAATAAAGTCCTTTCCAGTCCAGTCCAGTCCAGCGATAGGGGTCACAACAAGATCGCTTTTGACGGCAATGAGTACGCCACCGCCCATTCGGTGGCACCGATCACAGCGAAAGAAGTTAAATTCTGTTGCGCAAACAAAAATATTTTTATCACTGACAGTGTCATTGTGCCAAGTTTCAGTTAATATTACAAATGCTGCTGGTGAAGAATCGATAAGTGAAGAAAGGGGGACGGTTTTGGAAAGAGCACTTCGAATGTTTGTGAACAAGAATGGAATATGATCGGCAATGGAACGTGTTACTCGTGATGAAGAACACTTAGTAACTGCAGGGAGGGAACGACGTCATTCCGTTGTGTCCCTTACGGGGGAAACTATCATGGGTGCATTATCAATAATATTTATTCTAACAGCACATTCATTAACAGTGTCCCACACGTAAGCATCATTATTTATGAAGAGCTTAGGGAAAACCAGGCGGCATCGGTCTCCCTCTTGAGCTACATGTTTCTTGAATTGGGCCCGCTTGTGTCGTTTATCGCGAAAGGGCAGGGAATAATCACGCGAGATGCTGAACGGCGTGATTTTTAGATTGCGTCTTTTGTTTAGAAGCGTTTCGACTTCCCTATCATTAAGGAGTTTGGCTATGATAGGTCTCTTTTTGTCTTGTGCAAAACGACCAAGTCTGTGAGCTCGGGCCACTGAATCAACTGTTATGCCTAACTTTGACGAGCAAAAGTCTTTAACAAGACGTTCAGTTGTATCCCATTCTTCAGATGGTTCCTTATCGTCAAACCCAAAGAAAAGAACATTAGAACGCCTAGATCGATTCTCTAGGCCGTCTATTTTTTCTTGTAAGGTGGAAAAGTGTTCATGGTCTGTTGGGGTTGCGCCAGTAGCATCAGTTTGCATCTTAGTTTCAATAGCCTGTACTCGAGTTTTAAGCTGTTCCACATCGTTTTGAATGGTAATATGTAGGAGTAAGATCTTATTCACGGATTCGAGGAGTGTAGCATTGCTGTTTTGTAGACGTTTTACTGCATCAAATACGAAGTTTACTTTTCTTCTTGGGGTTTGGTCATGGGTCTAGGGTTTTCCTCGACGTCACCATCAAGTAATCTGAGGTACGACGCTGTGCTCCGAACAACATTCAAGAACTCCAGTAATGACCAACACACCGCAGGGCACGGCAGGACAACAATAGATCTATCATCGCTACGGAAACAAGGCGTTGCATATCTTGCACGAACCTGTACGAATAAGAGTAGAGGGTTCATGGATCCGTCCGATGTGGTCCCGCCGTGCCCTCTGACCCTTTCGTCGGTGTAACCGGCTTTATGCTCGAGCGACGGCAGCGCCGCTATCGCACTCCGCGCCACCTGTGTCACCATGCCACGTGGAAAAAGGTTGATCATGACGTCATGCGCAGATCCCGGCAGGATTGTTGCGTTTGAAGCGTTCCAGGGTGGTTCCCGATTGACGACAGTCAGCAGTGTGACCTTTACGAATAAGTGTGGAGGGTTCATGGATCCGTCCGATGTGGTCCCGCCGTGCCCTCTGTGTCACATTCTCCGTTAGTGTCACTAGTGTCACATTCTCCGTTACCAGTTTTATTGCCTTCAGGTTAAAAGGCACCATAAACATGATCCTACGGTAAAACGCAAAATATTTTACAGCAAGTGCAAAGTGAAAAGGCTACATCATGCATTGAAGTCGTTAAGCTAGAATTCCCTACGCATGTCTAACCTGGCACGTCCTATTGCCGACTACAAGCAGAAGGATAAGCTTGGTACAGAAGAATATTTTAAGTTAGCGGTTGCCCGCTACACTAAAAGCAGCCCCCACAGATTCTGGAACGGCCGGCACTGAAATAACATCCCCTGTAACCGACAGCGAAAACACAGGACATTCAACAAATATTTCCAGTTCGTTTTTACTGGGGACCCCGGTATTAGTGTCACAGTCGCAGGCATTAGTGTCGCAGGCATTCTTAACCTTCGTGTGAAACGAGACTCCAACAAAACGTATGATCCAGATGAATTGGGCAACAATTTTCGGTTCCAATACGAAGAGTGGTGCCGCCAATATCTTGGCATTTATACCGTACATCTGCTCAAATTAATAAACTGCCATTAGAATGAGAACGATCAAAGTTAATTCAAATCGGGAAAAACGCCGATACAGCAGTTACCTCTACTTTCAGGCCTACTTTACTCACTAGTATGTCATGCAAGATACTGAAGCATATAATCTTACAGAATTTGAATCTTGTCCTATAAAACAACAACCTTATGTCTCCCCACAAACAGGGCTTTCTGAAAAGACTATCAAGCGTAACTCAGCTTACCAATGTTGTGCACGATCTTGGGCTTAGAGTTAATAACTGCTCCCAAATTGATATAATGCTGGTTTATTATGGAAAGCGTTCGATCCAGTCTGACATATCGTATGAATTTCAAAATCGGCAAACATGATTGGGGATGGCGAATTGTATTAAAGAATTTGTCAGCAACCACCAAACATTTGGGATTTAAGAACGCGCATCGCCAGAAACAGCTATTGTTAAGTCAGGTGTGCCCCAAGGCTCCTTCCTTGTGTCATTAATATTTCTAATCTACATGAAAACCATTACGGCCAACATATACCGCAAATTTGATGTTTCACGACGATAACCTCATTTACCGAGAAATTACCGACCACCATGACGATACGGCACTACATTTTTATTTGAGGAGCTAGCTTATCGGGGGTACGGAAATCGCAAATGTGAGAGAACCTAAAAAAACAGTCTTGATATGTGGGACATGAAAAAAAAAGATTCATCACATTTCACGTGCACTATAAACAGACGTCTAAAGATTTACACAGCAGAGATAAATCTATTTCACACGAACTTTCGAATGGAGGTGGGATGTGCATATAATCAACGTCACAGCAGCGGCTTTGCGCAACTTTTTTATACGTAGGCGTCCAGCACTCCATTCGACAGAATCTAGGCATTTAAACTACACAGCAATCGTCCAAGCAATTTTAAAGTTACCAGCGCTGTATGGTTTTCGAAATTTTCTATTAACATCGCAAGACTAGAACCGGCAAGTACAAACGCACCGACTCGGCCGTGAACCTCTCCGATTTCAGTGGGCAACCCTTGGTAACGTTTGGAGCAGAAATTGTCACTTTTAAAATTCATACACAACCTCTTTTACAACTTTAGCTGAATAGATGCACTGAATTACATCTCCCTAGCAGTATCCTGAGCAATAAGTACTAATTAAGCCTACACTATGAGCGAATACTCTTTTAACAATTATTGCCTCAAGCATTCTTTTACCCCACCGACAATGATAGACCATCATAGATTACATCGCTCCGTCAGCACTATTCAATCATTCCCAGAATTCAGCTGAAAAATAAAGCAAAGGTTAGTAAATAATATTTCAGTTTTTTGTTTCTGTTTTGAAGAACCGTGTTACGGTTTTCAAAGCGGTTTTTCTTGAGATGTACAAATGTACACGGGGACGTGTGCGTACGTGAGTGTGCAGCTTTGTACCGGTTGCAACAATGGACTGTTTATTTTGGGTGAATAATTGCCGGTGGTCAACTAGCGTTGTTATTTTCTGTTTTATAAGGAGTACTGACTCACATGCCGTTCACAAGAATGTAACAACAGTTCATTGCGTGTAATTTGTAATATTATGTTTTTGCAATATTGGCGATATTGGGACCTCCGGATATTTTACAATTTGAAAGATTTCCTTAGTGATATTGGCGATATTTTCTTTTTTACAAGATGTGTATTTTATAGGCCGCTTGTAGGGATGTAAATAGGGTTTTGCTATGTTCACGAAAAGATGCCTTCCTGCTTTGGTGCCGAAAGACTTGTAGTATTGAAAATAAAAAAAAACATAATTGAGCGCAAAAAAGCACCGCTCAACGTTACTAAAGTTGGGGGAGTGTGCTGTTACTTCGGGGCGCGTCATGACCTCATTCATTCTGGAACATGAATGTTTGCTGCTGAAGAAGGTCGGAAGTTTTTTTAACAGAGGGGATCCAAAGACGTTGCGTCGCACAGAATTTATATTACCACGTAAGAAAGGCTCTATTACCAACCGGTCCTGCGAGGATAGTGGCAGATCTGTCCTGGACCATCGAAATCAGTTCAAAATTTTTAGTCAGATTGACGCTCCAGCTCTCCGCTGTGGAAATGCCTCCTGCTAGGAGTGTGATATAAGCCCGCGAATTCGCATGTCAGTTTCACGTGTATCGCCATGTAAATAATTCGGCAACGACGTTCTTTCCACTCAAAACCAGTTAATTCTACCGGCTAATGTATTTGTAGGTGTTTGCCAGCCTTAGGCGTGTTTTTGTAATGGGAAAAACTAGCACTGTGGGAAAAGGCATATTCTATAAACACTGCTTGACGGCGCGGCTGCGCCTCGAAAAAAGATTCCAACTGCAGGTATTTGTTCGTTCATAGAGCAAAATAACCTCCTCAAGTCTTCAAAACACCCTTGATTCCCATGGTTAGCACAGGTAAGTGTATCAAAGTTCTTGCTTGCAGACGCAGATGACCAGCGAAGCTGAGTGAATGACATCATTCAGTAATAATATACGCACTATATATCAAATACGAAAATCACACACCGCGGAACACCCTTTAGAAATTTATTTCTGTTTGCTAGTTTTCTAAATGCCCTCGACGGTTAACCAGGATGGTAAATAACGGGTATCACGGCCACGTTTTCGCTACTCCTAGGTTCCCAAATGCATTTTAATATTTTCCGGCACCGCAAATAACGGCTGTGACGACCGGAGTACTTATAAAGTGCCGAGAGCTCCGTGTCGTTTTGATTCTTAGTCCTACACGCGCTGGATGTTGTTGGCCGGCGGCATACCTGTTATCGGCGGATGACCATGCACATGTTCCTGGTTTCACCTCAAAAGTATGATGCATTAGATTTCCGCGTGGTTTTCCCCTTGGACGCCTCTTGAACTTGAGTGGCGTGAGCAGAGCTGTGTCACGTTAATGTCCTTTTGTTGTTTTTGTTTAGTCAGCAGTTAGCAATGGAAACGTCACATCGCCAGCAGGTTTCGTTGTTGGTGTTGAAGAACGACAATGATGATCGCAATAAAGAAGCCGCTGCAGGGGAACGGGTGCACGGGCCCATCTCGCGCCTCGCGCTAGAGCAGATGTTCGTGACCAGCCCAGTGAACGGGCGACCGGCTGTCGGGCTCCCTCTTGCGTCGCTATCAGCGATATTCTGGTGCCGTTAACTCCGGGAGACTGAGTCCCCGAGCAAACCTGACCGCACGTGGCGGAGACGTCTAGGACGCAAGGCCTAAGTTCCCGGGAGGCGGCGCGATTCCGCGGGCCTCGTCGTCGAATGATGTCCGCCGCCGCTGCTCATTCCGAGGACAGCCGGTCGGGGGGTTTTGGCGAGTCTCCAGCCGTGGACAAGATCCGCCGCCACCGTGGTGTGGTTCGCGCCACTATAACCAAGGGAATGGTCGCCATTGAATCCCTGCTGCTGGATCCGGCCACGCCTGCTGTTGCTCTTCAAGGGCTGCTGAACCTCATCAAAATGAGGTATGAAGACACGAAGGCTCTCAACCAAAAGATACCGGAGGGCCTCCGCGAGGACGACTTCGAGGCAAACCTGGTTGCCTCGTGGGATTACGACGGCAAGGTGGTGGACATTCGGACGCGTGTCGAGTTTGCCACAAGGGCCGCATGTACTCCGCACGCTGTCGCTGGGGATTCTTGAATGGGAGATTGCCCGAACGAGGCCTCGGGAGCCACCCTGCGTCAGCCCGTGGTCTCTCCTAAATTCACATCTACACATTTTAGGGGGACCGGCGGAGCTGGAAAGCATTTTAGGGCCAGTACAATGCCACCATTTACAGCAATCCTGCCTTAGCTCGAATCGAGAAATTCAAGTATTTGACATCTTACTTGACGGGCAAGGCGAAAGCCGCAATCGAAGGGGTCCGATTAGCGGATGCCAACTATGATGTGGCGATAAGCACCCTCACCGCCCGATTTGGCCGGGCCGACCTGCTCGTTGACGACCATACTGACATTTGGCTCGCCTTGGCCCCAACGCGCAGCTCGGCAGAGGTCGGAAAATTCTGGGTCTTCTACGACCAGATATCCTTCCTTGTAAACGCGCTGAAAGGTCGGGGGGTAGTGGGGACGGAGTATGCGGTGGTCCTCCATCGTGTACTGATGAAGGCTCGGCCACCCGACCTCGGGATCTTGTACCGGCCGAGGGTTAAGGAGGCAGCCTCGTCGGGAGGAGCACCTAGTTCGTCGGAAAGGACAAGGCAAGTCAGCGAGACAGCCAGCTCATCGAAAAGGGCAAGGTAAGTGAGCGAAATACTGGACTTCCTGCGTATCCAGGTAGAAGTCCGCGACGAAGGCCACTTCGGCTATCCCAGCGATCTAGAGCGGCGACCTCACGAAAAGCACGAGGCCCGAACTTCTGATTCAGGCCTTCCATCTGCTGCTGCCTCCGACAAGGGCATAACCACGGTCACAACCATCACACTGGCAGTGCCCTCTATGCGCAGCAGACCACCGTATAGCAGAGTGCACGCTACAGATGTCGCCTCAAGAAAAGCGCATCACATTACAAACGGGTGGACGCTGCTTCCGTTGCGGCTCGAAGGGTCACTTTGCCCGCTGCTGCAGAGTGTCGAGGTCGTTGGATTGCGTCCGTTGATCCCAAGGGCATCTCACAGTTCTCTGCGACATAGCACACCCACCGGAGGCAGCTGCGAATAGACGAGTTCGAACGGCCGCAGCGGGTCACGTCAGCCCGCAGAACGACGTAGGCAACTCCTACCGTCTCGTCCGCTTCGTCTGGGGACTGCAGCGCAGCAGGGATTTACCTGGAAACCGGGAGGCCATGGGCGATCGGAGCCAGCTACAAGCTGCTAGTCCGCATACTGTTGGCTTCTGGCAGTTAGCGCACGTTTATTCGGCGTGACCTGTCACGTACATTGCGTTGGCGTGTTCGGGGTGTTGAAGACTTGTCACTCGTTACTTTCGGAGACTCTAGTCTGCTGTCATCCGTGCGATGTAATCACGCTTCAATCACTCTGAAGAGTCCGCACGACGGCAGACGCATCACCATCGAGGCTTTGGAGGTCCGCAAAATTTGCGTGGTGACAAGTCTACCTGTAAACGCATACGTTCTGAGTAAGATGGCAGGACCTAACCTACAGCTGCAGACGTTCGGCTGGCACACACCCACATTGAGGATCGAGTCAGCGTCCTCATTGGCTCAGACACATAGTAGAAGGTGTCGTCGGGAAGATTATCGCGGCTTACCCCACACCTCATGGCAGCCAAAACAACCTCATGGTACCCACAACCTCACGGCAGCCGAAACTGTACAGGGAGCCGACCTTGACAACGGCAGCCACGGCGCATCCGAACCATCCTACGCAATGTTCATCGCTCTCCTAGACCCATGGAAAAGCAACTCCGACGAGGTGAAGCACCCGTCAGATCTGTGGCGATAAAAAGCCAATGGCATCAAGGAAACAGCAGAATGTCTTTGGCTACACGCTGAGGCGACGAGGCAGTTTGAACGGAAAATCCACAAGCAGGACGGCCACTACGAAGTCCCAGTCCTGATTCCAGAGCCAGGACTGGAGGCTCACGAAGACAACTTTGCTCTTGCGGAGCAGCGATTGCGCATGCAGCTCAGGTGTTTTCGCAGCCGACCGGACTTGTTGTAACAGTATGACAAGACAATTCGTGATTATTTCAACGAGGGCCATGCTGAGCGAGTACGCACTCGGGAACACGCGGGAAACTGGAATACATATTACATGCCGCATTATGTAGTGGTCCGACAAGATGCAGTCACAACTAAACTTCGCGTCGTCTTCCACGCCTCGTCGCACCCACCGAGCCATGCTTCGCTAAATAACGTGCCCCGAAAGGGCCTCAAGTTGGATGTCTACGACTTCCAGCTTTTCGAGCTCAGCGCGTGGCGCTTATAGCGGACATAAAGAAGGCATACTTGCAAATGGTGATACGGGAAGAAGACAGACGCGGCTTGCGGTTCCTGTAGATTCAGCGCCTTCAAACCTAGGATGAGCCATTTCCACCTAATTGCAAGGTGGCAAATGACAAGGTTGGCTTTCGGCGCCTCCTCCCGTCCGTTCCTGTGAGCAGCCACCCTGCGTCATCATCTGCGGGCGCTCAAAGAGTGGTTCCCGGACAGGGTGGCAAACCTTCTTTGTTCTTTCTGTGACGATGATTTGGTCGTTGGTGCTGACAACGAGGCAGCAGCACACAAAATTTACACGAAAGCGAAGACCATTATGACCGATGCAGGCATGGAATTACGCAAGTGGTCATCGAACACATCATCCTTCCGAGATCAGTTTGTTACCGAAGAGGGTGTTCCAAATAGCATGAAGGTCCTTGGGCACCCATGGGACCGATCGGACGACAAAATAGTGGTGAGCACCAACAAGGTCGCGGGGTTCATTTCGACGATGCTGGCAATGAAGAGACCAATGTTGCAGTGTCTTGCCAGACCATACGATCCCCTCGGCTTTGTGACCTCATATTCAGTGCGTGCCAAGCTGATTATCTAAGATTTGGGGAAGCTTAACCCTCCTTGGAATGGAATGTTGCCTCCGACGCAACTTATTGCCTGGAACTCCTGGTGCAGCGAGATCTCTGATTTATAGTGAATCCGACTGCCACGACAAGTGGGCATCAGGAATGCCGACCGCAGGGATGCCATGCAGTTGCATGTTTTCACCGATGCTAAACCCAAAGCATATAGAACAGCTGTGTACATTCGGTACCCCTCAGAATATGGTAATTCGTACGAAAGGAACCTCCTTACGAGCAAGAGCTAAATAGCACCCATCAAGACGATGACCCTTCCACGACTTCAGTTGGTGGCATGTCTCGTGGCAACGCTACTGTGTAACTATCTGAGGCAGGTTCTGTGTTGGGCCACCGCTAAACCGTACTTCTGGACGGACGCCCAGATTGCTCTCTGTTGGATTTCCGTAGCACCTAGTCGATGGCCACCTTTCGTCCGAAACAGCGTCGAAGAGGCACAACGGCTGAGGGAGGGTCACCCTTGGCAACACTGCCGAAGCAAAGAAAACCCTGCTGACCTTCTCACACGCGGTTTGCCAGCAGCCGCTCTCAGAAATTCTCAACTTTGGTGATGCGGGACACCGTGGCTAGCTTTGTCAGAAGAGTCATGTCCATTGGAACATATCTAAAACTTAAGGCGAGAGCGACGAGGTGCAAGCCGTTGAAAATGCTGCTTGTGCAGCATTTGCAACCATTGCTCCCAACTAACTCAGCCATTGCTTCTACTAACCGGTACAGCAAATACTCCCGATTGCTCCAGGTAACTGCCTGAGTTCACCGCTTCATTAACAACGTGACTACAGGCCGTCATGTTCAGAGTGTAACCTTTTCTGAGGAGTTGTGTTGGCAGGGACCCAACCCAGTAGGGCGGCAACCTGCCTATCGCTGCTTCGCTCACGCATCGACCAAGATGAGGTTATCTGCGTCGGGGGCCGCCAGAAAGAACTGCAGTCCCCGATGAACTTCCGTCATCCAGTCGTTTTGCCGAACCGAGGGGACTTCACGCTTCTCGTAATAGCAGCAACTCATGAGCGGTTCATCCACTCCGATGTAGATCTAACACCCGCTGGACTTCGGAAGAACTTTTGGATATTTAAGCACCTTCAGGTGGCGAAAAGTGTTCTACATGCTTGCCTGCCTTGCCGTCGACGTAAGCTCAAGGCCGATACAGCTTCTGTCGCCCATCTGCCCCGAGATCGGATTACCGAAGCTGACCCCTTTTCCGTGGTTGGCATTGGCTTGTGCGGACCCTTATACTGCCAGTCGTCGCATCCGGAATATGAGAAAGCTTACATCGTCGTGTTCTCTTGCGCCGTCACACGGGCCATTGACCTGAAGCTCTCATCAGCATCGAGGTTTCTGCTGGTTCTGAGACGTTATATGCCTCGGCGTGGAGTTCCAACAACGATATACTCCGACAACGCCCTTACATTCCTCCACTGCGCCAGGTCTCTCCAGACCTTGTCCGAGGCCTCGGTCCTCGACTTCTGCAGCGGCCGCCGAATTCAGTAGAAATTTAGCGTTGAAAGGGCACCGTGGTGGGGCGGAAGGTGGGAACGGCTCACAAGCATCACAAAAGAAACGCTCCGGGGGGCTCTTGTACGTAGTCGACTCTCTCCGGCATAAGAGCAATGGCAGCCGTGGTTGTCCAGAACAATAAGCACGTCACCAGCCTAACCCTACCCGGATACGACCCATTACAAGCGGAAGAAGCGGCCATCGCTCTCGCCATAACGCAAACTACTGCCAGCGTAATCATCACAGATTTGCAGCAAGCGTGCCGCAACTTCTCATGCGGACGAATTCACCGCACAACCCACCAAATCATCTGCCAGCGTCCACCAGACAGATCTATCATGATCAAATGGGCACCCGCCCACTCTGCCGTCCCGGGCAACGAAACCGCCCACCGGTTGGCCCGAGAGTTATCTCGCCGGGCCCCCGGAAACGAGCAAGAGAGGCCAACCCCGCTGATAACGTATCAGGAAATAACGCAGCACTACAAGTTGGGACGTATCACCTACCCAGCACCGCATAAACACCTAACGAAAGAGGAGGAACGGCAGCTCCGTGCACTCCAGACGAATACTTTCCCCCATCCCACTAAATGCCATATCTTGCACCCCACCGTATATTCCCCGCTATGCCGCTTCTGCGGAGCCCCCGGGACGCTCTTTCATATGGTAGGGGGCTGCGCGCACGCCCCACTACATTCGTGAAATCCCTCAATTCCTTCTTGCGAGCTTTGGGAGAGAGCTCTGACCAGCTCTGACCTCAATGACCAGCGCCTGCTGGTGTTGAGGGCTGTTGAGGCGGGGAAAGCTCAAGGGGTCTTGGACTGAGGACTCCTCCCCATTGCTTTTCGCAATAAACACGTTTACTCTCTCTCTCTCCGGAAGAGATTGAAACAGTTCCTTGCGAAGTAGAGGCGGCCTTCAACAGCCGTCTGTTGACGCCGTTAGCAGGAGATGCTGAAGAACTCTCTCCTCTGACCCCCGCTCACTTTCTAATTGTCAGGTACACAACCTCTTGGCCACAAAGGCTGGGACTGCCTGAGCCAACGTCCGCCAGCGGAGAGAAACAACGTCGAGCACGAAATCGATGGGCAATCATGGCGCACCTGTGGCGCCCTTGCCGCTGAGAATACCTGCTTCTCTTGCCCTCTACACACGAAGCTTCATCGCCATCCGGATCCGAGGTGCAGATCGGCGAGGTTGTGGTCATCCAGGACGACACCTCGTCCCGAATGCTGTGGCAACTAGGCCGAGCATTGGTAACTTTTCCAGGCCGCGACGGGGTCGTACTGTCATATCGTCCCCACGTCTCATCCGGACAAAAATACAAACGTCCAGTTCAACGCCTCTATATTCTTGAGGCTAACCCGCCAAGGTCATCAAACTCGGTGGCGGGAGAGGGTGTTGATGACTGAGATATAATAAACACCTTTAATTTGGAGTTTAATGGTGCGGGGTGGTTAGAGCACCGGTGGGGGGCGTCCGCTAGTCCGGGATGCCCTGGTCCTTGCTGGCTGCTCGTGCCTTCTCTATAAGCGTGTGCTGGGTCGAGAGGTCGCTGCTGGACAGCCGGTCCACCCACTGCTCGTACGTGAAAGGGGGTTTGGGTGTGAGGGATTGGGATTGTTGGCACTCCCAGACCACATGGTACAGGGTGCCTCATGGGGGCAAACGTGGCAGGTACTATAATACTGGGTGGGGTAGATATGGTGGAGGAGGGTGCAGCGCCGGCAGGCATTCGCTTGTAGCTGGCGGAGTGTGGTCGCTTTGGCTCTGGAAAGGTGGCAGCTGGGTGGAGGGAACCATTGACGCTCGTGTCTGAAGTGAGAGAGAATGTCCGCGTAGCCATTCAGTGTGTAGGGGGAGCTTCTCCGCGTCTTGGCTCCCTACGGAAATGGCCCGGAGGGTGTGTACTCGGGCAGCGGCTAGTGGCGCCTCATTTCCGTCAAGACTCGTGTTCAGGGGCCCAAACGGTGTAAATTTCGGGAAGCTGCGGGATGGCATGGATGATCCTGATGGCGAAGATTGATATGCGGCCGAGCTGGTAGTGGCGGCATGGTAGTTGCTAGTCCGTATGACTGTAACGTATTCGCTGTTTGTTGTGGCTGCTAGGGCGACGGCGATTCCTTCAGTGGCGTTTGTAGAGATGGTGGATATAGTGGCGGCTGTGACTTCGGTTCCCTAGAGGTCTATAACCGTGACTGCGTGGGTGGGTTTGCGGGTGTAGCGTGCGACGTCCGTGTATCCTGTCGTAGGCTTGCCTGCGTGCTTCTTCGTAGCTGCGTCGACCCGTGCTTTGCGGCGTGCTTTGTTGTAAAGGGGGTGCAAATTCCGCGGCAAGGGAGCTACACGATTGTGTGGAGGATGTGCAGGGGGACACTTTGGGGATGGTCTTCTTTGGGTGGTACCAGGTATCCCAGGCGTGTAAGGGTGTCTCATCCGGTAGGTGTAAGCTTGAGAAGAATGGTTTGGGAACAACGATGAGCTTCGTGCAATTCTTCCAAAGTGTTGTGTACCCCATGTTGGAGCAACTTGCGCGTGGATGTTGAGGGGGGTAGGCCCTGGGCGAGTTTGTAGGCTTGGCTGACAAAAGCTTTAAGTTTTTCTGTTTCGGCGGATTTGAGAGCCAGGTATGGTGTGCCATAATTCACTCGACTGGTCAGGATTGCTTGCGTTATTTTCAGAGTGTCCTTCTTCTGAAGGCCGTAGTGGCGGTGGGCGATGCGGCGCACAAGGTAGGTTAGTTGTGTGAGGGTGCGTTTTAATGCAGGTAAAGTGTGAGAGCCGCTCTATTTTTGGGTATGCTGAGACCGAGTAGGCGGAGGTAGGGGATTGTCGGTACTGCTAGGTTGTTGATCGTTAACTCCGAATCGGGGATTGGGTCTGTTCGTTTTTTGTAGTGCGGGCATGAGGAGGGCGGATTTTTGTGTGGCGCATTCCAGTCCACGAGCTTGGAAGTATGTTTGAGTGACGTGTATTGCTTTCTGAAGTGCGTCTTGTTGGGCACCGGTGCAGCCGGTGGGGATCCACAATGTAAGGTCGACAGGGAAAGTGCATGGCGTAAATTGGGGATTGCTGCGAAGAGCAGGGGCAGATCTTTCATGGCTAAGTTCCATAGCACTGGGGAAACGACGCATCCTCGTGGGGATCGCTTGGGTGCTATTGGGAATGGGTCGGAACGGAGATACCCAATGCCTATCGTTGCAGTGCGGTGGGGTCAAAAAGCAAGCGATGAAGGAAAATGTATGTTCACCGCAGTTTTTAGAGGCAAGACCTTGCAAGATAGCATGGTGTGTTACGATATCAAATGCCCCTTTCATGTCTAGGGCTAGTATTGATTTTTTGCTTTGATTGTTCAGGGTATGAAGAACGTCGTCGTTAATTTGAAGTAGGATGTCGTGGGCCGATATGTGGTGGCGAAAACCGTACTTTGTATGTGGGAAGTACCCTTACTCTTCGATTTGGGGTGATAGTGGATTGTGCACGATGTTCTCAAACACATTTCCGACACACAAAGTGAGAGAGGTGGGGCGGAGGTTCTTTGGAATGAGCGGTTTGTGGGGCTTGGGTATGAGGGCATTTCAGCGTGATTCCATTGTGGGTGAGGGTTGCAGCCTGCCAATGGTAGTTGAAAAATTCTAAAAGCTTTTCAAGGGCAGCGTAATCAAGGTTGAAGAGAAGCTTGTGAGGTATCCCGTCTTTTCCTGGGGCGGTGTTGTGGGTTAGACAGTGAACGGCTGCTTCGAGTTTCTGCCATAGTAAAAGGTGCGTCCATGTCTGGCTTGGGTTTCCCGTGTATGATAGAAGTGTCAGAGCAGTATCGGAAATGGGTGCTTGAAGCGGTTGCTGAAGCTCTCACAATAAATCTGATTTTGTACCCTAGTAATTATGTAACAGGCGCTCCGGTGGTATTGCGTGGTGGATTTTGATTCCTTGCGGCCTAATATAGATCGGAGTAAGTGCCAGTTGCGGCGGGTGGCGAGCATGCCTTGACGAACGAAATGATGATGGCAATAAAGAGGACGCTGCAGGGAACGCGGGCAAGAGCCCAGCTCGCGCCTCGCACTCGAGCAGTTATTCGTCATCAGCCCAGCGAACGGGCGACCGGCTGTTGGGCTCCTTTCTTGCGCCACCATCCGCGGCAGTTGGTCCGCTGAAACAGCGTGCAGGAGGAGCATAGAACAAAACGGCAATTGTGGACAGCGTGACATCGCTGATGTTGGCCGAGTTGTTGCTGGGTACGGGTCTGGCAGCTCAGCCGATCTAGCGAGATTCAGGTGGCGGCGGCTCGAGCGCGATTTAGGTTTCTGGGCAGGTTTGGCACGGCTCACGGATATTTATCACAAAAGGCATGCGATACACAAACCGTCTCGGCAATCTGAAGCGCGAACAGTCCTTGCCGAACATCGACAAGAAAAACCGAAGAGGCATATATAACACAAAAAGACGTTTTCGGCGTCAGGAGCCAATATAGATTAACATATTCAAAACAGGCGCTAAGAATGCGTTGTAATTGAAGAAGGCACTTATACGCATAATAATTCCAAAATGCTCCCGTCCCTGAGATCTACCATATATGTTAAATAAGCTTAATACAATATACAAGGTTCAAACTTTGTAAACATCAATTCACTGCTTTTGATTAACCAACACTTTTTACACCAGTCAATTTTCTTAGGTATCTTTTTTCTAGCCAATTCGACTACGTGAGTTCAAACTGGTCCGTTGATATCAGGCTTCTTCATTTTTTTTGTGATGATATTTGGATTTTAATGGCGCAAGGCCAGCTAAGGGCAAAGATCGCCAAACAAAAGTGATTTCATGACAGCGACGTGAATGTAACACTAGAGAATTTCAGTAAAAATAAACAATGTAAACACAAGCAAATGAAGATGACTGGTGTAAAGGGCCAGGTTGTCATGATGCATGATAAGAGATGAGATGTAAAAAATTGACATCGGTGAGAAACTTAAAAGAATGCTTGGTGGAAAACATTGGCTCGTCTCCCAAAAAGAACGATGGGTGAAACGGGACGTGTTGTCTGTATAGTTGTGCAAGTGTTTCCGTCGTGTTGTGTTAAGTGCCTTGCATTGGATGAATACGTGGATCACGGATAGACCCTCTCCACACCTGCCGCACATGGGTCTTGGAGATCTAGTGGGCAGGTGCGAGTGTGTTGCATGTGTGTGGCCTATCCGTAATCTTGCCAAGGTCACTTCGGTGTGTCTGTTGTGCGAGTCAGTTGTGTATCGTCCCAAGTGTGGCTTTATTACATGTAGTTTGTTGTCTGTCTGTTCACTCCAGTGTGTTTGCCATGTTTTACGTAGGTGTTGTCTGACGAGTGGCTTGAGGTCAGTGTAGGGTACTGTTGCTATGTCTAGAGTGTTTCTGAGTGCAGCGGCAGCCGCCATTTCATCAGCCAACTCATCGCCAGCGATCTCAGCGTGGCCTGGAACCCAGCAGACAGTCACACTCAGACCTGACGCATACGCTGACATCAAAGATTTAAAAACAAGATTTACAACGTAATTTTTGCAAGACCTTTGTGACGACGATGTGCGCACGACGCTAAGTGAATCTGTGAAAATGATAGACTTAGCAATGTTACGTTCGATAATGTGATTTAAAACAAGAAATATACCATATGCTTCCGCCGTAAAGATGCTGGAATTCACATTCATTGTCTTGCAAGCATTGAAGTTGGGTCCGTGTGAAGCACAACACACTGCAGTGGATGTTTTTGATGCATCACTAAAAAATTCTTCCGCCCCATATTTCGCCTGGAGATACATGAAATGCTGCAAAATGGCAGTTGTGGGCACCGTGTTTGTCTTAAATTGCGTAAACGACAAATCACACAATACAGGACGAAGATGCCATGGGGCTATAGAATCAATGAGAGATGTTTTAAAAGTGTCTAAAAACGAGACAGAAAGTTCAGAGGCCTCTTGCCTCGCCCTGAGCGAGAAAGGCGCAGAAATAGATGGACGATTTAAAAACAGTTGGGATGTAGCTGTGTCGTTCATTATAGACCTAATGGGATGGTGAGACATTGATGAAACTTTAAACGCATATAGTAAATCGACATACTCGCTCTGGTACCCTAGGCACCATCTGTCACACTCGACGTACAGACTTTGCACAGGGCTAGTCCGGAAATTACCAGACGCAAGTCGAAGGCCCAAGTGCTGCACTGGGTCGAGCATTCTCAAAGCAGTTTCCCTTCCTGAACCATACACAACACTCCCATAGTCTAACCGCGAGCCTACCAGGCTGGTAAACACTCGCAGCAGAAGTTGTTTGTTAGCACCGTACGAGTGATGCGACAAGACCTTGAGAATATTCACTGTTTTAAGACATTTTTGTTTTAGTTGTTTGATATGAGAGATAAAGGGAAGTTGTTCATCAACGACTATGCCTAGGAACTTGTGTTCTTTTTTTACTGGAATCGAGACACCATTCAGTTTGATGTCTGGATCTGGCCTGACCCCACGCCTTTTGGAGAACACAACACAAGTGCTCTTAACTGGGTTTAGCTTAAAACCGTTCTGATCAGCTCAGCCAGCTAGCTTATTAACACCAAGCTGGACTTGGCGTTCGCAAATTGACATATTTCACGACTTGAAAGATATTTGGACATCATCTACATACATAGTACAGGAAATGGTTCGTGGCAACGCCTTTCGAAGTGAGTTCATCTTGACTATGAACAACGTGCAGCTCAAAACGCCACCTTGAGGCACATCATTTTCCTGTACAGAAACATTTGAAAGGGCAGTACCAACTCTTACACGAAAGGTTCGTTCTGCCAGGTAGCAATAAAGAGTGTTAAACATATTGCCCGAAACACCGAATGATTTCAGCTCGCTAAGTATCCCGTATCGCCAAGCGGTGTCGTAGGCTTTCTCAAGATCAAAAAAGACCGTAGCACAAAACTGTTTGTGGACAAAGGAATCCTTTATATACGACTCAAGGGCGACGAGTTGGTCGTTTGTGGATCGCTTCACCCTGAAGCCAGCCTGGCAGCTCTCGAGAAGACCATTGTACTCTAAGAAGTACACGAGCCTCCTGTTAATCATCTCATCAAGAAGCTTGCACAGGCAGCTTGTGAGGGCGATGGGTCGATAACTGGCGGGAGAAGAAGGGTCCTTACCCTCCTTCAGAAACGCAACTACAATAGCCTCCCTCCAGGATTTTGGAATGTGTTCCGAAAGCCATATGTTGTTGTATAGGTGTAGGAGTGTTTCAGGAGTATCTGGGTGTAGGTGTTGTATAATGGTGTATGTAACCTGATCTGCGCCTGGAGCTGAAGGTTTACATGTGCTCAGGGCAGCCCTCAGCTCATAGAGTGTAAATTCAGAATTGTAACCAGATTTTGACCTGTTATTATCATGTAAGGACTTCTTTTCACAAGGGGTTTTATGTCTCAGGAAAGTGTTTGTGTAGTGTGCAGAGCTGGAAACGTGTTGGAAGTGTTGTGCAAGTGTGTTAGCCTGGTCTTCCAGTGTGTCCCCTGTTGTACTAACCAGGGGCAGGCTGTGTGTCTGTTGTCCTTTTAGGTTTCGTATTCGTGTCCAGACTTTGTGTGTGTCAGTATATGAGTTGATGGAAGTGAGGAAGGTGCGCCAACTCTCCCTTTTCGCCTCACGACGCACTCGCTTCCCAAAAGCCTTTGCCCGTCTAAAAGAAATGAGGTTATGTGACGTGGGGTACCGGCGAAGGACACCCCACGCCTTGTTCTGGGCCTCTCGCGCCCGCCTGCAGTCCTCGTTCCACCAGGGCCTCCTCGGGGTGCGGGACCCACTGGAGGCCTGGGGAATGGACTTTTCGGCAGCGTCGAGGATGTGCGCCGTGACGAGTTGGGCGGCTTCCTCCACGTGTAGGTGTTTTATGGATGTGTGGTGTAGTTGAGATGTTTGTGTGAATGTGCTCCAGTTTGCTTTTGATTCATTAAACCTTTTATGGGAAGATGGACTGCTCGGGCCTATACCACTATACGTTAATGAAGTGGGGAAATGGTCACTACCATATGGGTCCGTGCCCACACCCCACTCAAGACATGGCAAGAGAACTGCGGAACCAATAGTCAAGTCAAGATGCGAGTATGTATTGTGTCCTAAGTTATGGTATGTAGGCTGTTTTTTGTTGAAAAGGCATGCTCCGGAGGATGTAAGAAACTTCTCTATCAGGCGACCTCGGGCATCCGTTCTAGAGGAGCCCCAAAGAGAGTTGTGCGCGTTAATGTCGCCTGTTATGATGTATGGTTCGGGCAGCTGGTCGACCAGCGCCTCGAAGTCAGAGCTCAGAAGTGCAAAATCAGGAGAGATGTAAATGGAGCATACCGTTATTAACCTATTAAATATTATCGTACGGATTGCTACAGCCTCAAGGACAGTGTTCAGAGTGACAGGGTGGCAGGCTAAGGATTTCCGGGCCACAATTGCCACACCTCCTGAAGAGTGTGTGCAGCCAACCCTGTCCTTTCTGAATACCATGTACCTATTTAAGAAATTTGTTTGTTTAGAATTGAGGTGGGTTTCCTGGAGACACATGATACTTGGCTGACTGGCATGCAGAATCTCATACACATCGTCAAGATTTTTAAGGAGGCCTCTGCAGTTCCATAGGATGATGTTTTCTGTTCCCATTATTTAAATTTAAGAATAACTGGAGTGTGTGTGTGTGTGTTTGTTCGTGTGTCGTCTTTCGGGGCTGTTATTGTAGGATTTTTAGGCTTTTCTGTCGGCTTTGACATCAGAGGCCGCTCCTTGCGCGGCGTTGCAGGCAGGAACAGCGTGACATCCATCTCCTTGTCGGATGCCAGAAGGGTGCCCGGTGGACCAGGCCCCCCGGACTTAGCCCCCTTTCGGGAGCCCGTCGTTTGAGCCGCCACCGCCGAGGGCGTCCGGGGCACCAGTGGTGGAACAGGAGGTGCGGTGGCGGTGGGAACCGATGCGGGGCCCCCGGTGTCCATCCGGTCGGCACCCTCCAATGCACTGGAGGACGGGGAGCAGTGGCGGGAGTGGCACCAGTCCCTACAGAAGAGGTTGTCACCAGAACCGCTGCTGCCTCAGGAAGCGGCGTGGCAACGAATTGGGATGCCTGAGGCACCCCAGGGGGGGGGGGCGCAGGAGGGACCAGGTCAGACTTGCTAAACTGGGTCCCTGTGTACACCAGACGCCGCTCCGCCCCCCGGCGAGCCGCGTCGGCGTACCTCCCCACCGGGGAAAGAGGCGAACCTCTTCTGCGCCTCTGGGAAGGTGATGTTCTCAGTGACCTTCACAATTATGATCGTCTTCTCCTGATTAAACTTCTCGCATTTTCGAGAGTAGGCAGCGTGGGGTCCCTGGCAGTTGGCGCAAGTTAGGGTTGTTGATGGACAATTGCAGGTGAATGATCATGCTGAGCACACTTTGCACAGGTGAGACGGCCACGGCAGGAGTTGGTTCCGTGCCCGAACCGATCGCACTTAAAGCAGCGGCGCGGGTTCGGAATGTAAGGACGAATGGAGCATCGGATGAACCCTGCGTTGATATGGTCAGGAAGTGAGGAGCAGTTGAAGGTCAGGATAATATGTTTCGTGGGGATTATCTTATCATCTCTACGCATCGGGATGCGGCGCACGGCTGTGACACCCTGATCCTTTAGACCTTCAAGAATGTCGGCTTCTGTCTCGTTAAGAAGATCTGCCTCAGAGATCACACCCTGCGAGCTAATCAGGCTGCGGTGGGGTGTGACCCTGATGTCCAGATCGACCATTTTCGTCTGACCAAGAAGTGTGGTTGCCTGCTGCTGGTTTTTCACTTCAACGAGGACTTCATCTGTGGGTTATTTTTTGGCATCATAGGTTTTTCCAATTATTCCATCAAGGTATTTTGTAATCAAAAATACTGATTGTGAAGCAAGAGGGCGTTATTGAATCAAGAGATTCGATAACAAGGAAACGACAGTATTTGTCTGGCTTTGGGAAGCTCATGCTTGGAAGTGGAGGGAAAGATACTTCGGTGCGGCCCCTTTTCAGGGACCGATCACGTTTGGAGGGGGGTTTTGAATTTTCCATACAGCATAGAAAAAAGCAGGGGACGGGGGTACTTCTCAAACCTTACCTTTGATAGCCTGAGAGGTCCCGGAGCTCCCTGCCTGGTAAACAGACAGGGAGCCCATCCGCCGCAGCTTGACCTGGGCTCCGACGGCCATCGTTTGAGTCTTCTACCCTTTACCTTTAAACACATCACCACGGTAGGTTACAGGGGGCTCGGGGTCCGCGGTGTCGCCAACACCGTCACCATGAATACTCAAGGTGCCCCGTTCGGGGTTCTTTTTTTTTTGTGGCCCTTCCATTCAGCACCTTTCACTGCGCTGTCTTTCACGTTGTCTCTGAGCACCGGGTGTGCTCGCAACGCTTATGCGCCTAACGCATGAACCGCGACCATGTGGTTCGCTCTAATCGAAGGCCTGATGATTTTTCCGGCTACCTCGCCCTTGTGGCCAATTTCCCGCATTTTAAAGCATCGGTGTGCATCGCCTACATGGCGACCTCCGCTATCTTTCTGGCCATACTGACTCTCGCAATTTTTATTACACTCCTCTCCAGGGATTTCGTCTGCGCGCAATTCGTGTACTTCTGTGCAACACATAGCACGTGCACCATCTCGTGCCTGGCCCCCACCTTTTACCTTCGCGGTTGGCTGCTCAAGATCTTTGTCTTTTTCTGCTTTTAAAGCGGTTTCACCCCAGACAACCAGCCGTTTCACTTGTGTGTCACGTGCGGCGTGTTGGATGGTCTCGCTTTCGTGTCTTTTTCCGAGAGCCAATACTCCAGTTCTGTGATTTCCATGTACGGCTCTCGAAATGCGGGCTTGGAATTTTGTTTCCCTACGGGCAGCATTATCTGGTCGACAACCACAAATTCGACCGCGAGCATTCGACGCTCGGCTTCTCTCGCAAGTACTCTTTCTTGCATTAGCCTTTTTCCTACCCACTCCATAAGCTCGTTACCAGCTAGACCCAGCTCTTACCCGATAACAACCAACTTATCTAAAGTCATACACGGCACCAGGTACTCGCCTCTATGCCAAAAATACTACCTCCGCAACTCTCTGTAAATGATCCTTAGAGCCCTATCATGCACGCCAATTTTTTAAGCAGATCGTTCGTACGGATGAGGTGGGTTAAGTTTAACTGGTCGAGAAGCAAGGCGGGAGACGTCGCACATTGACAGAATATATTCACTGGAGAGATATATAAAAACACACAAAAGAAAGTTAAACCAAACTTCCAATTAAAGTAAATCTTCTACACAAACAAAGTTCGTACTTTAAAAAAGTTCGCGTTCGCTTTTGGGAGTCGATGGCATCGGTGGGCTAAGCTAGGTGTGCTAAGTTCAGTGCGGCGCTTGTGCGGCCTTGTCCAGGCCGGTGCTGCGGCCGATAGACGACGCGTGGGATTCGGTCCAGGTGCGCTGTGGACGGTCACGGCTGAAAGTTGCCTCGTCGTCCACAGGGGGTGGTTAAAGGGGTCCTGAAATACCTTCCGCCGATACATGGATGTACATATAACCAAATAAAGCAATGTATAAGCAATCTCCTCCTGCAAGAATTTTGTTAAAGCGATGAGTATTAGCCGAGAAATTGGAAATCAAAAACTGCGTATTATCGTCGTGCCGCCTTTCCTCCTCTTTCAACTTTCTCTTCGCTGTTGACGGTGCGCCCGCCTTCCCTCCCATGATGCTGCGCTCCTCAGCGGTGACGTACTTCCGCTTTTGCGCTCCGATTGCCGTCTCCTACGACAAGGCGTTGGCTACGGGCAAGCTCTATCGGTTTTTTTCATCTTTGTTGACAACATGGACCCCGCACTCCGCTCAAGGCTGGAAAAGCGAACTAAAGAGCTGGGGTGGGATCCCTACGAATCCACACCGCGACGAAAGGTCTCAAGAAAGGATGATGACCCTGAATCGCCAGCGTCACCGGGATGAAGCGGCGACGAGATGAATTCGTAAGTATGGAAAAATGAAATATCTGACCGAATGATTGAACGGTTGGCTCGACTTTTGTTTGAATGAGCGTGCGTGCGTTCTAAACCGATGTCGATTGCGTAGGCACCCTGTATAGTGCGCACACCGTAATAGCGACGCCGTGCGCGCGCTCGCGTCAGCAATATATACTATTCCCGTCCAATATTTTCGAAACGTGGCTAACTCAGCCACAAGGTTGCACTGTGTGGCGTGGACCGTTTTTTTTTTCTTGCGTCGGACTAGCAGGGCCACGAGTTTCTTTACCTATTAGGCATGCGACTTGCGCTTTGAGGTTCGTGCTGGGCCTGCCCTTCCTGGAGGACTCCCCATGGCTACACAAAATCATTCACCAATTTCAAATTTCTCATTAAGGGCTAGAGGCTTTCGCTCTTCTCCATCATTCATTGTTATTATTGGGGTGTGCTCAGTGCTGCCGACCCCTCCGCGACCACGGCACTACATTTTTTTTCCATCGAAGACTGATGCCCCTGTTTTGTGCGTGAAGTAAAAGGTTTAATCGCTCAATAACGACGTCGCGATTTTGCAAAATAATATATTTATTTTCCTCTGAAAGCACTATTAACAATAGAGAAAATGGTTGCTGGTCCCAGCTGGCTTATGGGCAAATTCTCTTCCAAGTTTATGGCATAAGTCCCAGCTTGGACTACCATTTTCTCTAGGGGAAGTTAGCCCCTGTGCCCAATTTATTAATTAAATCGTCAGTGACACACATAACTAGGAGTCGCGACATTTTAAGTGGTATTTTCATATATCAAAATCAGATTTTTTTCTCTACATGTCTACATACTTGAAACGACGTATTTGCATAGTTTAGAAGCAGACATTTAATCAACTTTTCTCTTATTAGAGTGGGGCAGGATATGTCCCATTTTCCACATACTGTTGAGCATACTGAAAATTTAAATTGGCACCTAGTTCCTTGTGTTGTATGGTGCACATCTGTGTTTACCAGCTGCTTGTCAAACACAAAGCTTACCCGCATGTGCGCACTTGTGTATGCAGGTGCCAATGTGGGCTGTGTGTGGCCAGTCCAAAGCCACTGGAAAATGTGTGCTGTCGGGGGATCGCTAAAGTTGTTGCCAAGAGCAACAATGACTGCATCACTCGGCATGCATATTTTCCCACCCTTTGCCTCAACCCAGCAGTTCTCGAGGCTGTGTACTGGGAGCTGGAGTCCCATGGCGTCCCCATGCCTTGCGAGTTGCACAGGTAAGACAGCTAGCAAAGGGGCAGGTCCAAAGTGCTTTATTATGGGATTCAATAAGAACATTTTATTCTTTATTTATCCATGCATTTTATGTTTCCACAATCTAGAACAAGGCTGGTCAAGACAAGAAGCACACTTAAGAATGTGATACAGAACTGAAACCATGACATAATAACAACATAGCTTATATTTACTTAAAAGTGTAAACCAACCTACACTCGCATATAGCTAATTGTCAGTGCATTTTAATACATGCCTACTATAGTAATTAGCCACCAAGTGTGAAATATTGACTGATTCTATTGTACTGTAAAGTGCATAACTAACTTCAAATACTTTCAGGAAGTATTGCTTCACGGCATACAGGCTCTTCACGCACTGGTGTTGGGGCAGGCTCGGAACAGCCAATCGAGTCGTGCTACCAGCATGTGTGGTGGGCCACATACGACAGCACTTCCCTTCAGCGTCATATGTGGGCTTCCAGTATCCAGTGCTATAAGGCTCGGACATCAAGGTAAGATCTTCTTTTCAGGATAAGCAGCTCCTGTGCATACAAAAGGGCACCCATTTGCTGGTGTAGTTTTTTCAGTTGGGCTAAAAACGTGGTCTTTGTGGCTAAAGGGCATTGTTCTGGTAGGACGTGCTTGTACAGAAGTAGAGAACAGGTGAGTATCCGTTAGAGGCTTATGATGCTTCGAAGCTGTAAGAATACAAGATGATCCTGATGTCTATAAAGCCTTATAAGAAGACTCTATCTGTACAGACAGCGTGCTAGCATTTAATACAAGCGTTTGTCACAAGTGGGTTGTGATGCTTGCCGACTGGCAACAGCAGAGTATGACGGGAGATCTTGAAGAGCCGTGGCTTTACTGATTCATAGACGGCATGCTATCAGAGGTGGAAAGCGCTGTGAAAACGTCCGTGTGCCGATTCTAGCATTTCGATGCGTAGTAAGTAACACCACGGCAGCGATCCACAAGCACGTCACATAAAGTTGAATTAGTCGCGTGCTTCCTCCCAACGGCACTCCCTAGATCGCGGCGCATAGTGGTACGTTCAGTGATTGCTTAACGGCCTAGTTAAAACCACCATGAGCAAGCATGCTGTTAAGGTCAACATGAGCAGAAGCATGCTGATCAGCTCACTGACTGGCCTCCAAGGCAATGAAGCGCTCTAGTGCGCATTGATGGTGATCGACTAGCTAACGCATGTAGTGAGTGCTGAATCCTTTGCGTGCTCCACCAAGGCCTCCACAATGGGTCGTGGTGCATATCGGTCATGAGTGTTCCTTGCTGGCGGTAGTAGCATCGGTCATGTGCCGCTCCTAGACGTGCTGCGCAACACTTTCCTGAGCGTGGTGGCCTCGCAACGCATGGCCACGTCGTTCACGAGCCTGCAGACATAACCTTGCAAAAGAAAAAAAAGACAGCACTTCAGTGTTGCAGCTCTCAGCACAAATTAACATCAAGTGTGTTATTAAAAATGCATCTGAATGGCAGCGTAATAGTAAAGGTAGTACAAAATGGTATTGCTTCCTTGTAATTGTTATCGGCTCTCCCTAGGTGTTGTTTTCACCAGGCTTCAGATAACTTTTCGGTACAACTAACGTGGTTAAGAAAGGCAGGGTTTCTGGAGTGTGTTCTTTGCAGACAAACCAGTCGCTGTATAAATATAAGATTGTTGGAACACAAAAACTCACTCAAACACGAGACGTATTCACACATCCCCAGGCATCCTTCTGAACACGGGTGCATTCCGCTTTTTCATGATACCAACATCCTTTCGGTGCATGGCAATCAGATCACTAGGAAGTCATTGAGGCATGTCATATTAGGAAAAGGGGGAATGTGCATATTAGCGAGCCGTCGATAACACTGCAGGAACAAGAATTTTGGTTTTTGATCAGTTTGTTATAATCTAGTTGTGCGTCATGATGTAAGAGGATGTGGGTTCGGTCGTAGTAGTTATGCTTGTTTTGTGTTTTCCATAAAATTTGTTGTGAGTGCAGCGTGATACTGTCGCAAGAGGTCTTTTCCTTGCATTTGTCTGTTGCGCTGCCTTTTAACGTGGGTAAGCAGTACCAACTTGCCCACATGTTGGTCCTTTTACAGTTGTTATGAAAAAGCTGGGCTCACGTACCAAATGTCGGCTTGGTTTTCAATGGAGAAACAAAGAAGTGCCCTGGCCGGGGTCGCGACATCTTCACCTTGTATTTCTTTTTCCCTTTCTTGGTCTTGGCCTGCGGCCGCAAGGCATTTTCATTATAGTGCAGCACAGCCAATTGTGTCCTGAAAATAGCAGAAACGGTGCAAAAAAAGCGTACTTGTAAAAATTCTCTTACTGGAGGTTCTTTGCAGTGCTTAATTTCAATCACTGTTCTGAGACTAATGAAACTCAAACACCTTCAATCTAGATGCATTGCTGTTAGGAATAATGCAATATTAGGAATAATGCAGAAAAAACTAAACAGATTAAAGTTTTGGGTCGTTAATGCAGTACTAATCGACAAACAGTGCATGAAGCAAGTCAAAGTATGAATGATAAAGAAAGGGAAAATTTCTTAGTCTGATTTCTGAAACCCCCTTTTTTATTCTCAGCCGTATTTGAAAAAAATTAGTGGCATCACAGCCTTGTTCTCGATTCCCGAAACCATACACTCAGTTTTGGCCACCCAGAAAGTGTTACAAAATTAAGTCTTACAAACAGGTATCAAATGTTTGAAGCTCGGTAGTGAGTTCTATGTTATAAATAACTCCAGAACCCTCAACTGACTACACTTAAAGCTACTTCATTCGAGTTCCAGAGCAATGAAAAAAAAAGAGTTTAAACTCACAGTATCTGGATGAGAATGTGCCTTTTTTTCATCCTAGCCTTGAAAGATGAAAATTTAATCATTACGATAAGTTTCTTCTAAACGAATGTATCCACGAATGTATCCAATCTTACAAATTATATACTGTGTACACTATTACTTTTCAGTGCAAAAATGTGTAGCTGGAAACACTCCATAAGATTAAACTGCATGCAATATAGATAACGGACATGACTATTTTGACAAAAGGCCGCAAAATCTTGCCTTAGAATTGTGGGCAAATGCATAGACTCTGCATTTGCAAACTCTGTTGTTCTGATGTCTGTGACTTCATAAATAACAAAGATGACACCTTGAAGCCTTTCTATGACTTTTGAAAACAGCCTCGTATTATATAATCAGTGTGCCGTGTGCTTTCATCACAAGACATTCAAGTTGAATCGTTTTGACTGACTGATTCCAGGCACCCACTAACAATCCTTGTGTTGAATAGCTTAATAGAACAGTTGAAATTCAGTTTCTCCAGCATGTAGTGACTTATGCTGATGCTGATGAACGTGATAACTTTTGACACGTAATAAAGGTCAATTGGTGCCATTGTATTAAGAGTAGATTGATGCATGGTGAAGCACAATTCTCATTATCAGAAGAAGGAATTTTCACCCGAAATAACAGGCTTTTAAACACGTGTATCCCCATGAAGGTGCGACAGGACTGGGTAATCAGCTTGAATTATCAAAAATTTTAAATAAACCCTTTGTGAACTGGCAAGCTTTTCTACTCTATAAGGGTAAGTTGATATTTTTGAATGACCTTGCTGCCATTCCCTCTTCCGAAAATGCTATTGCCTTGGGTGCAAAACGAATTATCAGGCTATTGAATGATTCCAGTGCGTAAGTCTGTACAGTTGGAGACAATTGCTGCAGGTCACTGAGGAGGCGGGGGTTCTGCAAAATTGCTCGCAGCTTCAGAAAAGCAGGCGAATCTGTTGGAAGAAAATTGTTCACACATTTCTTATTGCCTTCGTCACTAATTAGGTAATCAGAACTATTAATGCCATGCAAAAACTTCAGAACAATGTTGCTGCATAGTCACATACAGGGTTCTCCCCAGAAATTTATGAGATGTTGGCATTTTAAGAACGAGGAGGGGGGAGGGTGGCAAGAAGTTAAGGAATTTCAAATTTTTCATCACCAATACGGAACAACTGGTTCGGGCATCTTCGGACTGCCATGTGGTGAAAAGTGAAAGCTGCTAAACAAAATAAGTGATAAGTGGAAGCATCTACTCCAAGGTTTGCTTGCAGCTAGAAATCTGAGACTTCAAAGTTCATGCTCCTTCTCGCATAACCAGATGGCAAAAAGTGCGGCCCGCTGCTGCCAGCATTATGACACACGCGAGAGAAGTTGCCATACTGCTAGCTCTTATGTTAACCGGACATTCATGATTCTGTTTGAATTCAGTAATTTAAAAGAAGCAGCACAACAAGAGTTCATTTGATGTGAATCTCATCAATCTGCTCTGCAGTGCAGACCTAATACAATGACAACAATTATTGCAGACCAGGCACCACACGAGTCCACTGTATGTCAAGATGACTTCGAAGGTGAGCACAGACTTGACATTTTTCTGGAAGGGATATGAGCTGCCAACTATGCACTGCCATTGTGGGCAAGGTAGACATGAGCTTTATGCGGTTTTAACTAGCAGCCTCCTCAATGTCACATTTTGTAGTGGCACGCAATTATTCAAAAATTTTAAACGCTGAAGCAAATAATGCAATATGTGATTCTGCTTCGAAGTGAGCAGCACTATTACAAAGTTTCAAATAGTATTTAAAATAAGGTTGAAAACACGAAGGAACAGTTGTTTCAATAATTTTCTACGTTTGCCACCTGGCTGGTTTTTGATCAGCAAGCCTTCCTTTGCATGCATACACTGCTGTTGTCAGTGACCGACTATAAACTTAAAATAAGTACCTCAGCTGGTATAACCCAACCAACTATAAAATTAAAATAAGTACCAGAGCTGTTACAACCTAACTAAATGTTTACCAACTAACATTAACCATGCCAGGCATACTGCTGTCTTCTGTGGTAACTACTATATATATCGTCTTAATTTACTACTGCACATCCATGACGGTTTGTGCCGTGAACTGCACCGCCCGACACCAGGACAAAAAAATTAAAGGCATAAGGCAGTAGTTTGGAATGTTTTGCCTAAATCTTGCCCTAGATTACACTAACCTCCCAATTCATTGTCAAAGTTTAATTTTTCCTTTCCTGTTCGAAGCTGCAGGTCTTCTTTTTAGCAAAAGGTGGCAACAAAAGATGGGCTTTGCCAACATTTGTTTGCCTGATTTTGTATTTATTTCTAATTTGCACTTTGGAGCTAAACGGCAACTGAAGTGTCACCCCCACATGTACTTTTTTTAACAAGATGGCATCCTAATGAACCCGGATAGATAAAATGTTGACTCGTTGCAAAAAAGACCAAATGGCCCGGAAAACCATGTGCAAAATGCATCCTTTGCAACAAGTTCAATGAGTTAGGGACAGGATGTATCGCACTTTTGAGGCCGAATGATCGACCGCTGCAAACATCATGCGACAAGCTTTCCCACACTACAGTGGTGACGTGCAGGTAAATGACTAACAGAAAGTGTTACTGGGGAACGCATTGTTATTTCTCAGCATTATGCCAAGTACACCCTGGTGCGCGGAAAAACAGCTTTCTTTCCTGCATGCCCTGGTGCTTCTGTTCTCACATCCTGATAAGGTGGTCACACCCAAGCCGCCCTGGTCATCACTTTCTAGATAAGGAAGCCCAGCTCTATTTTATTTATTTATTTACAATATACTGCGGTCTTGAAAAAGACCAAGCAGGAGAGGCACAAAAAATTAAGTGGAAAACACACGTAAGCGTGATAGATGAATGATAAAAACAAGCGTACACAAAATACAAGAAGATAAGTACATTATACAGAGAGGTATAGATGAGCTTAAACACAGGTTAACACGACCTTCAGAACAACGGAGATGAGTATATCTCCCAATTATACAATCACAATTGCGATAAACAGTAAAGCAAGTCGAGTACAGACTACAGTACAGACAATATGGCACGCTCAAAATGGCAAATGGACTGAGATGTGAAGACCACTTCGGGCAGTGAATTCCATTCCGATACTGTACGTGGAAAAAACGAGTTCTTGAACATGTTTGTGCGGGCTCGATACGGAAGCAAATTGTGCGTGTGCCGATGTCTCGTGGGGCGCGATTGAAATGGCTGAATGTATACCGATGCATTTACCTTTGTGGAACCAGTATAAAGAGCAAACAACAGTTTCAGCCTATCAATTTTTCGTCTATCTTCCAGGGTTGAAATGTTGTTCGCCAGCATTAGAGAAGTTGGTGAGTCAGTGGTCCTATATTTGTTGAAAATGAACCGTATAGCGCGTCTTTGCACCATTTCAAGCCGGTATTTATCTTTTTTAAGGAAGGGGTCCCATACAACCGAAGCGTATTGCAGTTGAGGAAGCATTATCATTTTGAAGGCCAGTAATTTGACATTAAAGTCCCCAAGCTCCCAGTTGTTTGAGCAAATGAAGTGCAAAGTTTATCTTTTCTTTCTAAAACTGTAAAGTCCCTTCTGTTCTTTTATTGCCACATTAGAAAAGTGCTGAACTTCTCTCGCTTCGCACTTGCAGACACCAAGATAAAGCTTTCGTGACAAAAAGGCGTCATTCGCAAAGCTGACCAGACCATGTTTGTTTATCATGCACTTAGACAAATTTTGGCCTCAGCTCTTTGTACATGTTTAATTAGGCATGAAATGCCCTTCATGAAATCCATATTTCAGATACTTGTGCGTGCATGTGCGGTCAAATTTTATAATTTTCAGTGCAAATGATTCCTCAAAATAAAATTACGCATTGTTACTGTGAAGCGAACACACGGGCAAGTGCAAAGTGGAGATTATACTACCTGACCGTGAAGGCAGGCTGACGGAGCTTTAAAGGTCAGGCTAATTTGTCATGGCATGTGCTGCGGAAGTTTCCTTCCTAAAACAGACATGAATGTTCATGATACTTATAAAGAAATGTTTAATTTTGCCTGGTCAGAATATGAACCCTATGATTACGCTAACACTGAAACACTTGTTGAGGTCACCACATAAGATGAAATTTAGCCCCATATTAAGTACACTGCCGTCAATAAAGGTAAAACCAGTGGGATAGCTTCTGTATGTTTCTGTTATGTCATTAACAATGTTGCAAACCCTTTAAAATGAGCCTCTAAATTTTGTACAGGCTACTATTACTGAAGCATGTTTGAGAAATTGTAAATTTTAAGTTTTTTTATTGGCTTCCTAAATATTCATTTTGTTTAAAAAAATTTTTTGATTCAAACTATTCAAACCGAACAATAACAGCACGAGTGGCACCTGCACTGCATTATTCTTTTCTCGTTTTTTTCATTATTATTATTTTCAGTTTTCGAGCCCTGCAAAGTATCAGTTTCTAGTTTCCACTGAAGTGTAATAGTTATTGCATGGATTTCATGATGAGTGCATGTTACTACGCTTTTTCACGGCCATGAGAAAGTTGATCAGGGTTTTACCATTTTCCCTTCCAATTTGCTCCTATGTATACGCATATCCCTTAGGTGGCCCCTGTGCTCAAAGAAAGCTCCTAGCTTGTGATTCAGCCTTAGGCCTGTCTTTTACTACATGGCCTGATGGCCTCCTTGCCATTTCCATCACCCTAGAATAACCAACTAAAGAAAGCTAAAGAAAGAAACTGGAAGCTTTGAATGAAGTCCTTTAAGTATGTCCTTGTTGATCTTGATCTCGTAGTAAATACGAACTCTACAAATCTACTACACCTGCTACTCATCCGTAGAAGCCAAATTTATCGGCCATACATATTTATATGGTGTGGTTGCAAAATAGTTGCCGCCACTGCGGCCATCTTTAGCGAACTTGAAGAGTCGGGGAAAAGCCTGCATTGCCAAAGCAAAGATTATTGCAGTGCAGCGATTCACCTGGTCTCATCCATTGTCTATCTTCAAGGGGCTCATGTAGGCATTCGGAGAATGGCCCCGGATGCCCCACATGCTTGTTGCACACGTGGTTGAGTAGGCTGCCCCAGATGCTCAGGATGAGCTCTCCATCCCCATCGCCCATAGCTGCCGTCCAGTACAAGTGATTCTTGATGGCCTCAATCCATAGCTGTATGGAGCTACAGCCTTTTGATTTGGCTGCAAGCTTGAGCTTCTTCTTGAGGCCTGAGACAAACAGTACACAGTCTTAATTAACTGAAATCGAGGGTTGGACGGAAGCCCATCTGGTCAAGAAAACACAGGACAACAATAAAAACTGGCACCGACCAAGAATGTTTAAAATCCAAAAAAGACGTTTTGACTCCTGCACGGGGGCCTTGTTCACAATAAAAACTGGCACCGACCAAAAATGTTTAAAATTGACCAAAGCACCCGTACGGGAGCCAAAACGTCTTTTTTGGATTTTAAACATTCTTGGTCGGTGCCAGTTTTTATTGTTGTCCTGTGTTAATTAACTGATGACTTAGTAGCAGGATCTCCCCCTCACCTTTAGCAATGTGCCACACATCAAAAAAGTGTCTCATTTTTGGCTTTTTCTGCCTGCACAATGTTCCTATAGCAGGGTGGCGATCTGAAATGCATAATAAAAAACGAGAATTATGCCGATATCTAAATGAATTTAGATATATGAAACATGCAAAAATACTTGAGGCATTTTTGCATGTATTTTTGAGTATTTGGCATGTATTTTTAACAAAACTGCACCTCTCATAAACAATACACTTGATTTTTTTTTCAATTCCCAAATGAAGTATTTATTTTTGTAGAGTGCTCAACTTAGTTTACATGAAAGTAGAAAGTTTCCAACAGCACCTGTCTCTGGTGAAAGTAGAAAAAAAGCGGTGGATAGATAACTTGTTTGTGTTTTAGTGCACCATTTAGCTGTGGAAGGTGGCTTATAGTTTAAGATCCCTATTATCATTCGATTGTTGATGTGCAGCATGGCGAAAAATACTGAGCTGATATTCACGAAGCTGTTTGCACGTAATGTGTAGTAAAAATAGGGATTGATCTCCACCCGCGTGCGGTTTATTCTGTAAAAATAGAGCGATGTGATAGCCGAGGCGCCGGCTAACCAAAAAATGCTTTTCGATGTCGTGCAAGCAACTTAGCTTTGTAAATCACGGCCGGCTTTTTTACTCGCAATGCCAAGGATTGCTACAACAGCAGTTGTTCTGACGGAAAAATAACTGTCGTATGGTCTACTTCATCTCGATTGATAGCAACGCGATGTCGGAATCGTGCCTAACTCCATTATCTTGTGCAAACATTAGTGAAGTTCTGTGGAAATAACAGTGCAAAACGAGACGCTTAAAACGGCTCTGAGTGGCAGCCGGTCCTAGCGCGGTCGCTTCCGTTCCATCACGTACTATCGGCGTCAAATGAAACTCGAACACCAAAATGTGAACCAGAACGTGCAAAATTGAAAAATACTGTTCGTGGAGTTCATATAATGACTTGCTATTGATATGTTGGGAAATCCACTTTTCCCAACTTTGTTTTTGTAACTAAGCCACGCGTCATTTTAGCTTGCATGCAAAGAAACTGCGCTATTTTTGTGTTCAGGTTCATATTTTCGTGTTCGCGTTTCATTTGACGCCGATAGTACGTCACGTCTGGGCGCTGGTAATGGCCGCCTTTTGTATCCAGTTTCGATTCCGCTAACGCAAATGTCGTGAGCCGTTTGCGTCGCAAGTTAATGTTTGAAACGTAGTATTTTGCATTTCGCACTCTTTTTACGTTTTAACGTGTACTATTAGGATACATTATTTTTACGTTGTCGGAAATTTGAGTGCAGTTGGCCTTTAAAGGACCCCTGCAACGCTTTTCTTTGAGGTACTTTTCAGGCTGTACGTCTGTTCTCATTTTTCAAATTTAAAAATGCAAGAAAATGCAAGGTTGCTCTCTCGTGACTTGCTACCCAGCAAGTCGGGCAACTGGACTAACTGACCTCGCCTGCCCATTACACATCTTTCTAGAAACTCTGCGATTTTCAACTACCTGCTCATTGCTGTTCACATGGGTGTTACCTAGCTTCTGGTATTTCAGTAATGTGGGAGCTCAAAAATTCACTGATTCAAGAGACTGTCAAAGCCTATGAAATTTATAACATCACGTGTGGTTCAACGACATCACCAAATCCAAAATTACATTTAGACAACTCATCAGCATGTGCCAAATTTCCTACTTCTGTTGTATACTGTGTAAGCGTATTCCACTTTACCCGTTACACTTTAACTGCTGGGGCATTTATGGTCTTTGTATTCCTTGACCTTTTATTAATAAATTTCCAGCTCTGAGTAATGCATCATCCTGTATGTGCTGTCACAAGAATTGTGATGTAAATGTTATTCTAAGAAATGTGCATTTTATAGGGAGGCATTAAGAATGTTACCTGTAGTTAGGGAACGTATGGCGAATACCTGCTCCTCCAGTTTTACCATGGACCTGACTAGCCCTTCTTTCTCCATCGCCACGCTGTTTGGCATGCTCGCTGACTGGGAATGAAAAAAAAGCATTTATAGCATTAAAATGGTTCATGTGTACTTTCATAGGATGTATGTGCAAAGCGTGCAAGTAAAGTTTCTGTATGGTCATGTTCTCTTACCTCTTTAACCCTGATCTGCTCGCAGTGGATGATGCGGTTGAGCTGTGTGCAGAGGAGACTGTATGTGCAATACTTTGCACTGTAGCCCGGGGAATCGCAGCGGCCATCCCCTGCCAGGTCCACTGCCGTGCCAGCAACCCTCCGCACCAGCTGGTCCTGTTGCTCCTGATAAAGCTAATTGAAAGAATGCACCCATCTCTGTGAGCATTGGCACTTCAAAACAAGTGTGGGCATGTGAGAATGCCACTGGGAAGACAGATTTACTACTGCACTGTTTGCCAGTTTGTTAGCTGTGCTTTTTTAGGGCCTGTTTTGTAGAGAATGCAGCCTTGCAAGGACGTGTACTTTTCAAATGCCTTTCTAAGTAGCGGCTTTTAGTCTTCGTGATATTTTTCTTTCCAGCCTCATAGGATAAGACTATATCATCACTTCATGGATACACGTTTCACCGGTTTTAGATGCATAGCATTTATAAAGCAAGCAACACTCATTTTATGTCACGTTTGCAAACAGTGCACATGTTCATTTGTTCGCATGCACACAGCTCAAAAGTGGGAATAGGATCAATCTGTAAAGGCAATATTTCTCAGATGGTAAGGTGGCAAGTTGTCACAATCATTGCAGAGCAGAGGGTCTTGCTCGAGATGAAAGAGAAAATCTTGAAGCAGGTTGAATGTTAAAATAGGCGAACACAACCTGTCGGAACTTAGTGCTACATGCAACCTAGACTGATGCATGAATAAAGCCGGGTCCCCTTCAGGGATTGCGAAAGCATTGGGTGAGCACTATCGGAAAGCTGACAAGGAAAAAGCCAGCTTTGTTAGCAGAACAAGGGGTATGCATGGCGAGTGAACTATAGCAAACTCAAGCCAGTTTTGTATTTTTCCTATTACTCAATTTTTCCTCATCAATATATTGGTGTTTCTCCTGTTTTTGTCTCTAGGTGTTTCTTCTTGCTTTCATTTCTTTACAAGTTGTTTCTTGGTGCATAATATTCAGCCTCAACTGTTTTTCTGCTGTAAACATATGGGGCGAAATTGGTATGTGCGTGGAACAATAAAAAAGCCTCTGAAAATGAACTAGATGTTGTAGCATGCTTCAATTACTTGTTGCGAGCCCTGTTAAATGTAGTGCTGTTGAAGGAAAATGGGGCCCTGATGCTTCCAAATCTATCTTAGGGATGATTGAAAATCTGCACTTGTGTTTTGGGCACAGGAGTACATACTTAGCTCTCCTCTGGCAGTTTCCTGTTGATGGTAGCCAAGCCTTAATGTGCTGAGAGCACAGACATGACAGCCAGCTGTGCAGGCAAATGCATTTGTGCACAGGGTGGGCAGTAATCTGCTCTAACTGAACGCAACTGCAGCATGCCGTAATTTTTTACCTTTTTCACAGCAGGTAGCAAGTAGCCCCTCTGATAGTTTTTGATTTTTTTATTTATTTCAAAAAAACCCTAAAGGCCCTCTGGGGAGGGTATTACATAGGGTAGGGGGGACAAAGGTGTCACATAAACTAGAACAAGAACAAAATAAACACAAGAAATAAAAAATGGTACAAATAATTAACATTGCTATAGTGAAAACAAATACAAAAATTAGGTAGAATAATAAGAACAGCTATTGGTACAGGAACTAGAACAAACTACACAGATTATAGCATTATATTATAGCATTATAGCATTAAAAAAAAAGTTCCTGCGTTTTTGCAGCCACCCCATTCCATAGGGGCGATTTCCCGTGCAAGCCGGGTGAACTTCCCAAGCGTTGTAGTCCCACACAAGGGCCGAGCGCCAGGCCGGGGAGTCGCTTGTACCTATTTTACCGGTAGGTGCCCGGCGCCACCAAGGAACACGAATTCACATGGTGCCTTCCACAGTTACGATGGACGCTCAACTCGCAACCGCCTGTGGCAGGACAAGCCGCCAGACTCTTTCACCCCCGGCAATGGCGCAACGCGGCATGATGGCCGGGGGCCCCGCCAGATGGACAAGGGTCAGGGGCCCCTCGATAGGGTAAAGGCAACTTTCCAGACGTGAAATCCCCTTTCAAGGGTCCGCACTCGACCAGGGACGCCTGTACCCATTAAAGAAACCGGTGGGTGACCGGCGGTACCAGGATTCGAAAAAAAAAGTTCCTGCGATTTTGCAGCCGCCCCATTCCATAGGGGCGATTTCCCGTGCAAGCCGGGTGAACTTCCCAAGCGTTGTAGTCCCACACAAGGGCCGAGCGCCAGGCCGGGGAGTCGCTTGTACCTATTTTACCGGTAGGTGCCCGGCGCCACCAAGGAACACGAATTCACATGTTGCCTTCCACAGCCACGATGAACGCTCAACTCGCAACCGCCTGTGGCAGGACAAGCCGCCAGACTCTTTCACCCCCGGCAATGGCGCAACGCGGCATGATGGCCGGGGGCCCCGCCAGATGGACAAGGGTCAGGGGCCCCTCGATAGGGTAAAGGCAGCTTTCCAGACCGGAAATCCCCCTTTCAAGGGTCCGCACTCGACCAGGGACGCCTGTACCCATTAAAGAAACCGGTGGGTGTCCGGCGGTACCAGGATTCGAACCCCGGACCTCCCGCATACGAGACGAGTGCTGTACCTTTGAGCGTACAGCGATGGCTCAAAGGTACAGCACTCGCCTCGTATGCGGGAGGTCCGGGGTTCGAATCCTGGTACCGCCGGACACCCACCGGTTTTCTTTGATGGGTACAGGCGTCCCTGGTCGAGTGCGGACCCTTGAAAGGGGATTTCACGTCTGGAAAGCTGCCTTTACCCTATCGAGGGGCCCCTGACCCTTGTCCATCTGGTGGGGCCCCCGGCCATCATGCCGCGTTGCGCCATTGCCGGGGTGTGAAAGAGTCTGGCGGCTTGTCCCTGCCACAGGCGGGTTGCGAGTTGAGCGTCCATCGTGGCTGTGGAAGGCACCATGTGAATTCGTGTTCCTTGGTGGCGCCGGGCACCTACCGGTAAAATAGGTACAAGCGACTCCCCGGCCTGGCCCTCGGCCCTTGTGTGGGATTACAACGCTTGGGAAGTTCACCCGGCCTGCACGGGAAATCGCCCCTATGGAATGGGGCGGCTGCAAAATCGCAGGAACGTTTTTTTTTTTTTTTGAAGTTGAAGTATGTCCTCTCCGTGATGGTTTGTATTTTGATAGATTGGAGAGCTCTCAAACAGGCAGCCACAGGACAGCCGGAGAAAAGGATGGCCGCTGCCAGGAGCACATTGCCAGCTGCTTTGTCGCCCAGCAAGGGCTGGATCTGCCATGTGGTGCCAGGGCATGTCGGGTCAGGGCATTTACTGTTTACCCGGACCATGGAGCCCAGCACCTTGAAGTCGTTCTGGAAGGGCTTGTGACAGATGCGGCACACAGCAAGCAGTTCCCTTAAGTTGCTTTCGAATACCAGGAACTTCCGCTGATCTTGCGGTGTTTGCTCTGCCTGGTCACTGCAAGATGTAATGAACCGGTTATGAGCCAAAGAATTCCATATGCCGGCAACCTTTGGACTATCTTAGCTTGCCTTTGTTTTGGTTAATCAATGCCTTCATTTTTTTCTCATTAGTGCCTGAATACATGTAGCGTCTAAAACACTGCGGCTTCGTGAAAAACCATTTTGTTCTTGCCCGGATCTTGGTACACATCGAAAATTTCAGAGAGAATATGCCCTTACTGTCACCAAAGAGCATGCAGCAGGTATTCCTTGTTGGCAATCATTTTGATTTCCAATTACACCCCACATATTTTTTGCTATTTCTTCAACTTGCAACTACATAAATGATTTCTTTCTTTGTTCAGTAAAAATACCTTTTTGAAGGGACCATGAAGGCAACACATACCCTTGTTTTATATTTAAAAGTATCAGCCTTTCGTCACTCACTCAACCTTATTCTTGACCCGAAGGACTGTTTTTACGTCAAATGTTGAAAATATCGATCAACTTTCAAATCTTTTATTACAAATTGTTGGCATTGATGTCATTGGTGCGGCACCAAAAGCAGAATATTCAGTGTTTCAACTGTACGCTGGAATTCAAGCGCTGTCATCGAATGAACCAGAGGCCGCTCTATATTTACACAGCCGTGTTTTTTGGCTTTACCTTTGTTGGCGGCTCCCGCTAATCTGTACAAACTAGGTCCTACGCCATGCAGAAGGCAGTTCAAGTTAAAGAAAGTGTCTGGCGAGCGGCTACTCTTTCCCCCTGGTTCCTTTATGACCTAGCTTGATTGAAGTTTGCATTAAAATTGACAGTTATTCTAGTGCGGCAATTTTCCGCATGAAGCAAGCTATTGTTTCGTCTTCATGGTTCCTCTGAAAGCAAGCACTAGTGCGGTTTCTGCTTAAAGCTAATGTGCACAGTACGAGGAGGGAAGGGTTAATGACATACCTGGCAAAGCTCAGTTCAGCAGTTAGGTGAAATGTGGCATCGCTTTCTGCTCCTGGCTCCTGCTCGTCGACCTCCAGTGTTATGTCATCCGTTAGAGAACGCTCCACTTCTGGCAGCTGATCCTCACCCAGTTCCATTGCGTCTGCAGGCAGAGGGGTTGACTGACGTTCAGGCTGGAAGTCTGGGAGTACTGGTAAGGGAGAAGCATCCGCTGTTTGTGCTTCTTTTCTTGCCAGAAAAGATGGACACTCGTCGGTCTGCGTCCCCACTGCAACCCGAACCTTGGCCTCCAGGTTCACCTGCGTGGCTGTTGGTTAAATTATATTACTGCACCAAAAACACAGCTAACTGCTTGGTTTTGCTGTTGTGGCATTTTTCAACCATCTATTAAATTGTTTCTCTGCATTCAAGCACTCCATGCAAGAGGTGTGGCCAATGGGGTCCTGCTTACCATTGTTCTTTGTTGAACCTTGCTGCTCAGTCTGTGTGGAAGCTTCCCATTGAAACACAGCAGTTTTGTGTAGCTGTTGTATGCAGTGGTGGGTGGCAAGCACATTGGCAAGCTGGTGGCTGCAAAGCAGTTCATTTATTGTAATCAGTTATTTAATGAGCTCAGTTAGTAATATAGTCCCAGTTTGGGAGCATTGTGCCCAGAATGAAAGGGCGTGTCCTATTATCAAGACTTGTGATAGCTTGTGCAGCTCAATCGACTAAACTTTGAAGGAACAGCGATTCTGTGGTGATGGCTTTAATACCCATCCATATACAGTGAAGCTGTATATGGATGGGGTTGCATGCATTTTTCTGGTTCACCAATAAAACCACACTCGACACCTCTTTGAGGATCTTCCTCCACTGAGAGGAACGGATCCCCCTGGTTGGTATTCGGCACTTTTGATGTTTTTCTCAAATAACTCACAGTAGGCATCGGTTCAGGTGAAGTGATACCAGGAGTGGCCGAGGTCGATGGCCTCTGCATGGTGGGTGGCTGTAACAAGGATGTTTAGTGCGCCATTAGGTTCTAGTTTCTGTTCAGTGTTTATTCTAGAGCAATATTGTTTGTTCCTCTGACTATGTTGACCACTCATCCTCTTGTCCATTGAAGCCGTGGCTATGTAGATCATTTAAGGGGCCTAAAAAATTCTTCATACATAATTTAAGGGTGTTCAGCTTCCGGGCCACTATGTACAGTCATGGACAAATGGAACGTGAACACAAAAACATGAACCAGAACACAGAGATAGCGTGATTTCTTTCAGTACAAGTGAATTGTGGCGTGGCTTTATTACAGTAACAAAGATTGAAAATGTGTCTTTCCAAATATACCACTAGCAAGCGTTTATTTTTTTTCCACTATCCATATTTGATTTTGCGTGTTCCGTTTCACATTTTCATGTTTCCGATTTCATTTGTCCATGGCTATACAAGGACTTGGTGTACAATGACCGAATAATCAAGTGAAGCTTGCATACCTCTGCAAATTAAAAGAGCTATTCAAAGGGGTATTCCCTATGCAGCATATGTCAGTGCTATGCATGTTTTCTCTATGCAATGAAGGGGTGGTGCAAGCCTGGGGTTGCCAAGGACAAGGAAACAAGTATTTTTTTTTTGCCTTGAGGCGACGACTAAGGTGACCGACTCATTGAAGCTCCGTCATGAGGAGTAGAAAACAGCAGATGCACATTCATAAAAATACATCTGGAAAATGTTTTCCCAGCAGTCACACTCGACTTGGGTGTGTTAACTGCATGGCAAGAAATTTCAAACGTAATCCTCATACACAAAAGAGGCACCCCCTCATTAAAATTTTTTTTTGGTAATGGTGTCGAACACCGTAATTTGTGCTTTCAGAATTGGTCACTAGTTCCTCTGGTTAGTAGGCTTTCTCCAGGGCAATTTCATTGTCTTTGCTTGATAATGTTTGTCTCGTGCGTTCTGATTTCAATCTTAATAATACGTCTTTTTTTAGATAAAAAGCTCCCTTACTCCACATGCAAACCCAGAAAATGCCTCGTCCCTCATCAACCTTCTTGCTGCTCAGCCAAAATATAGTCAGTGCATCGATGGTCGAGGGGTATAGAGGGAAAAAGCGTACACCACGAGAAAAGAGAGACGGGGGGAAGAAATACCTATTTCCAGAATGCGACGAAGAGCGATTTCACTGCTTCTAGGTTGGCGACAGTGCTGAGAAGCGTTCTGATGAAATTGTGCACTTGTTCATCATACACACTCAGCGAAAAGGTGGAGCTATGACTTGACAAGGTTCTCTCAACCATGGTATTTTTTTTTCTTACATTTATCTTGCTTACAGCAAGTTTAGAGTAGTTGGTATTTTTCACAGCAAGCACTGTAATGGGAAATTTTCGCTAACAACCATTTTCCCGAAGACATTTTTTTAATTCGCCCACTTACCTAAAAAATGTAAACACGGCAGTGTGCCTGAGGGCATGCTGTATATAAATAACTTAAAATAAAAAAAAATTATCAAGAAACTAAAAAATACAAGTCGTTTCAATTTTCTCAAGCCCCTGTTCGGAGATTAACACGGCTTAGCTCATGCCCGCAAGTATTTCACTGTTCGTACCCAGAAGGGCATTTTCATAGGTGACATTCATGCATAGCAAAAAAGTTTCTCGCTACAAAGGAGGGCTTACCGGCACGGGAGGAAGGTGCAGCGTCGGCATCGCCGTTGGTCTCAAAAGCACTCTGCTGGCGAATCCCATGGATTTCACCAACTCCGGGCTTCCTTGGTAAGCTTCGGCAGCAAAGTGCCGCCCACAAACGTAGACGCTCTTTCGCTTGTCCGTCACTGATAGCCCGATACGCAGTAGCCATGCTTGCCGCCGTTCGCTGTCGTTCGGTAAACTATATAGCACTTGAGTATCTGGCCCTTCGCTGGCTTTGCAGCCATGGACTGCACAGCGACGTTTCGGTGGGCTCAAGGAAGATGCGCTTCCCTCGCATTGAGTACGTGGCCAGCGTCAGCGCACAAGTGATGCTTCCTCTCTGAAGGTGTGCGGAGCAAGTAGATCTCGGAGGCTCGTACGTCGCTCTTCGCGTATCACGGCGTTGCAGCGGTTGCTATCGGCGGCGAACTCGCAGCCGCACGGGGAGGCTTGTGCGATGGTTCCCTTTGATGCACCCCGCACTGTTTATCGAAAAAGCGCTGTCTCAGATGTAGCCCCGCTGCAGTGCCGGCTGGTATTTTGCAGCGGTGGTAATTAGTACCGGCGGAATGTCTCAAAGACATTATAAACCGATAGAGAACCCGTGCACAACACGCGCCGGATCGGATCGCTTTATCGGTAGCGATGAACGGGCATCGAGGCACAGGGCAAACCAGCGTCGCATTCGAGCAGCGTGCACCTGTGTTCTGACAAGCTGCACCCATATATTGTGAATGGTGGCAATAGCTAAATATAGACGAACACGTTAACGTCTTAGCGTGATGCAGAAAGCAAGGTGCAGCCGCAACCCGCCGACGCTGAGCAGACGACACATCTCTTCGCCGGAAGTTCGTGTAAAAGCCGCCCAATAGCAGGATCTCTACCTCATTACGAACATCTGGGAATTGGTGACGTAGACATGTGAAGATGGCGGCGTCCAAAAACACGAAGGAAAGGGTGAAAAAAAAGCGACAAACTTTGGAACAAAAGTGTGAGCTTTCCGCTGCACGTAAAACAGTAATACTTGGCACAGCTGACGTTGACGACCCAATCTAACGATTGCGCTAGTTCATTTAGTGTGCTCAAAATGCCTTTCAGGGCCCCTTTAAGGAGGAAGCGGCGGCTCAGAGCAAAGGTTCCCCAAACGTTACGCGTCCAGCAGGTAACTTCCCAAACCTCGTTCTTCCTGCTTCACGCGCATGCCACCAGCACCCTGCTTCTCCGTCTTCCTGGCTTTCTTCTTTTGAGTCGTGTCGACACACGCTGTTTCCCCACCCTGGCCCCAGTGCTTCGTCCTTTTCACCTCTCTCTTTGCCATGACAACCGCCTCCTCACGTTATGTGTGTCATGTGTGTCGTCATCATGTGTGTCGTCGCCGTGCAGGCCCATGTATTGCTCGTTGGCGCATCCAGAGGCAAGCCGTTGTGGCAGTTGCCCCGCGCTGGATGCTGCAGCTGCAACGTTAATTCCAACTGTGTTATATTATATGGTGAAAACCTTGCAGCTACATACCGAATGCAAATGAAGCAAGGCACAAGACTTTTCTGCTTTTGTGTCCAGTCTTTGCCTGCGCTGTTTTTACCGCGTTTCATTTCGCCATCCAACTAGCCCCATTCAAGCATTGACTGTTATAATATTCCGTGAGCAAAATATCCATACATGCTCATGAGATAAAAGTGGGACATCCAGCGGCTCAAAGCCGCTTCGTTTACATCAGGGGTCGGAAATCTTTCGAGGTGTAGGGCCGAGTGGCATGAAGCCGAAGCAGAAAGGGCGGGACGGGAAATTGAGGCGAGAGTGGGGAAGCACCACTGCAGAGAAAGCGGTAAAGACGTTATCTTGCAAAGTCTGAAGATGGGGACAACGGGAACTGGAAGCGAACCTTTTTTGTTGCTGTCACACCTATTTGATGTTAAAATTACCACTTCAGTGTTCAAATAAAAAATGACCACAGGATGGAATTGTGTCGTCCTGGCGGGGGGCCGCTATTACTTCACCGAAAGCTGCAGGTTCGCGCCCCAATGATATACATGGTTTCTATGTGCGTAGAAATAGAAACAAAATGCGAACATGATTTTAGGCAATGAGCGCCAATCAGGACAATGCTTTAAAAAGATTTATGGGTTATTTTTAGGGGCTAGGTAGTCCCTCAAGGCAGGCACACAATATATGGTTGTCCGACAACTGCCAATGAATAGCGACACCCGAAAATAAATGCACCATTTCCTGTTAAAGCGGTTCAGGCGCTCACTGGTTACCCCACGGCACCATGGAAAGCCATGGCAAGAAACGCATTCTTGAAGGACAGAAATGGCTCGTGCATTCGCGTATTCCAACATGCTGTGTCCAGGCAGCCGATATTTAAACCATGTTTGATTGCAGATAATGCCAGTATTGCTGGATGTGACGCATACAATTGTAAGGTTAGAAGCCTATCCCTATTAAAACATGTGCCCATCCTACTGACTGTCTTAGTGACTGAGTGACTAATTCCGGATAGTTGGAAATCACACTCTGATGGGAGTGAGTAGAAAATTATGGAGTAGAATAGTCTAACTCTGTGCGATAAATACGGCTAGAGTTTTAAAAACCCATCTTAGACAGTGAAAATGGCTGAAAATGTTCAGCTGTTCGACATGAGGCCTAGACGTACTTATATGTGGAATTTTTTTTTGCTGGCATTGGTGGCGCACATGAGTGTGCTTCTTTTTCAGGGTTATCTTATAAATTTAGCATCCACGCTGGGGGTCTGAACGGCTGAAATACGATTCATCCCCAAGCCAAATAAGTCCCCTCATCTTGATAACCTAAGACCGATCTCTCTGACCTCCTGTGTGGGCAAGTTAGTAGAAAAAATAATACTGAAGCGCCTCCAACCCTTCCTTGAAGAAAAAGGCCTTATAACCGACACCATGTATGGCTTTAATAAGCATCTCAGCACACAAGATATTCTACTTCGAATTAAAGAAGTCCTTGCTCCAGCGACTCGTTGCTCCCCTCACGGCATTCTTGCCTTGGACTTAAAAGGGGCATTTGATAGTGTTTGGCATTCCTCCATTTTATCCAGCCTCAATCCAAAAGGCTGCAGCCCCCGTACTTACTCATACATTGCAGATTTTCTTAGTCATCGGCAAGCTACTATTCCTGCAGGTGACATTAAATCCCAGCTTATTGCTCGGGGGACCAGGGCACACCTCAAAGTTCAGTTCTTTCGCAACTCCTTTTCAATCTCGCCCTCCTGAATTTGCCCCAGAAACTTGACGCCATCCCTCACATACATCACGCCCTTCATGCAGACGACATCACCATGTGGACAGACACAGACTCCATGGGAAACATACAAGACTATCCTCAACAGGCTACCGACGTCGTTCACAACTATGCCTCCTCCATGGGACTTCAATGCACCCCCCTAAATCTGAGCTTGTCATAATACGTAAACATCCACCTGCTGTACAGAAAGAACCAGTCTGCATCCACCATGACGGTCATACTATAGGGCCCGGCTCCTCCCTTATGATTTTAAGCCTCACCATTCAGGCCTATACTTGCAACAATGAAACTTTATCTAAGCTCTCCAATGCTTTTAAACAAGTCTCCCACATGCTTCAAAGCGTTTCTAACCGCCGCCGTGGCGTGAAGGAAAAACACATGGTCCGACTGGTGCAGTCTCTCCTTAATTCACGTGTCACGTATGTCGCACCGTACCTTATCCTCACCAAAAGTGACACGGACACCATTGACAGGCTTATACAGAAAGCATTCAAAGAAGTGCTGAATCTTCCTATGAACACCTCCACGGCCCGTATTTTACAACTGGGGCCCCACAACACGGAGTCAGAACTTATTGAAGGCCATTTATCTAGTCAACGTTTCCGTCTCACCCAAACAACTGCGGGCTTAGCCCTCCTGAAAATCGTCACGTCCCATGGCAATCCACTGCCTCTCAGTCCCTCCCTCATAACCTAAAAAGTGTTATCCGGGTTCGCCCCTGGCCAAAAAATATGCATCCGGACCTACAACCCGGCCGCCGAAAAGCGCGAAGTCAAGTGCACGAGACCATCTATGGAAAGCGTGCATCCGGACCTACCCCAACGGACAGCATCAAGTAGCCATAGTCACCACCAAGACCGCCCGCGTAGCTTCTGCAACAATCGAGCCGTCGTCAACATCGATTTTCGAAGAGTTCGCCATCGCACTAGCCCTCATTCATACGAAGAACCCCGTGATCATCACAGATTCTCAAGCAGCCTCCAGAAGCTTTCTAGCCGGAAGGGTGGCAAGCTCAAATTTAAAACTACTGTCTCTGCATCTATCCTGCCGGAAAGTCACCCTCATTTGGACTCCTGGCCATTCCTCACTGACGGGCAATAACTTTGTTCACCAGCAAGCCTTCGCCCTGTCCCTCCAGGATACGGAGGATACCGAACCGTGCAACTTTTAAAGACATCACTCAATACTACCGGTTCGAACGACAGCACTTCCCTCCTTCCGATCCTAAACTCTCAGAAGAAGAAGAATCCCTACCACGCCGACTGCAGAGCAATACCTTCCCTCACCCAGTCCGCCGCCATCGCATGTTTCCAACGCAATTCCCTGCCGAATGCAAGTTCTGCTCACAATTTGGTACTCTTTCCCACATCATAATAGAGTGGAAGCACAACCCCAACCTCTCCCCTCTTCCATCCCCCCTTTCCACCGCTGTGGGGAGGGGCGATGGAAGAAAAGCTGTGGACTAGACCTCCATCACGACGACGTACGTAACAAAGACACATCGCATGACTAACTGCTTTCTGCGAAGGACAGACGTGCTAAAATGTTATTTTCCCATGCACCATATTCCTACGTGGAAGGTGAAAGCCAATTGACACTGTTTCCGAAATGCAGAATCGGTTTACAACTCCACGCAGCAGAGGGACACCAGCTCGGATGCAGGAAAAGCTAAAGACTGCCTGAGGCAAAAATGTTTTCGCTATTCCCTCGTTCAATTTTGCGCCACTTGGCTCCGCTTTCCAAAACAAATAGCACGTACCCACGTAAAGAGTACCCGTCATGAACTGAGTAGCTGACCTACTCATTTGGCATAGACAAAAAGCTGGCAACTGGGTAACCTTTACACTGAATTTGCCCTGACGGCCAGAGGTGTCCCGAAGCTTCTTCCCTCTAAAATAGACAGGAAGCTCATAGACCGTGACCTTGACCACGGCTCGAATGGCCACGGTTTGAGGCTGCTAACCTTCACCGCTCAACGTGTCGCCAGGGTTGCTTACAGCTTATGCATGGGGCTCGTGTCTCGGGGCTCGTGGTGTCACCGATACTGTCACATTGCTATGAACGCCCGAATCTAAATGATGCGTCGATACGTACATTGCGAGAACGTCGGTGATCGTTTCGTTTATTCGTTCCGGGAGACCATTGGGTTGATGATGGTAGGCTGTACACAACACGTGCAGTCATTGTCAAAATTTTGTGGGCCACGGCGACCGTGGCTGGATCAGGCGCGAGGCCGAGCAGGGGCGCTGCGCTGGCCGCGGTCGGCTGGTTGAGCGGGTAAGGAGAGCGAGGGGAACTTCTACTGTTGCTTTTGTAGTGTGTCTGGCACGACAAGTGCTGCGCAAAGTGCCTGCACTGAAGAGTAGTTCGCCTGCTCTCAGAAACCCGCCCCGCTGTAGTTATCGCGCCAGCCATCCTACGGAAGGAAAAAAAGTCCCTCTTACTCTATTTAGCCGCGTTAGCAGCCGACAGCGGCAATCGCAGCGCGCCTGCGCGACCTCGCGCATGCTCCGGCCGCGGTCGCCGTGCCCCACAAAATTTTGACAAAGACTGTACGTTTGTAATTTACGACTGAGCTTACATCTTAGCTAATTGCCTGAATAAAATTTCGAAAGATTTGAGCAATATCCTAGCGGACAATCGTAGATCTGTCTTTTTTTCTCCCGCGTCGTATGCATTTTACGGTTTGTGACATACCTACCCAATCCACCCTACCACTCAGGAAACTGGACCAGTCGCATTGGGCTTTGTGACAGCCACGTTTAAACTTCCCGCCAACACAACAGGCATGCCATCAGTAAGGACATGAAACCTTTGGCTACGAATGCTGGCCGCCCCCTTCTTTCCCTCCCAATGCATGCACGCATAAACCGCGACAAGTGATGAGTTAACTTCAATAAGGCTTGCTGAGTACTGCTTAAAATTAAAATTCATGAGTGCTGCTTAAAATTCAAATACACTGTCGAACATGTTTCTTAAAATCCCCTTTAATGTGAACAAGTGATATTGGCCCCCGTCGGTGTTCTAAGGGGGTAAGTGTCTGTTCACACAGAAGGGATTTGCAGTTACTCAACCAGCTGGAACTGCAGCTGCAATAGTGGCGGCAGCTGCTTTCCATGGTTCTCGAGGCCATTCACGCTCTTGTTCGGGCTGACGCTTCTCCAATTTTCACTCTTCTTCCTCCAAGCGAACATGCGTCCGTCCCATAGCGAGTTCACCCCCTCGAAAGCCTCAAACTTTCTTCTCCCAGGCACACACGTGGGTGTCCCGTCCACTGCCCCGTCGTAGTCATCTTATTGTTTGTCAAACACACCTACCCAGGCCTAAACCGCTCGATTGTGGAAGACAGCTGGCAGAGATGATTGCGCCATGTGACTCCCATGTTTAAATCTCACACCACAAAAGTTTATGTCATCGGTAGCGGCATTAAGCCCTTGTGTGCATGCATGCGCCCTCCCTCCATATCCAACCCATGCAAGCCTAAACCGGCAACCCGGTATGGGTGCATAATTAGTCGTGAAATACAGCGGCGAAGGGACAGAGAAACACTTTATAGCGGCCGAAATAAGATTTATTATTATTATTCCGCCAGAGAAACTATGACCGGCTGGTAAACCAGGGCCGCCGACTCGACACAGTTGTTCGGGATGGTTTCAAAATTAAAGAATTGTGTACTCACGCCAGTGTTCAAACGGGGCAAACGGGGCCGGTTTCAACCGGCAAAGACCCGCAAGGAGTGGACGCGGTGGAACTTGATGCGGCAATAACCGTTGTGATAACCGTGAGCTGTGGGGAGGACAGGTGCCGGGGAGGCGGAGGAAAAATCGACTTGACCAGATCAAATAGTAGGTGGGGGGTAAGGTATATATTGCTTCGCAGTAAAAGAGGCGTTTCCGGTGGGGAGTCTGGAGAGGAGGGGAATCATGTTGTACCAGCACGTCCTCCAGCAGGAAGTTCTTCCAGCAGGCGTGACGTATCTAGAACAACTGGTAGGGCGACCGCATGATTTACAACGAACAGGGTCACAGATTCAGTCCCCGCAAGAATCCGTCGATTTCTACATCGCGACAAAGGGAAAGGACCCAGAATGTTCAAACCAACCCAAACATAATTGCGGAAGAAGATCGGTGGGCTGAAGTGGCCACGCGGGAAGCAAGGGAAAGGTTTTTCTTCTTGCGCATTGGCAACATGCCACATTTACCGCCGAACAGATCGATGGAGGCCGACCCAGCAAAAGCACTTGCCACACGCACCTAGATTTTAGGAATGCCATGGTGGCCAGCCGTGGGCTTGCGTGACCTTATCATAAGATAGCGAAATTAAGGCGGTCAGAAACGGTACGGAGTAAGTCAGGGCCACCCACATGGAAGTTCGGGTAGTACAGGACACTGTCTCAGGGCAAAAATGCATTCTATAAACAGTCAGTCGATGCGGCGTTGAGACGATCAATGTTCGACCTCAATGACGGATCGCGGTGCTGGTGATAACCGATGTTAAGGTTTGATAGCCCGACGACAAAAGAATCGAGTTCATGGTCAGCTGTCTCGGGTCTGTCAACTTAGTCATGCGACAGGCAGTCCGCGTGTATGTGTAATGCGATATTCTTAGATGACCGAATAGTCCTTATCCTAAAGGTTCAAGGTCCATCTTCCCAGTCGCCCTGTTGGATGATTCAAGGATGCAACTAACACATGGCATTATGATTTGTAGGGTATGGTGCTTGCAGGAGGACAAGAAACAGTTGGCATAGGGTATCATTCTGCCGTGGCCGGTTTGCTTATAGCCCAATAAAGCTGTCATGCCGTGACCACTCGCGTCTCCGTGTACTTCTCGCAGCTGTGTTATCAGAATGGGCCAAAAATTCGTGAATTTGTGAGGATGTCGATGAGTCTGTTAAAAGCAGAACCCTGCGCTGATCCGCCCGGAAACGATGTTTCCTGCTTAACAAAATTATAAATGGGTGGACAATTTGTAAATTCTTGACAAAGCGGCTGAAATAAGAACAAAACATCACGAAGCTGAGAACATCTGTGGCCTAATTTGCAACAGAACGTTTTTTAAGGAGCGTATTTTTTCAGAAGGTAGAGTGCAGAAGGGCTGATATGGTTACCAAGAATCTTCATTTTGCTTTAGTCAAACTGTTATTTTGACCAATTGAGCCAAACCCTGGCGGGACGAACAACCTCAAGGAGGTCCGAGAGACGAAGGAGTCACCTCTAAACCGTGGGCAAAAAATACCACGCTGGGATTTATGTAGCATAGGCAAGTTGTCCAGTTGAATCCACACAGGGGGGAGTTGATCATGTTTCGGGATGTTGCCGTCGCAGTGCAGAAACGAGAAGGCATGACTTTAATTGAGCACAAAACATGTGATGCCCCAAAGGTAGCCTTTCCTCTGTCCCCAGGGTGCACCGTAATTTGTCAGTATCCAGATCAAGGGGAGATTAAAAAGGAAAACGATAGGCCGTGCAAGTTCTCCGCAGAATCATCAATGCGTGATGTGGCTAGCGTATGTTATGGTAAATGTGGTTAGAAGTAAATTTATTTACAATATATTTTGATACACACACCGCACGTATTACCCCTACACCGACAGAGGAAAGTCCACAAGGTTCACTATTACGCCCGTTATCATAGAAGGCTTGTATTCATGATCTACTCTCTCTTCCGATGCCTGATTGCGTATACCTTTAGGCATATATCGATAACACGATCGTTTTCATATATTGGCGTACGCGAAAGCAGCTTGAAACAGCGGCTCTTCAAGACTTGGATATAGAATTACCACTTGGCGCAAAAACTCTAAACATAGGATTATTCCGACAAAAACGTTTCTGTTTACTGGTTTCGAGAGGAGAACGAGGAGCGAGCTGAAAACACACACTGTTTTTCTATATGTGCCTAAGATCACGCTCCTTGCGGTTGTATTTACAATCATTTAAGCTTTGTCACGCACGTGGAAAACCTCCGAACCGTCGTCGAAAAGCTTGTGGTGGCAATGAAAGGCTTCAGGCGCATGCACACCATTTGGAATAGACAGCATCTTCTCTGATTACATCATACGTTTGTGATGCCGGCTGTTTCGTATGCGGCTCCTGGGTGGTGGGTTACAAGTAAAAACTCCATGCTTAGGGGAAGAATACGCTCGCTTCACAGATCTACACTGTTTGCGGTCACAGGGACGTACACGACAGCTGATCCGTTGTTAATATACCTTACCTCTAGAAATACACCTAGACATTCAACTCAATATGTTTCTCCTGTTTTCTGAGCAACAATCCATCTCGTTCAACTCAATTAACTACGAACCTTCCGACGTAGACCTTTCCATTAAGTATCTCGCTTGTACAGCTAGACTGCTTGGGATATGCAGATAGAGGCTTACTGGTGCCGACGCTAACCAAAGATTACGAATCAATGGCGCACGTGCCAATACAGGTGGATCGGATATTTCACCTCAGCTAGTGTTGGCTTTGTTATCATGTCCGGAACTGATTCCATTACAGCAGTGCGTCGTTACAGGCTCGTTACTCCAACCTCTTCTTCGTTCGACGTAGAAGCAATAGCCCTCAACAAACAACTTCAATTTTTACTTGACATCCATCGTCATCTCCGGCTCACATCTACACCGACAGGCTCTCTGCGCAAACCGCTCTTGATACCCGGTTTAATCAATGGCCTGTAGTTAACTAATAAAAAATAGCTATCCTTTCTCTCACGACCGCTGTCTCTGTTCATCTCTATCACGTGCCGGGACGCTCAGGTGTTTTGGGTGTTAAGATCGGCGTACGGCGTTGCGAAGACCGTCAGCAATATTAGCGGGTTCAATCACCGAATCCTTCCGTGAGCCGATTTTCGCCGGTTGTCCCCCTCCCACCCTTCCATCGACAGGTAGCGACCCGGCTTTGTACACAAGGCCGCGGCAACGATTGACGCTTCTGCTGGCCACAAGCCGCTTTCAGCACCCAGCGGTAAGGCAAGTGACAATGACCGATATTGTTGCACGGAGGGATTGACAAAGCATCACGCGGCATTGCTCGTTCAGCGGCAATCTATGTGGTCCTGTCTTCTTCGGCTGCGAGCCGCGCATCATGGGGCGGGGTCCGAGACGCCGCTATTCAACGAGGGTCCGACGCCGGATTACCGACGGGTCCCAGGCACACTCTTGTCGCTTCAACTTCGGTGGGTCCAAAGGGCTTCGACCTTAAGAAAACTGCTCCACGGAAGTCAACCTGATGCTGATCTGTGCGAGAGGAAAATTGCCTTCTCTCAGTGACTATCTGGACATCAATTTCAGTGCAACGGATTTTCGTGACTGGTGCGTTCCTAAAAGCAAAGAGAGAGGGAATAAAAGGTGGCGGATCCAACCTGGTTTTTTATTTTGCGCGCCCAGGAGCGCAGGACTGTGTCCACTCAGTCAGACGCCCTGTAAATGTCTGTACATAAAGTCTCTTTCTTCGTCCTACTCGGCCCCAATGTTTGCCCCAACTCTGGACCAACGGACGCCATCACCGGTCACGCTACCAGATCCACAACAGGGGTAACGAGCTGGCGGACATGGTATCGATGAGTGGGGCTACGAGAGGAGAAGATGCCCCCGGTAAACTGCCCAAAGGAATAATCAAATAGAGACTAACAACACAAGGTCACCTGCAATGGCAGCGAAGGGGGTCGACGAAAATACGGGCAAAAAAATGTACAGATGGATCCAACATTTTGGACAATCCCTCCTTCTCCCCTACACCAAGAAAGCTAACTTGTTTTATCACTGGACATCACCGGTTACCACAATAATTTTATTGATTACAACTGATGGCAACCGGTCAGTGCTTCGATGGACAGGACGCACCTTCCATTTCGCAGTATTTGCAAGATTGTACTAGAAAAGTTGTGTACACTCGACGAATCAACAACGTAGTAAGACAAGCTCTCGAACCACCCCATTTACGGACAGTATTGAATGACTGTGTAGAAGTTGACATTCTAACGAAACTGGTTGAGTTTAATTCGAAGGCATTGACTGAAGTCCGACAAGTATCCAGCGCTCCAAGGGGTACTTTCCGAATGTTATGGGGCCAAGTGTGACCGGTTTTTGTTTTTTTATGTGCGGGGCTGCAATACCTTATCAGTAACATTTTCTAGTATGGAGTGTGCAGTGTGCGGGGCTGCAGAATAATGTGATTTAAGCACATTGGGGTAGCTTCTGTGCGGAACTGGAGTTTTTTCGTACAAAAGCAACGCACACTGTCTGTTTTTTTGTTATCAGTGTGCAGTGTTTAGCGGTATGGTGTTTTTGTTCGCTTTTGTAACGCTGCGAGATATGCTTCGACAATTTCGTCACAGTCGCCACTTTTTGTTGAATGGTGTCAGCTGTATACGTTCGGAGGCTCTTTTTCTGGACTGGTCGAGGATTCATAGTGTGTGTGCTGGTCACCTTTCGTATCGCAGTGCGCGGGGCTCCCTTAGTGTATCTGATTAATTTGTACCGATCAGTAGCTTGTTCTCTCAATGGTGCTTTACCTCTTCACCATTAGCTGGCGGCGTGCGATTTGAGTAGGTGAGGAGAGTGCTAAGTGTCACTGTTTTTTTCACCGTCTTATTGATTTTTATGGAAAAATACCTTTGCGCGTTTGCTTCCTTTTCTTTATATTTTATTAGCGGTTATTCTGCCATAGCTTCGCTGGAGCGGGCTTTGTTCCCCCAACATTTTAATGGGGAACACGTAATCAATAAAGGAATAACGGTGGTGGCCACGGATAAATGATGGCTTGATGGCGTTCTTGCTGGTCATTGTGGTTACTTCAAAGTTATTGCTGTGTGTTTAGCATGGCACAAGCGGTATGGACGTAGGGTAATTGGGCTCGCATCGGTTGATTCGATAAGGCAGCGCCGCTTACTGGAAACAGCGTCAATTAGGGTGGTATGGCCCGTAAGGAACTCGTTACAGAGTATAAGTTCTGAGGAGTATGCATCAAGGCGGTGAACCGGAGACATAATACGTGCGGCATTTCTGACGTCAGGTGTACTAATTCGGGCTGTCCTGGGGATTCTTCCATCATTGACTCTTACATCTCCGGATGTAGCCGGCATCATAACTTTAAAAAGGGTGCGCCGGAGGTTCTAACTGAAGACGGGAATATGGGCGCCTGTATAGATTAAAGTGTTAACGTGAACACCGCCAACGTGAGCGTCTGAGACATTGGGTGTCTCAGTCGCTGTAAAAAAAGAATTTTGTGTCCGGATTCTAAATGCTTCATTACTTCCTAAAGCTGCCCTGGCTAGTTTTTCGAGATGGAGCCTGAGAAAGAAGGCGGAAGAGGTTAGCTTCGGGGCTCCGAGGTGACATGGACGTGACATTGAGCGGCCAGAGCGGTTGTGTTAAGCGTTGTGGAGTACAAATTTGTACTGATGACTGGGCGCAATTCATTGATGCGGGTCGTTGGGGTACTTGTGGTCGGAAAAGTTATTCCGGGGATATTACATACAGCTGCTTCTGCACTAACGGGGTATGTGTTCAGCCTGGAGCGGTTGAAGCGGATGAGGCCAAAATCGGCGTTCTCCTCTCACTAAGAATTGGGTGTCAATAACGCGGTGGAAGATCGTAGCCCGGATATACGCCAGTCTGGTTGAAGCCGTAAGGAGCACTCCCCGAAGTTCCTTATATCACGGAACCTACTGAGTGAAGTTGGCGGCGTCGTCCCTTACGATGGCTAGGATTAGTGAAACGGTGGAAAGGTTCTAGTGGTCAGTGAAGTCAGCAACACAAATTGGGTCATACCTTAAATTTTACGTTGCAATTTTTTGTGACGGTGTCTGACTGAGCCACCGTGTCAGGCAACACTGGAGGACATCGTGACACTGTCACATCCTCTGCAATGACATCGCCCCTGTATGAGCCAGCCATTTGAACTGGTCTGGTAGGTAGTGACGTTTGGCTAATTTAAAGCGTTGGCATCTTTCAAGGAGGGCATCAATCACAGTGCAACCCAAATTTGGCGGCTTCCGACATTGTCGAGTATTTTTGCGAGGTTAGTGCCAATACGTCCAAAGTGTATCTCACGTGAGACTCGGTGGATGTCTGGGCGCATGATCGAAGATCTTGCTTATTGCGAGAAGCTAACATACAAGTAGTTTTCTCATTAAAACGCTGATCTTATTTATATTCTTCAATTCTTCTGAGTTGGCACTACACCCGAACATTCCTTTAAGATAAAAAGTCACGTTCGCGAGCATGAGCCCGTCATGCAACGTGTTATGGAAGCTGGGGCGTTCAAAATTGTCAGGCTAGTTGTTCATACGCATGTTGTCTGTATGGGATAAACAGCCGAGTAATGGGACTGAAACACGATGACGACCGGCGCGATGGACCAAGCCTCATTGGCAAGAGGAATCGTTCAGCTAAGAATGTGTCGGCCCTTCAAAGCTCCGTGGTGTCAGAACTTGAACCGCTGAGGGCAATCAGGCATTAAATTTCTAACGTCCATAAAACCATGTTACGTGGCAATAGGTGGAGCGTTTACACTAATTAAAAATGATAGGATCTGCTACCTTATTGAAGCAGCGGAGCTTCAGCAGCTGGGAAGTAGAAAAATCGGTGGCCCATCCGTCGAACGGTGACGATGGGTAAACGTGAGGCTTTCTCCTGATGAATTTTTTGGTTAGCCAATTCCAAAGTGTGAGCATGTGCTACTCTGGAGGTACACAAACATTTTCTAGCATACCCACGGAAACTTGCGGTTGTGCACTCTGTAGGCCTAACGTTTCGGTTTGGGGTGTATGGTGCGAATCAATAGCTGCTGCTTGGCGTTCTTTTCGATCACGTCGAAATGAAGCATCCGGAGTGCCCCGGCTGCATAACGCAAGAGACCCAGGTTCGATTCCAACCACAGAAAGCGTTTTTTTTTCTTTTGCTTTCATCACGATCAATGATCATCGTCGTCAGAAAAATTTGACTTTCCTGCAAAGCGTAATGGCGTATAACGGCATTTTTGAGTGATCTAGAGTTTCAGTCTAGAACAGACGAAGCTCGAAACAACCCGAGACCCAGACCTCTTCTCTTACTCCGTTGTTTTGGCTATGTGTCACGTGGATCCTGGGTTGGTGCAAGGTGCCACGTGCCTGCGGAGTAAGTGCCCGTCTTAGACGAAGCAGCGTAGTCATCACCCTATTTCTGTGCCAAATAAAAATCCCTGACGGTATCTTAACGAGGTGATCGGCCCGTATTCCTTATCAGCTGCACTGATGCAAGAAATAGGTGTGGGCAGGGTATGAAATGCGATGGAAAGATAACCGATGGTCAATAAGGGCAAGAGAGTGCATCCCTAGAGAACGGAAGAGTGGCAGGGGGCGGCAAAAAGTTAGATATGCAGTTGAGATCAAGAATTTGCAAGGATAAATTTTTCGCAGTTAGCACAGGACTGGGATAATTGGAGATCTATGGCAGAGGCCTCTGCCCTGCAGTGGGGGTAGACAGGCTAACGATGATAATTAGAATGATGCAATTTATCACCTACAAAATTTGGGATTGGGGGTTTCCTTGGTTCTGGTGCTTTAATTAAACCTCTGTAGACGGTTTTCTACACTTTAAGTCATCATGCCGCTCCTTCTTGGAGAAGTTAAGTCGTCTGCAGTATGCCATAAATAAAAAATAAACTGAAAAAAAGTATGGCGCCGCTTGCACTGATTGTGCACGGCTTTCAAAACAGCAGAGCTGGCAGCCCGTATCCCTTGGCCGGACACATGGCTGTTGCATTATCATCGTCATAATCATGACCATCATCATCATCACACTGGGTGATTTGATTGATTGTAGGGTTTAACGCGCCGACGCAGCGCAGGCGATGAGCCGCGCCGTAGTGGAGGGCTCCGGATTAATTTTGACCACCTGGGGATCTTTAACGTGCGCCGAAATATCGTACACACGGGCGTTTTTGCTTTTCGCCTCCATCAGAAAAGCGGCCGCCGCGGCCGGGAATCGACCCCGCGACCCCGTGCTCAGCAGCGCAACGCCTTAGCCACTGAGCCACCGTGGCGGGTCATCCCACTGGGTCCACTGCTGGATGAAAGCCTCCCTAATCACCCTGTAACCGCTCCTGAACTGCGCTTGTGGGGTGCATTTCCCTCCTAATTTTATTTCGTCCCTCCATGGAGTGATTGGCCTTCCTGTTTTTGCATGCCCACGCCTGGGTGTCCATTGTGTCACCCTGCTAGTTCGCCGATTGTCATTTTAGATTATTACGTGGCCAGCACAAGTTCATTTCTTTTTCTTTATTTGAACTACCATATCTTCTACTCTTGTTTTTCCTCTGATCCAGGAAGCTCTTGGCTGTGTCTAAGCTTTAATCCAATGACTATTCATTCCATTGCTCTGTGATCCGTCATAGGGTTGCTTTCAAGTTGCATAGTAAGGCACCACGTTGCCGCTCCATACATGGTCACCTTACTTTTACTTCCAAATAGCCTCTAAAAGTTTTCCGTGACAGGCAGGCTCTGATTGTTTGGTACTCAGGTTTTCACATCTCATCCCAAGGTGGACCACGTTATAACGTGCTGGAACTCGCGGCCAAGTCCAAAGCCAACGCGCGCTTTGAACCTAAACAAAAAGCTCTGCTTCTGGAATGACATGATAGCTAAATCGCATAGACGCTGGTTTCATATCGTGAATAACCTAGGTTTAAATCCGACCAGAGATATTTTTTTTCTATTTGGTTGCACATTTTTGTTCCTCGCCCCTGCGAACTCCGTGCTCCTCGGGTCTAGGGGTGGCCTATGGTTAGGTCGCCGGTTTAATGGCGTAAGGTTCCCAGGTTCGATAGCCGGGACGTACTTAACCACACATGTTTTCTTGGGACTTCGAGGTTTTGTGGTTCGACGGACCGGTTCGTGTCGGTATAAATAGCTCTGCTGACAAACACACCAATCAGGCTACCAAAAACGGTGTCTGACAAATCATCAATTTTACGTCATGTACACCAAATAAAAGCATCAATGGTGGTATGCTTAGTTTTACTGAGGCCAGTGCAAACGAAAATTTTCGAGCACGAGGAGACGGTTTTTCCTTAAGTTATGGCTTGGAAGTCTAATGTGAGCACCCCTTTCGACCTTCTTTCTTTTTTCCGATAGAATCCGCGGGGGCAAATAATTTTAATTCCAGAGTCGTCGACAGGACACGATGACCATATATGTTGTTCATCTCTATACCCGCAGCTCTTAAAACGAGGATGTCCGAATATTGGGCTGAGCAATGGTTGTTTCTGTATTCCTGACTCCAAAACATTGAAAACCCCCAAGCCCTTTCTGAAAAGAAATTTATCCCGCGATCTTACTCCAAAAAACAAAGAAGCAGGGTTTCTGAGAATATATACAAAATTCGGAGGGAATAGTATCCCAACCTGGGGAAAAAGTTTAATCATTTCCCACAAACACACACAAGATTAAAATTACGCCAATAATCCACTCAGGGTTCGCCTTCAACCGGCTGACAGAGCTTGATGTAGGAAGGAGTCCGAAGGACAAAGGATTGCTTGGGTACCTGACCACTACTTAAGGTGTAGCCATTGCAAAATTATCAGTGTTCAATGGCCAAGTGCACACAATACTACAAGAAAGTAGGGCCTTGTCTGGCTGGGATTACATGGGCTGTAGATATCTAGGTAGTTCTTTGTGACAGAATTTGAACAGTTTTCAACCGTTGCTTTTTTTACAACAGGGTCAGGTCCCTCCTTTCCAGGATAAACGTTTGTTTGTCGTTATCACCGGTGCCACAGAAAGTATAATGTTGTAAATATGTAGAAGGCCGCAGCCTGTATATTAAATACAGCAGCTATGCCGATGCGCGTGAGTCTCTTAGTGTGCAAAGCATGCTCACGCACTCATGTTCTGCCCGACTGCATGCATTAGGGGCGAGTTCCGGCAGCGTTCCGCTACCATAACAGAAAAGGCATACGAAAAACGTCCCGCCAGTGTCTCTTTAAGACTGAGGCAACACCGGGCCTTTGAGCAGTTTTGCACATTTTGATCATTTTTGTAGCATTAGTTGGTCATAATTTGAGCGGCATAATTGTGAGATTTTGAACCTGCATAAATGTTCTCGCATCAAAATATCAGAGACATGGCCATAAATTGCACGCCTATGTTAACCAGTGTGCAGCGAAGCACGCTTCCAAGGCACAAAACCGATAGAAAATACTCTAGTGGCAGTATTAAAGTGACGCTTAAATGTCACAGTGCATTTAAATATAATATTGGAGGTGTTAAATATACTACCGTACGTCAACAGAAAGGGCAAGTATCTCAATAATTACCGAAAAGTTGCTAGCACTTTCAAACTTTCCTCTGATCATTTTGTTATTCTTGTACATTGTGGTGTAAAGCACCGCCCACAACTTACCGCGTTATGTCACTCGTACTTGATGTCAGTTTCATTAAGCACCCCGGGATCAGGCATTGGTTAAAGAATTGACATAAAGGACGCCCCCTCATTAAGCGGTAGTGCTGTGGAAGCAAGAAAGACAGTGGTTGTTCGGGTGTATTCTTGAAGCATCTTTACATCTGAAAGAATCAATTCGCACACAATTTAATGGCTGCAGTGGGTGTCCTCTGCTTTTTCTGTGCATGCATTTATATGAGCGCACGTACATAAATAAAGACTAAGGTCGTAATTATGAATCAGCCCGTCATGCACTATACGGAAAAATAGTAGTGGCTTATGTCGGCTATGCCAGGGTATACGTAGCGTGAGCTAAGGTTCAGCTGGTTATCATTTGCTTTCCTGGTTATCCAGGATTAGCTTGAATATCATGCTTACTGTTGCTTCAGTGACACACACACGCTATACGCATTATGTGACAGTTGTATATTTCTCAAGCGGCTCCGACACAGCGTCAAAGGTTGCCCCAGAGCTAAGCTGGTTCCACAGGCGCACGCCGGTGTTTTTGCGACGGCCGAGCCATCGGTACCACACCCGTTCACCCCTAGCATGATCATCAAGTAGAACGAGCCACCACGTGCAGAACGGAGGTCGGCAAAGACGCTGGGTGCGTGGGGTGTGTGAGAGACGCGGGGCAGTGGGCGGCGTTCTATGCGCCGTGCGACGTCACGGCTACTCGCTCAGTCAAAGCACGGCTCTCCAGGAGCCATGTGAAACTGCTCAACCTCGGCCTGTGTAGCTCACGCTGCAAAATTACATCCATGTCTAGGATCTTCGTCTCCCAATTTCGGTGTGGGGAATACAAAATTTTCTGTCAGTTAATCGCTACTTATACGATGTAGAGAAGGTGTCAAATATCCACCAGGCCATTGTTTGATAACACTTGCAGGTGGCGACCTCGAAAAGGCGGTATGGTCACATACGAAAAACACGTATCAATTGGTAGAACATTGAAAGTGCTATGAAAAATTTTGAAGTGCGTAAGAAATGGCAGCTTATATTTTAGTCTGAAGAACACCTGGCCTTACAAATTGCACTTCTGAACGACGGGCTGCCTGTTGGCATGCATTTTTCCCTACCATGACGCCTGCGCCAAAATACGTAAGGAGGGCGGCGTTTAGTGCAATACAATCGATGCGCAAACTCCACATACCCGAATATCCATGTGCAAACCGGCAGTGTCCCATGGTAGTGTGTGTAAAGGTGATGTGTCTATTGGAAAGAAATTTACACCCTGCTTGCGCTACTCGCATGATTCAAGCGTGCGATTTTTCTTTCGGGCACAGAAAAGCATGGGCAGCTACAAACACAGATCAACACCTTTAGTTGAGTGAGCGGTTAGTAACAGAAACGTACCCGTTAGCTCAAAGAAACTGCATCAGAAGTAGAATAATAGAAATGACCTAAGTATAGACAATGACGACGAAATGACAACGAAATAAGTAGAACTGATACATTCAGGTTTCTACACTTCAAACGGCCTCGAACGACTACAGCGTCTTGCGGAACTTCTGGGCAAAACTCCTGTTTTCCTTGTTAAAGCGTCCCAGAAATGCTTTGTAAATGTGGATAATCGAATGCATGCAGATGGCTGAATGCAGAACGAGGGATTTCTGAGCGGTGGGGGATCCCAATACATTGTACGGATAATTAGTCAACAATGTTTGAAGACAGTCTTTCTCAGACGATGAGCCAGTGAACCCAATGCCGATGACGCAACGGTGAGGCGCCCCCACGTTCGCCAATTGCGGTATACGCGGCGCCACCGGCAAAGTCACTGTTATTGGCTGCCCGTTGCTCTTCCTGGTTCCTGTGCGATATAGAATACGCGTAGAGTACCACATTTCTGGAGCGAGGTTCCTAAGCGAGCACTACACGTCAGCTGAGTAAACATAAGTTATCCGAGCCACATCGTTGGCTGCAAAGCCAGCGACCGGAGTGGTGTCAAAAGGAGGGACTCACTGCCAAAAGGTCCGCGCGTGTGAGCTGTCTAAATCGAGCGCATCGGCCTATCGAAGTTGGTGGCGTCCAGATGTGCTCGGGTTTTTAACAGGAATTTCCCGTCCGAAGCACACATCTACAGCCTGGAGTCCGTACAGAGGAGCGCAGTGGACATGAAACATCTTCCTTTGAAGAAGAATACCGTGCCGACATTGTTTTTTCCTAAAACCCAGGTTAGTCTGCCTCATTGGACTCCGAAGGAAGAACGCGCACTCAGTTGCTTTGGCAGAAACAATGGATATATATTAAAGGAGCCATGAAGACAAAATGCAAATTTGTTTTAGTCATAAGATTTCGTGCTTTACAGTGCCCCCAGCCCTTGGCCGGATACAAACCTTGTTTTCTTCACTGAGAAATAAATAAATCTAGGTTAAAATTTTCATTGTCTTGCTAAAGCGTGGGTTTTCGTGGTCTGCACTGAATTCACCGGAACCGACCACTCTGCAGCCTAGGAAACCAAGCATAATGCACGCAGTACCAACAGCAGTACGCATCAGTACCTCTATGTTTACATGTGATTTCGTAGCTTCCACTGTTTGTTCCACAATTCCTGTTGCTTTAAAAAGAATGTGCCCTAAATTTAAGCAAAAATAGCTCGTTCTGCAAGCGTCTAAGCTCAGCCTAATTCGCATTTGCTTCTGCCGGCCTCCGCCAACTGCAGAGCTGGCTGGTATGACATCATAGGTTCTGTGGCGGGAAATGAGCGATTGGGTCGCATGGCCATTCCCTTTTTTCCTAATTATTTAGCTTATTTGAGAGAAGTTTATATTAAAACTGGTGTCAGTATGATCCCAACAAGGCCGTCTTTTGAATGAACCAAACTTGTGTTTTTTCTTCATGGCTCCTTTAACGTGTGTTACACTGCTTATGTACTATTAAGCCTTCGCATGCAAACAATATCCAGTTTGGCCTCGCTCCTTGCGTGTGATGGACGGTGAAAGTTACATGTATAGCGCACAGCTTCGTATGTACAGTAACTTTGGTCCTGCCAAATTTGCTAGAGGTTTCCTGTAATATCGGATAACACGGTCGTTTTGCGCTGAATAACAGGAGGGCGTGCAAAAACTCGTTGATAAGACGTCGCGAAGTTAATTCTATAAAACGCATAAGTTGTGTCTGAGAGAGATGACTGTATGGCTGATTGCGGAAACATTTAGCGTAAAGCAATCAACCGAAATTTTTTTTTTTTGAAACAGCAATGCTGCTTTCGCTGAGCTCGAAAAATGCAAAAACCGCCGCGGAGGGCCAGTCACCAATTGGGAACAGTCATTATGCAAGCGGGGCGCTCGAACGCACCGCAGAAGGAGACTGCTCGATTTTGATCACATTTGATGATGATGATGGTTGGATGTTTATGGCGCAAGGCCAACTGGGGCAAAGAGCGCCAAAACAATAGTCATATATGAGGGGTGAAACCTTAAACACTAAGTAAAATCAGCAAAGACAAAAGTAAAATCACAAGACGACAATGAGCATGGCTGGTGTATATGGCCAGATTTCATGATGCGTGATAGAAAATGAGGTTTAAAAATTTGACGTCGTACAAATACTCAAACACTCGTTTCATGGAAACAATGGCATCATCACCTAGGAAAAACGATGGATGTAAGGCAATATGTTGTCTGTAGAGTTCTCTGAAGTGTTTGTGTCGTGTTGTGTGAAGTTCCTTGCATGTGATTAGTATGTGCACTACGGATAGGGCCTCTCCGCGCCTGCTGCACTGGGGTCTAGAAGATCCCGTCAGCAGATACGATTGCGTCGCATGGGTGTGCCCTATCCGCAGCCTACCCAAGGCGACTTCCGTGTGTCTGTTGCGTGAGTCAGCTGTGTACCGTCCCAAGTGTGGCTTTATTACATGTAGTTTGTTGTCTGTCTGTTCGTCCCAGTGTGTTTGCCATGTTCTGCGCAGGTGTTGTCTTATGTGTGGCTTGAGGTCTGTGTAGGGTGCGGTTGTTATGTCTACAGTGTTCCTGAGTGCAGCAGCAGCGGCCCTCTCGTCTGCCAACTCATTTCCAGCGATCCCAGCGTGTCCTGGAACCCAGCAGAGGAGCAGCTGATGCTTCTTTGCATACACAGACATGATAGTGTTAAATACAAGATTAACTGTGTGGTTTTTGGGAGGTGTATGCGATGACAGTGCGCGAACAACGCTCAAGGAATCTGTGTAGATGATAGACTTCGGAATTTGATTTTCAAGTATGTGTCGTACAATCAGCGAAATCCCATACGCTTCTGCTGAAAAAATTGTCGTGTGGACGCTCATGGTTCTGGCTGCACTGAAATTCGGACCATGAGCAGCGCAGGAGACCATAGTCGAGGTTTTAGACGCGTCACTGTAAAATTCTGCAAGTGGGTATTTAAACTGCAGATACAGAAAGTGCTGCAGTATTGAAGCTCGCGGTACCCGCTTTTTGTCAAGTTTCATAAAAGAAAGGTCGGAGGACACAGGACGAACTTTCCAAGGAGGTAACATGTCTGAAAAGGATGATCTGTACACATCTCTGTACACATCTAAAAACGAAGCGCTCAGATCCGAAGCTCGCTCTCTCACTCTAAGTGAAAAGGGCAGAGGAACGGATGGGCGATTTACAAAAAGCACAGATGTGGATGTGTCGTTAAAGACAGGATAAAAAGGATGGTTATTCAGCGATGAAATTTTAAAAGCATAAAGTAAGTCCATGTATGTCCGTTGGTTCTAAAGGCTCCACTTATTACACTCGACATACAGACTCTCGACAGGGCTGGTGCGAAAAGCACCCGACGCAAGCCGTAGCCCCAAGTGTAGCACTGGCTCAAGGATTCGCAATGCTGTTTTAGTAGCCGACCCATATACCACACTGCCATAGTCTAAACGAGACCCAACCAAAGCAGTATAGAGCCGTAGTAGGAGTTCTTCGTCAGAACCATACGACTAATGGGAGAGAACCTTAAGTATATTCATTGTTTTCAGACATTTATGTTTAAGTTTCTTGATGTGTGGAATGAATGTGAGTTTCTGGTCAAACAAACACCTAAGAACTTGTGCTTCTTGTTCACAGGAAGCGACACACCATTCAGAGTAATGTCTGGGTCGGGATGAACCCCGCGCTTCCTGGAGAACACAACGCAGGAGCTTTTTGCAGGATTCAATTTAAACCCATTCTTGTCTGCCCAGCCGGCAAGCTTCTTGACACCAAGCTGGACTTGACGTTCGCATATTGACATATTACATGATTTAAAAGATATTTGAACGTCGTCTACATACATAGAATAAGAGATTGTTGGTGGCAGTGCCTTTCCATGAGGGTACATCTTTACGATAAAGAGAGTGCAACTCAACACGCCACCTTGCGGCACGCCATTTTCTTGGACGTGAACCTTTGAGAGTGCACAACCAACTCTTACTCTGAACGCTCTCTCCGACAAATAACTAACAAGGGTGTTCAACATATTACCCGAAACACCGAATGACCTGAGGTCACTAAGGATCCCATAACGCCAAGCGGTGTCGTAGGCCTTCTCGACGTCGAAAAAGACAGTTAAGCAGTACTGCTTATGCACGAAGGCACCCTTGATGTATGAGTCAAGTGCAACCAGTTGATCGTTCGTCGATCGCCCCACCCTCAAGCCTGCCTGGCAGCTCTCGAGAAGACCATTGTACTCGAGGAAGTACACGAGCCTGCGATTGATCATCTTCTCGAAGAGCTTGCACAGGCAGCTCGTCAGGGCTATTGGACGGTAACTTGAGGGGGACGACGGGTCCTTTCCCTCCTTCAAGAAAGCCACTACAATGGCTTCCCTCCAAGAGTGTGGAATGTGCCCCGAAAGCCATATTTTATTATATAGATGTAGAAGTGCTTCAAGTGTGTCTGCGTGTAGGTGTTGTATCATTGTGTATGTAATGTTGTCTGGGCCTGGAGCTGAGGGTTTACACGTGCTCAGAGCAGCCCTCAGCTCATGTAGTGAAAACAGGGAGTTATAAGAAGTCTGTGAATTGTTGCTGTCGTGTAGGGACTTCTTTTCACAAGAGGCTTTATACTTCAAGAAAGTGTTCGTGTAGTGTGCTGAACTGGACACGTGTTGGAAGTGTTGTGCGAGTGTGTCAGCCTGGTCTTCCAGTGTGTCCCCTGTTGTACTGACCAGGGGCAGGCTGTGTGTATGTTGTCCTTTGAGTTTGCGGATACGTGTCCACACCTTGCGTGTGTCTGTGTATGAGTTTATAGATGTTATGAATGAGCGCCAACTCTCTCGTTTTGCCTCACGGCGCGCACGTTTTCCTAACGCCTTGGCCCGTTTGAACAAAATGAGGTTACCCGACGTGGGGTACCGACGAAGGACACCCCACGCCTTGTTCTGGGCCTCTCGCGCCCGCCTACAATCCTCATTCCACCACGGCCTCCGCTGGTTGCGCGGGGCACCAGAGGCGTGGGGAATGGACTTTTCGGCGGCGTCGAGGATGTGCGCCGTGAGGAGTTGTGCGGCTTCATCTACGTGTAGGTGTGCTATGGATGTGTGGTGTAGTTTCGATGTCTCTGTAAATGTGTTCCAGTTAGCTCGTGCTTCATTGAACCTATTATGGGAAGATGAACTGCTTGGGCGTTTACCTATATATCTACGTGAGGTGGGGAAGTGGTCACTACCATATGGGTCAGTTCCCACACCCCACTCGAGAAGAGGAAAGAGAACTGCGGAGCCAAAAGCCAAGTCAAGACATGAGTATGTGTTGTGTCCTATGTTATGATATGTAGGCTGTTTATTGTTGAAAAGGCATGCTCCAGAAGATGTCAGGAATTTCTCTATCAGGCGACCTCGGGCATCCGTTCTGGAAGAGCCCCAAAGAGAGTTGTGAGCATTAAGGTCGCCTGTAAGGATGTATCGTTCGGGCAGCTGGTCAACCAGCGCCTCGAAGTCGGAGCTCGTAAGTGCAACATCAGGAGGAATGTATATGGAGCATACCGTTATCAACCTATTAAATATCATTGAGCGAACGGCTACAGCCTCAAGGACGGTGTTCAAGGTGACAGGGTGGCATGCTAAGGATTTGCGGGCGATTATGGCAACACCGCCAGAAGAGTGTGTGCAGCCACACCTGTCTTTCCTGTATACCAGGTAACTATTCAAGAAATTTGTGTGTTTGGAATTCAGATGTGTTTCCTGGACACACATTATACTTGGCTGATTGGCATGCAGAATCTCATACACGTCGTCAAGATTATTCAGAAGGCCTCTGCAGTTCCATTGAACAATATTTTCTCTTCCCATTATTATGTGTTCAGAGCTACTGGAGTGTGACTATTTAGGTAGGGTCTTTCGGGGCTTGCACAATTGGGAGGGGTTTTCTGGCTTTCTCACTGACCTGGACGTCGCAGCCCGTTCCTTCCGCTGCGATGAAAGCCGGAAGGGCTCGACGTCCATGTCGTCATCTGAAGGCAAGGGGGTGCCCAGCGGACTGGGCCCCCTTGACGTGGTACCCTTTCGGGTGTTCTTCGCCTGCGCTGCCAGTGCCGAAGGCGTGGGGAGCACCACAGATGGCACAGGCAGTGAGGCGAGGGAGGGGGTCGCTGTGACTGCCTCCGTCTCCATCTTCGTGCCCTTGCGTGTGCTTTGGGCGGTTGGAGAGGAAGCAGTGGATGCAGCGGCATCCCTAACAGACGTTGTTGCCCCCACAGCCGCTGCTAGGCGAGCAAGCGGTGCGGAGGTGGGTTGGGCTGCCAGGGGGCAACCCAGGGGGGGGGGCGGGGGCGGGACCAAGTCTGACTGGCAGTACTGGGTCTCCGCCGAAACCAGACGCCGCTCCGCCCCCCGGCGAGCTGCGTCGGCGTACCTCCCCAGGGGGAAAGAGGCGAACCTCTTTCGCGCCTCTGGGAAGGTGATGTTTTCAGTGACTTTGATGTTGATTTTTTTCTTTTCCAATTGAAACTTTTCACATTTTCTGGAGTAGGCCGCATGTGGACCCTGGCAGTTTACGCAAAGAAATTGTTGAACGTTACAGTTGTCGGACGGGTGGTCGTGCTGGGCGCATTTTGCGCAGGTAAGTCGGCCGCGACAGGAGTTTGTGCCGTGCCCGAACCGTTGGCACTTTAAACAGCGCCGTGGGTTCGGGATGTACGGCCGGACTGAACATCGAATGTAACCTGCGTTGATGAATTCTGGAAGGGTGGACTTGTCAAAGGTTAGGATGAGGTGCTTTGTCGGTATTTGTTTATCGTCTCTGCGGATGGTTATGCGCTTGACCGCTGTTACGCCCTGACTACGATGGCCCTCCAGCAGGTCAGCTTCAGATTCATTTAGTAGGTCATACTCGGAAATCACGCCCTGGGAGCTGTTTAGGCTGCGGTGGGGTGTGACTCGGATTGGCAGATCGGCCATGCTGGTTTGAGCAAGGAGTTTATTGGCCTGATCCTGGCTACTGACCTCTACAAGAATTTCACCGGTTCGTTGTTTTTTGGCCTTATACGACCCTCCAACAATACCGTCAAGAAACTTTGAAATGAGAAATACCGACTGTGAAGCAAGAGGTTTTTAATGGTCTACAGATTCCATCACGATGAAGCGAGGATAGTTGTTCGGTTTCGGAGGACTCAAGTCAGGAAGTGGTGGAAAGGAAACTTCGGTGCGGCCCCTTTTCGGGGGCCGATCACGTCTGGGGGGGGTTTGGAAAATGCCATATGATACATTGGAAAGCAGGGAGACGGGGGTACTTTCTCCTTTGACCTTACCCTGGTAGTCAAAGAGGTCCCAGAGCTCCCTGCCTGGTAGACAGGCAGGGAGCCCATCGGCCGGAGCTTGACCAAGGCTCCGACGGCCACCGTTCGTGGTTTCTAACCCTCCACCTATAAACACATCGCCACGGTTGGATCCAGCTTATGTTTGGGGGCTCGGGGTCCGCGGTATCGCCAGTACCGTCACCAAAACTGCTCAAGGTGCCCCGTGCGGGGTGATCACATTTGCAATTAATTTGCACACATGCAGCAGGCTAGAAAGGACTCCCAGAACACGTAGTTGCCAGTATCACTAAAGCTTCATATCGGGCTCAATAACACAGTGTCAAAAATACAAGGGAATGACTGCAAACATGGTGTGATGACTGGCGTCCCACGAGTGGGGACAAACCCGGACGACGGCGCAGAGCAGGTTCCACGAGAAGAAGAAGATGGTGACCGGGCCAATTTCCCTTAGAGGGTGTGTGCCAGGAGGGGAGTATCATGATCATGGAGGGCTGGCCTAGGAAGCGGAGCGAGGAGCGGAGGTTCCGGAGGGCAGCTGGACCAAAACGACCGGCAGGCGGGTCGAGGCTTTCGTGGCTTTCAAGGTTCGAGGTTCGTGGTCGTTCCAGCGGGGTGATGTCCACGGGCCTGTGACGCGGAAGACCGACGTCGCCGTTCGGGAAGCTGTCAGATCGCCGCGACGACCCTGGGAGCCGCAGTTCCGAGGCAAGGCCTAGCGAGCGGAGCCAGCGGCGCGTGACTCAGCGGAACCGCGACTGGTCCGCCGTCTTCCGAAACCCTGCGGCGAGGGCGTCAACGCCGTGGCGACTGAGCGCCATCACTGTGGGACAGAGCCGTGAGCGTGGCATTGTTTTTTAAGTGCGAATGCACTTCTTAAGCGAGCCTGAATCGTCCACCGCCGTAGTCCGCATAGCAACAGCTGCGGGTGCGCGCTCTCCTCGTCTTCCCTAGCAACGGGAGGAGATGGGCGCGCTGCCTGGCCGCTGACATGGCACATACCCACGTGGGGGATTGGCCAGGAATCGGGCGTGAGAAGGGCTAATGTACCCGCTTAAAGGAGTACTGACACGAAATTTCAAAGCTGAGATCCGCTCTAGCAATCAAGTACAACGACAACACAAATAGGTGTCTGTGAATAAATGCATCTTTCTTTCTTTGCAGTTGTGTGTGTGTGTGTGTGATCTCTCTTTCGCGAACATTACCGAACCGCGCAAATTCAACTCGTGCATTCGTAATTTCACATTCTTCCCCTCGGGGAAATGCGGGGAATTTTTTTTTTCCCCGCTTCTCACCCGAACTCTAGTGGGTCGGACCTGTTTGTATTTTTTATTTCGCTTGTGTGCGCGTTCCGTCTGCAATATATTCAGTGTTGAATTATCTGTTCAAGACCATGGCGCCAATTTTCTTGTGATCTTCCTCCGCGAGTCACACACCCGTCTGCTTAACCCCAACGTCCTCACAATTTTTGGCGTCCGCGATGCCTCCATGCCGACCCGCGACTCGGAAAACAGATGGGAGCAGTCACAGGAGCCGGAATCTCCTCCGACGGGTATCGGCCCAGTAAACGGGACAGGAAGCGTTTTAACAGTCGTTCCAGAAGTCCAGTGTAGCTGGGCGAACCGCCGTGCCCCCCAACGAACGCGGAGACAAAGCCCGACACACGCGTGGGTGCAGCCAGACGCGAGGCGTCGAGAAAAACGCCGCGGCTACCGGCAGTTACTGTTAGCCCTTCTACGATCAGCGTTGCTGAGTTAAGCAAATGCAACAACATGATCGTACGCTTCAAAAGTTTTTCGGTGAGGTCTGGAAAAAGATGATGGTGAACTCGGCTGCTATCCAATTTGAAATGGTAAATGGCGTTCTATACCGGCGGTACCGTTTACCCTCCGGACAAGGAAGAAGGCAACTCGTCGTCCCCAAGGAGCTACGAGGCATCGTCTTGGACAAGGCCCACCAAGGAACCCTCGGCAATCACAGGGGTATCAGGCGAACCATGGAGCGCATCTGCAAGGACTTCTACTGGCCTGGGATGCAAGCTGACACTGCACGCTTCGTAAAGTTGTGTCGCATGTGTCAGACGGCTGCGCCTAAGCACCGAGTAGCCACGGGAGATCATGGCGGAGATCGAGGCATTTCGGCGTGTTGCCATCGATCTGGTCGTCCACCTCTCGCCCCAGCGCCTAGAAGAGAAACCCCTCCACAGGGTTCAAGATGCCACACGCACCCAACGACGAAGTTGCGGGTGTGCCATTCCCTCTAACTCCTACTCTATTACCGACTGCTCGTGCCGATTAACCTTTCCCAGCCATTGACAGAGTAGGCACAGAAGAGGACACCTTTGTCTGACTTTTTTTAAGTAGCCAGTTTATTCTATAGAGTGGATTTAAGAGTGGCAAATGCCGTTTCTTTCGTTGGTTTCCCTTCCATTGGGTTAGAGACTGTTTTGTGCTGTTTCGGACTGACTGCGAAGGACCTTCACTCCGGCACGTTGCTTCGGTGCCTTGTGTCACCATGAGTGAACATTTTTGTGTGCCGAGTTTTGTTTCCCCAAACAAACCTCTCGAGAATGGGGGTGAATGTGATGACTGGCGTCCAACGATTGGGGAAAAACCCGGACGACGGCGCAGAGCTGGTTCCACGAGAAGAAGAAGAAGATGGTTACCGGGCCAATTTCCCTTAGAGGGTGTGTGCCAGGAGGGGAGTATAATGATCATGGAGGGCTGGCCTAGGAAGCGGAGCGAGCGGCGGAGGTTCCGGAGGGCAGCTGGACCAAAACTACCGGCAGGCGGGTCGAGGCTTTAGTGGCTTTCAAGATTCGAGGTTCGTGGTCGCTCCAGCGGGGTGATGTCCACGGGCCTGTGGCGCGGAAGACCGACGTCGCCGTTCGGGAAGCTGTCAGATCGCCGCGACGACCCTGGGAGCCGCAGTTCCGAGGCAAGGCCTAGCGAGCGGAGCCAGCGGCGCGTGACTCAGCGGAACCGCGACTGGTCCGCCGTCTTCCGAAACCCTGCGGCGAGGGCGTCATTGTTTTTTTTTCCCCGCTTCTCTCCCGAACTCTAGTGGGTCGAACCTGTTTGTATTTTTTATTTCGCTTGTGTGCGCATTCCGTCTCCAATATATTCAGTGTTGAGTTATCTGTTCAAGACCATGGCGTCAATTTGCTTGTGATCTTCCTCCGCGAGTCACACACCCGTCTGCTTAACCCCAACGTCCTCACAATTTTTGGCGTCCGCGACAGGACCTTGCTCTACTTCCATCTGAAGAGCTAAAGCAGGCAAGTGGGTGTGACGAACGAGGATGGATCTCGAGAAGTTGATGCTCATCGGCAAAGAATTAGGGCTGTCAGGTCAGGATCTCAGAGAATGGATCGACGCTGAACGCGCGAAAGAAAGAGAGAAGCGTGCGACCGAACGCGAGTCGGCTAAAGAAGCCGCAAGGTTAGCACAGCAGACGGAGACCGAGACCAGAGCTCGAATTGAGGCTGAACGCGCCATGCTTGAACTGAGGCTACAACTTCAGGAATGGTCGCAGGGTTCCAACGCGAGTTCGGATGCCGTGGGAAGTTACACCGCGACTAATGCGGCACAAAGCTTCCACAGCCCTCACAAGTTGATTCCCGCTTTTAATGAGGAACGAGACGAGCTCGACGCTTATATACAGCGGTTCGAGAGAGTGGCAACAAGCCAAGGTTGGCCTTCGGACAAGTGGGCGCTCTCATTACACTTGTGCCTTACAGGTGAGGCGCTCAGTGCCGTTGGCCGCATGTCGTCCGACGATGCACTGGACTACACGAAACTGAAAAAGACCCTTTTACAGAGGTTCAGGTACACCGAAGAAGGGTACCGGTGCAGGTTTAGGGAATCAAGGCCGCTGAACTCAGAAACAGGTCGTCAGTTTGTTGGTCGTCTTCTCGGTTACTTCGACAGCTGGCAGGAAATGGCGAAAACGGAGCAGTCGTACTCCGCGCTCCGGGACAAAATGGTGTCCGAGCAATTCCTGAGCCAGTGCGACGAGAAGCTCGCCATTTTCCTCAAAGAAAGGGGCTGCAAGAACCTGGACCAGCTTGCTGAGATGGCTGATCAATACCTCGAAGCTCAAGGCTTAGTCAACCTGGGCAGAGGAAGGGAAGAAAAGAAAGACAGTGGCAAGCCCCCTGGACTCCCTCGCGCTCCTGATTATCATGATCGCAAGACGACCAAGCCGCATTGCTTTTTATGCAATAAGCTAGGGCACCGGCCGTCAGACTGCTGGGCTAAATCGCGGGGTTCCAGTCAGCCCAGCCAGAAGACGCTCTTTTGCGGACGGTGCCGAAAACACGGACACCGATCTGACGTTAACCCCAACGTCCTCATACATGGGTTACAATTTTCAAAAAAACGTCAGATATTGCTAATGCTATGCCACGCAGGTTTTTCGCTTCTGTTTTTTACTATTTAGAGGAACTAGAACTTCAAGAAGCCATGAAGACAAAAAAACACCCGCGTTTCCCCGAAGGGGAGCATGGGGAAGTGCGAATGCACGGGTGATGCTATGAGGGGGAGTTATGTTGAACTGTGTTGGCATTCGCCCGTTAGTTGCATTTAACACCCCCGCGTGATCAAGTGGGGATTCACACACCCCGTTAGTCGTTCTCTGGAAATCTTGGTGAATTAAAGTGTATGTTCGAGGAGATCACACACACACGCAAGTAAAGTGAAACGACAGTATTCTTATTCAGCACTTGTTGGTGTTGTCGTTGTAGTTGACGGTCATTATGACCGCCTTGGATCGCCGGCCACCCGCTTCGCCCGCTTGCGTTCGGCGTCACGAGCTTTGAGGTCGGGATCGCCGGTCACTCGCTTCGCCCGCTTGCGTTCGGCGTCGCGCGCCCTTCGCTGTGCGGCCTTGTCTTCCACTGCCAACGACGATGAAGTTGAAGCTACCGCGGTGACGTCACCTCCAGCGACGGGTGCAGTGTTCGCGTTGGATTGCGCTATACTCATTGTTGGGGGTAGCGTTGCTTGTGAAGGTTCCATCTAGGCGACCGATCTCGACGGAGGCGCGCGCTCGACTGAACTGCCGCGTGGCGCGCGACAGCCGGCGAGCGAAGGGGAGAGCGCGTGACGTCACGTGGCGTACTACGTCATTGAGCCGTTGGTACACACGCTCCCCTCCGCTCCGCGCCGTTGCTAGGGGCGACGAGGCGCGCGATAACACCTGTGCTGCGGACGGACGGACGGCGGTGGACGCGTGATTCAGGGTCGCTTAAGAAGTGCATTCGCACTTAAAATTCACCCGCATTTCCCCGAAGGGGAGCATGGGGAAGTGGGAATGCACGGGTGATGCGAAAGAATTCTTCTTGGCCAATCGCCCTAAGTGGGTATGTGCTAAAGAAATTAGGAACTCTTCTTGGCCAATCGCCCTAAGTGGGTATGTGGTGCGGACGGACGGACGGCGGTGGACGCGTGATTAAGGGTCGCTTAAGAAGTGCATTCGCACTTAACACAAGTTCGGTTCATTCAAAAGACCGCCTCGTTAGAATCATACTCACACCAGTTTTAACGTAAACTTCGCTGAAATAAGCTATATAATTAGGAAAAAGGGAGTGGCCCTGTGAACCACTCACTCATTGGCGCAGACCGGCAAAAGCAAACGCAAATTAGGCTGAGCTTATAAGCTTGCAGAACGGGCTATTTGTGCTTAAATGTATGACGCATTCTTTTTAACGCAATAAGAATGGCGGGACAAACAGTGGAAGTTACAAAAGCACATGTAAACATAGAAATACTTATGTGTACTGCTTTTGCTACTGCACGCACTATACTTGCTTTAGCTGCACAGCACTGCGGGTCTTTGGGGTTGTCTCAGACGACACTGTCCGATTGACGCAAGCAAGGGTGTCTTAAGTGACCATATTTGTCCAGCGAGCAGTATATTTCCCAAAACGAATATTTCCTCCCGGAACAAAAATAAGCCAGGCACCCCGTCAAAAACAAACCAATACCAGAAAATGGCTTGTCACGGTATGGTGGCGCCATCTATGTTCAGTAACGTAAACAAACGCGCGAGTACCTCGATGCAAGCGCCGCCGCACCGGGTGGAGACACTGTTTGAACGCTTCCGTGCTGCCGCAATTGGGTCAGCGTACTCAACGCGTTGTTCTTTTTGTTTCCCACGAGACCCAGCAACGCCAAACAGATTAGATGATTCAAACTTCGCCAGTAAACCGCGTTGCGGCGATACTTCTAGCGCGGTTTTGATACAATGACTTGCTTCGGCGACGAGCCAGTGACCTAAAATGGCGGCGCTAGCGTATACGTGTCTCCACCCTACACGGCGGACGCGTGAAACAAGGAATCCTAGGCTGCAGAGCGGTTGGTTCTCGTGATGTTACTGCAGACCACGAAAACACGATTTAGCCGGAAAATCAAAATTTAAACTTAAATTGATTAAATTCACAGTGAATAAAGCATCGTTTGTACCGGGACACGCGCTGGGGGCACTATAAAAGACGAAATGTTTAGAATAAAACAAACTTGTATTTCGTCTTCATGGCTCCTTTAAACATTCCGAATGCTACACGCAGTTGTTTCTCCCTTTTCGATAAGGTAGAGTTTATGAATTCCCAGCTTCCAGGGAGAGAGCCTAATGCTCGCTAAAATAACATGCTAATCATTACTCCAGGCCGGACCTTGCTTGAAAGATGTACCTGGGCAAAAACGTTTTGACAGAGCACAATTGACCCCAATGAGTATGCACACCAAAAAGAAATATTGCTGAATTCATGCGGGCAATTTGTGGCTGATGTTCGAGCTACCGCGGGCAATTACAATCTGGAAGATTATGTCGTACGTCGCCGAATACATGTCAATGAGGAAGAATTTTTCACTTGCTCCTACTCTTTATCCTTCTCACAACAACGCTGGAATTTTGTTTAAAACACAGTTCGCTCAGCCGCAGAGTGTGCGGCCAGCTGATGTGACGACCCAAGCCTCTATCTCTCAGGTAAGAAGTACATTTGGTGCATATATCTTCAGTGCCCCTTGAGAAGAGCCTCCACACAGCCACTTGCATTTTACTCAAAGCATAGGTACCTTACAGGCGAACCAAGGGCCAGCTGTTGTGATGAACATGCCTCTATATCATGTAATAAGTATGCGGACTTTAAATAGTTTCATATAGATGGTGTATGCAGTTGGAAAAAAACAATAAATACTGATGTTGTTTTACCTCGTTAAAACACCACTGCTAAGAAGGTTCTGGTGAGCATGAAGCAAGTGGATAGAACAAGTGGGAATACCGCTGCAATATTACCTGCCATGCAAAAGCCGTCCTGTGATGCCGCTAACCTCACTGTCCTGAGTGGTTTTCTTCGATTTTGTACGCGCCGCCTACCCTCCGCCTTCACTGTTCCTTCAACGTTCCAAATATATCACTTTGCTTTCTTCGACTCTGAAGCCTTTGAAGTGTGTGCTTTTAAATGGAGGACAGTATTCGCGGTTTGTACTAGTGCCGTGTTAATCAGAGGGGAGCTCACATAGGCCGAATTTTTTTAGAGACCCTTGTGGACAATAATATGGTTTGCTGAGAGGTGAAGTGTGGGCACCCACACAACACCGGCGCGTCGACCAATCGGTAAGCTAACAAGCGTAAAAAGCCGTCTGAACAAAAATACCGCATATTGAAAGAGAACTACTAGTTTGCACTAAACAACAATAACAGCACCCATTAGTGCAAGTAATAGCTTATAAGAAGTAGCAGCGTGACAGTACAGAAATATTTTCTGCTATGAACAAGCTCGGAACCACGAAGTGTACAAACCGGAATACAAGCATATGTGATGAGTTTGGTGAAGCAAGCTAATTCCGCCTTGTATTAATGAGCAACTGCGGAATATCGATGGGGACATTTTTCAGCCACACAGGCCAACACCACCTTGCGGCTTCGCGTGACGGCCAAGACATAGACTAATGGCCCTGGTACAGAGGTAGGTATAGAAGAAGCTGACGCCAATTTTGAATCTGCCAGAACTCCACCAGTGGCTTCAGCAGTGGCTGTCACCCCTCTGCCAGCGAGCTTCACTCCAGCCTATGGTTCGTCACCTTGAGCAATAGATAAAGCGACGCAAGGCACCAGAGGACGAGACATGTTGGGCGACACTACGCTGGCATCTGAAGGCGATGAGATGTGCCATACAGTTGACCCAACGTACGACCCATGAGATGTCTTGGTGGATGCCACCTTCAGCCAGTATAAAAGATGTATGGGGAGGTTTATTGGCAAGACGGCAGCAAGGCGTTGAAACGCAGAGAGGCTCAGCTGAGTCCGAAGGGGTTCTACCGTGCGCGCTCAGCTCTCGAGACAACAGACTGGTGATGATGATCTTGAGTCTTGAGTCTGGAGTCTTGAGTGATGATGATCTTGAGGTAATACGCTCCGCTGGCTGTTCTTCCAACTTCACGGCTGTGTAGCTGCGCTGATAGCGTTACATCGATGGTGACAAGTCTTCCTCGTTACAATCACCCCCCGCGGCGAAAAGAGCCAACCTGGCGACTTAGGGACACGACAAAATAAGAGGATCGTAGTATGGCTTGAGGCGCTGAACGTGGACAATTTCGCGTCCACGGCGGCGAAGATCCGTCGAAGGCGTCAGTGGCTCCACGACATAGTTGACGGGAGAGGTACGCTCGACTACACGGTATGGGCTGTGGTACTTCGAAAGAAGCTTGCTGGATAGGCCGGCAGTAGTAGACGGTATATAGAGCAAGACAAGAGAGCCGGGAGGAAATTCAGCTGATGGCTTGGAGTCATCACGACGGTGTTTTTGTTGTGACTGCTCTTCCGTAGTGAATGCGCGGCCAAGCTGTCGGCACTCCTCGGCATGCGAAGTAGTCTCAGAAATCAGCGCGTATTCTGAGGCGTCTGGTCGATACGGAAGGATGGTATCCAGGAGACACGATGGTTCGGGTGCGTAAAGAAGAAAGAATGGGGAAAAGCCGGTAGTGGCCTGCTGAGCGGTGTGTAGGCGTATGTTATAAATGGAGGACCTGGTCCCAATTCGTGTGGTCCGAAGAGACATACATTGCTAGCATATCGCCCAGGTGCGGTTTGAAAACGCTCCGTAAGGCCATTGGTCTGTGGGTGAAAGGCTGTAGCGGTCCTGTGGGTAACGCGGCATGCTGCGAGTAGGGCTTCAATGACCTTGGAGAGGAATACACGGCCCCTGTCGCTGAGCAGTTCACGAGGCGCACCGTGTCGGAGCACGAAACGATGTAAAAGGAACTTGCGACCGTCGCGCGCAGTGCCGGCTGGTAATGCGGCTCTTTCAGCGTATCGGGTTGAGGTGGTTGACGGCGACTATAATCCAGCGGTTGCCAGTAGCCGTCAACGGTAAAGGCCCGTACAAGTCAATACCAACACGATCAAAAGGTCGGGCTGGGTATGACAACGGCTGCAAAGCACCTGCCTGTGGGTCCGGTCGTAACTTTCGGCGCTGGCAGTCGGCACAAGAGCGAACGAACTTGCGGACAAACGTGTACATTCCGCGCTAGTAGAAGCGCAGCGGGAGGCGCTGGTATGTCTTGAGCACTCCGGAGTGGGCACACTGCGCATCTGCGTGAAGGAGTTGCAGACTGCAGAGCGCAATTGGCAAGGGGATGACAAGCAGCCATTTTCGGCCTTCGGAGAGGTAGCTACGGCGGTAGAGAAGCTCATGACGAATGGCGAAGTGGCGTGCCTGACGGCGGAGGGCTCGGGGTGCTGATGTCGTCGCCGGGTGTGAAAGGACAGGCAAAATTGAAGAAATCCACGGGTCTTTGCGCTGTTCGGCTGGCATGTCAGCAAAAGGAAGGGGCTCGCCAACACTGTCTGCAGCGTCGAGAGATGCAGAAGCGAAAGTGACAGGTGAGCGAGTTAGCGCATCGGCATCGGCATGCTTGCGGCCAGAGCGGTATATCACACGGATATCGTATTCCTGGACGCCGAAGAGCCCAACGCCAGTCGTTCCGGATGGGTCTTTCAACGAAGACAGCCAACAAAGAGCAATGATGGCCCGTCACGACATCGAATTGGCGACCGTATAAGTAGGGGCGAAATTTGTCGATGGCCCATACGATGGCTAAGCACTCTTTCTCCATGACGGAGTAGTTGGATTACGGCTTAGTAAGAGTACGGCTAGCGTAAGCGACAACATACTCGTCAAATCCCGCTTTTCGCTGCGCAAGCACAGCGCCCAAGCCGACACCACTGGCCATCGGTATGAATTTCCGTCGGCGCACGTGGGTCGAAGTGGCGGAGAATGGGTGGAGAGGTCAAGAGCAGCGTAACGTGGAAAACGCCCCATCGCATGTCGGTGACCAAGCAGAAATAGTCTTTGTCTCGCTAAGACGCTTGGTTAATGGGTGATATGACGGCAGCAAAGTTAGGGGACAAAATCGAACGAAAATAGAACAAAGTCCAATGAAACTTCTAGTTTATTTCATGCTGGTCGGTTTGGGAAACGCAGCAACAGCTTGAAGTTTAGGCTGATCAGGGAGAACGCCATCTTTGAGACTACATGACCCCAAAATAGTGAGCTTCCGGGCAGAAAAATGACATTTCTTAAGATGGAGTTCCAGGCCGCATCGTTCAGCATTTCAATACTTGTTCGAGCGCTCGAGGGGTGTGTAAAAGTCGGGGGAAAACACAACGATGTCGTCTAAGTAGCAAGACATATTTTCCATATTTGTCCTCGCAGTACAGTGTCCATCATTCACTCAAAGGTAGCGGGGGCATTGCAGAGTCCAAACGGCATCACGTGAATTCGTACAACCCGTCAGGGGTGACGAAGGCGGTCTTGGGACGAACAGCGTCTGCCATAGGGACCATGCCAATACCCAGATCGCAATCCAAAGAAGAGAAAAAACTCAGCACCTTGCAAGGAGTCGAGAGCGTCAATCGATGCGGGGCAGAGGGTATACGTCTTTGCGAGTGATCTTGTTCAAACGACGGTAATCGACCACAGAATCGGATGGAGCCATCTTTCTTTCTTAACGAGGACAACGGGTGACGCCCATGGGCTGTTTGAAGGGCGTATAACACCTCGATAAAGCATGTCGTCGACTTGTTCTTCTATAAGCCGACGTTCAGCGGCCGACACGCGGTATGGTCGTTGCCGTAACGGCGAGTGGGACCCGTTTCAATGTTGTGGCTGACGGTGGAAGAGCGGCCCAAAGAAGTTTGCTCACAGTCGAAGGAGATGCGGAACCGGTTAACTAGACAAAGGAGGCGATCACGCTGCGGAGCTGAAAGTTCAGAGTCGACAGAAGAAAATAGAACGTGGGAACTGGACGCCGATGCGGAAGGTGTGAGGGCACTAACTGGTTGCGATGATGGATCGCCGGGGACTTTGGCTAGGAGGTTGGTGTCGAGGGGCTCGACAAACCCAATGCACTCCCCACGAAGCACAGTGAACGCCGACGTGGATGGGTTAGGGATGTACATAGCAGAAAAGCCATTTTCAAGGGAGAGAACGGAGAAAGGCAGAGGGATGTTCTTGCGTCGGGAAAACAGTTGTGATGGGTTGAAGATTACGGTCGAATTGATGAGGGAAGCACAGGACACTGGTACTAAAACTGCGGAGTTTGGAGGAATCTCGGTATCTTCCTTAACAGCGAGCTTGTGCGAGAGTAAAGGCAAATCGTTGAACTAAGCATCACACACCGGCAGCAACGCAACCTCAGCGCGGGCGCAATCTATAATGGCTTGATGGCGTGACAGAAAGTCCCATCCTAAAATGATATCATGAGAGCATGAAGTAAGCACCAGGAATTCAATGATGTAAAGGGCGTCCTGTACAACGACCCGGGCTGTGCATGCTGCGAGAGGTACGGGGATCGATACCCCGCACCTCCACCAAAATTATGGGGAGGTTTATTGGCAGGACGGCAGCAAGGCGTTGAAACGCAGAGGCTCAGCTGAGTCCGAAAGGGTTCTGCCGTGCGCGCTCAGCTCTCGAGACAACAGACTGGTGATGATGATCTTGAGTCTTGAGTCTTGAGTCTTGAGTGATGATGACCTTGAGGTAATACGCTCCGCTGGCTGTTCTTCCAACTTCACGGCTGTGTAGCTGCGCTGATAGCGTTACATCGATGGTGGCAAGTCTTCCTCGTTACAGATGCTGTAATATGGCTACTAACGGCGCACGCAGATGAGGTGCGAAGAAAGAATCACTAGGGTAAGTTCTGACTGTCAACTAACAATATTGAAGAACCTATTTAAGAACTCATTCTCGGCTGTGCACAACAGGTGACTGCAAACCAGCAGGAGCAGGACCTTAAGCTTTATCTAAGTTTTCCATTCCTTGTTTGCTCAACATAGTGGATGGGCAGGTGATGCATGTGGTTTCCAGCTTCATAATATGGAATGCCTGAAGCAACTCATGCGTTGTCCTGTGTCTGAGTGAAAATAGCAGGCTAGTTTTACTAGGATTAGGATTTCAGCAACAGTTCTAACAGTGCAGTGAAAAATCCTCCCGCATGCCTTTCTCTTGCCTACTGTGCCACGTGAGGCACGCATTCCCACCACAGCCCATCTGCCTTACGTAATGACCGCTGGATATAAATGGATCATTGTAAACCACACTTGTTCGGTACTTCACAAACCATGCTTTGTGGCTTACCTGAGCTCTAACACCTGCTTTCAGCTGGCATCTTTGTTTAACACAGTCCAACAGAGAGTTAATTACGCACTCGAAGCGCCACGTGAATGCTCTTTTGCTTCCGCACATTCGTTAGTTCTTCAACTTTCGAGGCACACAGGGGACCACGGTTAGGTTTTTCTCTCCGTAGAGGCTTTAGTAATGGCCGCTTGCCACATGCAGCAGGTCGATTTGTGTTTGAGATAGTTATATTAAACGTCGCCTTGAAAAGGGTTTTTGCGAGTCAGTGCTCGTCCTAATGTATCTTTCTTCTACCCTCATCTATGAGCAGCTACAAACTTAACCAGTTTTCCATTCTGAGGCTCGTTTAATTTCAATTAATAATTTGGGCTGGTAGTACTCTGCTTCATGTTTTAAAAGTAAATACTGGACAGTGCTGTTTACAATGTCAATTGCGCAGCTGGAATGAACATCCTACATTCAGAAATATATATGTCTTGCTATCAATATTATATTATTCTATGAAAAGATCATTACCCAATATCCTAATCACTGTAAGCGCATAAGGTGTGTGCCAGTGGACTTGCATTGCTAAAGAACAAATATCATGGTTGCATTGGAAGCCAAGATAATGTATCGATGTGAAAGGTCAGTTCTGGAAGCATTTATTGTTTTTTTGCATTGCCTTTCATGCCAAAATGCGTTCGACACAGAAGTTTCTGTTCTGCCACATTCCAGAATTTACACCCTTTCTGATGTCACTTTCGCCCTTAAATAAATTGAAGGCTTTCTTCTTATCTAACACATTTTACTTCCGCAGCACGAGTTTCAGTGGTTCCAGAACAGCGAACGCAATGCAAAGGAACAGAGAACTAGGTATGTTTGTGTATTTTGGCCTTTGTAGCAAAAATAATAGTACGTGTGAAAGAAAAAGACTTGTAAGTCGCTAGGCATTTTCATGCAGCAACCAGCTCTAGCAGCGTTCTGAGCAGGCGGAACGGAAATTTCTCATTTTCAAAACGTGTCTGCAGAAGCTTTTTGTGCACTCCCGTTCCTGCTGCCAGAACTGGTCATTCTACCGGAAGTGCACACAAAAGTTCACTATCACTGGCACGCAGCTAGAGGCCACGAGACTGTGCTCTGTGGCCCACACGACAACCTGGGAGAGGCAGAGAAGGGAAGGTGGCAACCCCGCCGGAAACCTCCTCCCAGCGTCAGGCGTGTTCTTCTCGGGCAGCCTTGCAGCCGCACTGCTCGGCATGCTGGCGTCCATCAACGTGCAAATTATCATGCAGAGGAGATTTTATAACTACCCACGAGCATACATGGTGCCTGCTGTGAATGAGGCCGGGCAGCGTTGCAACTTGTTTAACTGAGGCTTTTGTGTCTGGGGACATTAACTTTCAAGCAGTTTCGAGTTAACCCCCCTGCTACGTGGCAAAATTCAGAATACGGTAAAACCCCATGAATTCCAAATAGTTAATTTAGACAAGGCATCGGGCAACGTCGAAATTCTGCATTGTTCTAGGGCTGAAAAATATTGATTTCCAGAGATTCATCCACAATTCAATTACTGTGCATTCCCCACTTTTCAGCTGATTCGGAGTCGCAGCAGGAATCAAAGGGGCAACTAAACAACTTCCAGATGAGAACGGCATGTCATGAAGCTTGTGTACATCTCGAAGTCACAAAAAAATGCACGGCACTAATTACCAACCAAGTGAAAGGCGGAATGACCATCGCTGTTGCAATCAGTCTAGTCGGCAATCACGGCTTTTTCTTTTTTCTTTTTTTATTTCAAACACTTGAGTCATTCCTTAAATCTTCACCTCCTCTACAAAGCAAACGACACTCACTGATATTTCAAAAAATAAATGTTTGGTTATTTCAACAGAATTTTTGAGTTGTTATGACGGTACTCGCGATAATTCAGACACTCAGTACTTGGGACATCCTCTCCGGTGCCATAAAATCCACATTAATGGAGTTTTATTGCATCTGCATATCTTTTTGGACTAGTTGATCGATACCTTGCTTAAGACATGAACAGTGGGTGGCAGTAATTGCAGCTTCTGTCTATGTAAAGCTAACTGTCGGAGAACTATGTCAGAGGTAGGTGGTCGTCACTGGCTGAGACCTGTGTGTGGTGCCCTTGAATGCAGGTTTTCCAATAGCACGAGTCCAGGCTCATGGATAACCCGGAGGGGAATAGGGTAGAGCCAGCAAGTAACAGCCGCTCTGACTCCCCCGTATTTAGAACACGGTAAATGACGTACAGACTGCTGGCCACAGAGGTTGCCCACATCATCCTCAGCGGGCAAGTCCGAGTTGGCGAGGTAGGCCTTCCACATACGTACAGCAAAACGTAACGCTCAACTAAATCAATATTTTTCTGCAGTCAATCGCTGTGCCCAGAAGTGTTTCCATGGAATGATGCCTGAGGAGTAATGGTGCAGTCAGTGACCATGGATAACTTTTGCAGTGGCTCCTTTGATACAGCAATATGCAATGAAAAGAAAAAAATAACACGGGAGACTAGTGCCAGTTTCATTAGGGCGTGTGTGCTTTACAAACCTTTGTACATCACATCACACCTAAAACTGCGAAGGGCAGATAAATGGATCCTAATGAAATGGGAAAACATTCATTATCATTACGAAGGCGCCCAGATGCTGCATAGTTTTGCAGCTTAAATGATTACAACAGTCTGCAGAATCAACAATGCTAGTGTGGTAAAAACATCCGTCTATGGTCACCACAAGTTAAAAACAGCAACATTTCTATGCCGAAGTCACAAGGGGACCTTGAACAACTAACCATTAAAATTTGGTGGTCTTCAAGGAGCACCCGAGCCACATTAGCTTACCAGCTGTCTTCTAGCGGTCGCATACGCCTCAGACATTTATGCAGCAACTGATCTTATCTACAGTAGCATACTTGTACCACTTAGTCTGCGTGTTTTGAAAATAAGTCGATGTTTAAATGAAGCCTTACCGGGTTCTTTCATTTTGCCGACGCTAGACTTTGCAAGCGCAATCTGGAATTGTTTAAGTCCTTCGTCGTCTCTTCGACTAGAAAGGGTTCAGAAGCGCTTCACCAGTACCGTATTTTATCGATACTCATCAGTGAGCAACTATCTGCACGTTGAGGTTCTCAAGCTCCTCAACCTTGATGAGCTATGTATCAGGCGTTCCAGGCGTGACCTGATTTTTCTTTTCAAGTGCATTCATTCTAAGTTTGAATGCCCTTGCCTTGTGAGCTCTGTTCTCCAGCGAGTGCCAAGCAGGCCACTGCGGCCGCATGGCTGCTTTCATGTTGACAATATTCTGAGCTTGGTACCAGCTAACCGATGCCTACGTGCCTTTAACTGTCTTTTTTTATCTGCTATTGACATTTTTTGCAACGACATGGTTCTTTTTAAACGCTCTTTGAAAAAGTTTCCATCTTGAATGCACATGTTCTATAGCGCGGTCGCACATGCACTTCTCCAGCTGTGCTTGTGTGTCGGAGCGAAGAGAATCATCACGATTGTGCTTGTATTTGTCGTTTAGTGTACACACAATCTCCGTGCTCTTGTTGCTCGGACAATGTCTCTGTCTCTTTGATAACTCTCCTTCTCTGTGTATATATACCCATATAATTGTACTCTTTCTTCCCTTTTCATATTCTGTCTTTTGTATGCCTTATATGTCTGTATTCTATGCATCACCCGAGAAGGCCATTTCGCTGTTGGTGAGCATTTCATATAAATAAATAAATAAATAAATAAATAGCTGTCTGCTGAAGGCTAGGTTCACTGACAACGTGGTAATCAACACAAAGAAGAAGTGTTGATTGGTGCATGGCTTCAGCGAGCATAATGTAGCTGGTCATAATCACTCTGGGTACTAATGACAGGGGCAGCATGGTCTGAAGCATTCCTTCAGCATGGTCTGAAGGAAGGAATAGGCCGTGTGTCTGATTATGCCTATTGTGCAGTGTGAAGGGATACGTAGTGAGTAATGCTCAGCTTTCACAAGGATTAGCACATTAGTATGGCCCGCCGTTTTTCCCCAAAAGAAGCCACCGTGGCGAGTATTAAACCCACATCTTCGGCCTTAACAACACAACAACTTAGCCACTGAATGCAGAAATAAACCACGGAGCATTCGCACCGAGGCACTGCACCCTGAATGTATCACCAGGTTGTCTCCGGGGCCTTTCAGGAAGCTTTTGCAGTGACATCATTGTGATGCCTCCTCCACTCAGGCTCTAATTCTGTGCAATCCCCCGCACGGGGCACCTTGAGCAATCTTGGTGAGGGTATTGGCGACACTGCGGACCCCGAGCCCCCATACATAAGTTGTGATAAACCATGACGATGTGTTTTAAGGTGAAGGGTAGAATCCTCAAACAGTGGCCGTGGTGGCCCAGGTCAAGCTCCGGCTGATGGACTCCCTGTCTGTTTAGAGGCAGGGAGCTCCGGGACCTCTTCAGCTATCACGGTATGGCTGATGAAGAAAGTACCCCCGTCCCCTGCTTCTTTTACATGCCATGTGGTAGATCGTAACCACCCCCCCAAAATGATCGACCCCTAAAAAGGGGCCGCACCGAAGGGTAATTTCCACCACTCCCAGCCCTCAGTTTTCCAAAGCCCGATAACTACCCTGGTTTTTAAATGCAGAGCATTTCAGTAACTCACGATGTAACCCGCGTTGACGGCCGTAGTCGTCCGTAGTCGTAGTCCGCACCCCTCCCCCTACACTATATAAAAAAATACTATCCGGCGCCTGGTTTCGATCCCTCGACCCTGCAGGCGGAACGCAATTTACATGGTGCTCTATCCACTGCGCCACAAAGCCGACACAGAATGGGAGGCTACGAACGCGCCTTATATCCTTGACTCATTCAAATTACTGCTGACGACCGCTCTCTCGTCAGCAGTTGCCACAAGTGCAACAACATTAACGTAACGCAAACTACTTAACGTCGTGCGCCCCCGGAAATGTTCTGCATTTGATCGTGCCCCTTGAGAGGGGGATGTTTCACTGCGTCGCCATGCGAACAGTTTGCCATTATAGTTTTCGCCCGCTCCGGTCGGTGTCGCCACGGTTCAAACCACGGCAGGGGAGCTGCGCGGGCGTTCTTTGATCGGCGGGCATTCCGGCGTGGTGGTTTGATGGTTGTGGCGAGTTCAGTCTGCACTTGAGATTTTCTGACGCACATTTAGCTACGGAATCCACCACCTGCTTCGTGTATACGTTGGACATAAGGTGCTCAGCTTGAGAGCTCAGACTTCACAAAAAATGCCCAAGAAAAATTCATGACCAACGTAAAAAGCGAAACTAGAAAAAAAAAATCCCTCGTAGTGCTCTCGTACGTGCACAGAGTTTCGCATATACTGAAAAAAGTTGCAGGCGGTTTAATTAAGCGGCTCACGAGATCAGTATGGGGGGCATTCGCAGAAACTGCCGGCGATGCGGATTCGACAGTGCTACGGCAGCTCTGCTCTGTGATATGATGATGATGGTTGGTGTTTCATGGCGCAAGGCCAACGAGGGCAAAGAGCGCCGGAAAAGAAGTTATATAATGAAGCGAGGTGATTACCACAAAAAGGTAGGTATAAAAACATGTAAATCGGACATAGTAAAATCAATTAAAGGTAATGGTGATGGCTGGTGTATAGGGCCAGATTTGATTATGCGTGATATGAGATAAGGTTTAAAAACTTAACATCTGACAAATAATCAAACACACGTTTCATAGAAACACTGCCATCGTCACCTAGAAACAGCGATGAATGTAGTGGGATATGTTGTCTGTAGAGTTCTCTGAAGTGTTTGTGTCGTGTTGTGTGAAGTGCCTTGCATGTTATTAGTATGTGGACTACGGATAGGCCCTCCCCGCACCTGCTACACAGAGGTCTAGGAGATCCCGTGAGCAGGTGGGAATGTGTTGCATGCGTGTGGCCTATCCGTAATCGAGCCAGGGTAACTTCGTTGTGTCTGTTGTGAGTATCAGTGGTGTATGCTCCCAAGAATGGCTTTGTAATGTGTAGTTTGTTGTCAGTCTGTTGATTTCAGTGTGCTTGCCATGTTGTGCGAAGGTGTTGTCTGATGTGTGATTTGAGGTCGGTGTAGGGTATTGTTGTTATGTCAACGGTAGTTGTAAGGGCAGCAGCGGCCGCCATTCGGTCTGCGGTCTCATTACCTGGAATTCCAGAGTGCCCTGGCACCCAGCACACGGTCACCTCAAGGTTTAACGCATGCACAGACATAAGAGTACTAATGAGAGCATTGACCACATGGTTTTTAGACTTCTGTGAGGATAATGTACGCACAACACTTAAAGAATCAGTATAAAAACAGATATCGGAATTCGACTTAGAACAATATGTTGAACTACAAGAAGTATGCCATAGGCCTCTGCCGTAAAGATACTTGTATTTCTATTCATAGTTCTACAGACATTAAAGGTGCCACCATGCGCAGCACAGGAAACAGTTGTGGCAGTTTTTGAAGCATCCGTGTAAAATTCAGCACACTTATATTTGTGCTGCAGGGACAAGAAATGTTGCACGATCGCGCTTCTAGGCACTCTGTTTTTCTCGACACTTATAAAAGATACATCACATCATATCGGGCGAATATGCCACGGTACTGGAAGTTCAGTAGCGGAGGTTTTGATGGTGTCTGAGAACATGACATCAAGTTGCGACGCTTCTTCTCTTACTTTAAAAGCGAAGGGAGCAGAGACTGATGAACGATTAGTAAGAAGTTGAGATATGGATGTATCATAAAAAACTGATGTAAAAGGATGTTGAGGCATTGATGAGATTTTAAAAGCATAAAGCAGGTCTGTGTATGTACGCTGACGTTCTGGGTTCCATTTGTTGCACTCTACATACAGACTTTCGACTGGACTAGTCCGAAAGGCACCACACGACAAACGGAGCCCTAGATGAAGCACAGGGTCCAGCATTCTGAGGGATGTTTTAGTGGCTGACCCATAGACACCGCAACCATGGTCCAGTCGTGAGCCTATCAAGCTGGTAAAAACACGTAAAAGAAGTTGTTTGTCAGCACCAAAAGAAATGTGCGACAGAACCTTCAGGATAGTCCATTGTTTTTAAGCCTTTATGTTTTAGTTGTTTTATGTGTGGGATAAATGTGAGCTTTTCGTCAAAGATTATACCTAAAAACTTGTGTTGTTTCTTGACAGGAATCGAGTCACCATTGAGATGAATGTCTGGATCCGGCCGGATGCCACGCCTCTTGGAAAACAAGACACAAGTACACTTCCCTGGATTAAATTTACGACCGGTTGCTGTCTGCCCCAACCAAGCTAGCTTGTTAACACCAAGCTGGACTTGGCGCTCGCAGACAGACGGTTACAAGACTTAAAGGATAATTGTACGTCGTCTACATAAAGTGAGCAGGAAATCGACGGTGGCAATGCCTTCCTGAGGGAATTCATTTTCACAATACAAAGGGTGCAACTTAAAACTCCACCTTGTGGCACTCCATTTTCCTGCACATGCACCCTAGAGAGTGCAGTTCCAAGTCGCACGCGAAACGTCCTTTTGGACATGTAACTGGAAAGCGTGTTCATCATGTTACCCCGTTATGCCAAAGGACTTCAGATCAATGAGGATACCATACCTCCAAGCAGTATCATACGCCTTTTCTAGATCAAAGAATACTGTCATACAGTACTGCTTATGGAGGAGAGCATCTTTTATATACGCCTCTAATGCAACGAGTTGATCGTTCGTAGATCGCCCCGCCCTGAAGCCTGCCTGGCAGCTCTCGAGAAGACCGTTGTACTCTAAGAAGTACACGAGTGTCCTGTTTATCATCTTCTCGAAGAGCTTACACAGGCAGCTTTTCAGGGAAATGGGGCGATAACTGGCAGGAGAGGAAGGGTCCTTCCCTTCTTTTAGGACAGCTACTACTATGGCCTCCCTCCAAGAGCGTGGAATGTGCCCCGAAAGCCATATTTTGTTGTATAGGTGTAGGAGTGTTTCAAGGGTGGCCTGAGTGTAAGAATTGTATCAATGTGTAAGTAATCTTATCTGCACCTGGAGCTGAAGGTTTACATGTGGTCAAAGCAGCCTTCAGCTCATAAATTGAAAAAGGAGAATTGTAAGAAGTGTGCGACTTATTGCTATCACGCAGTGACTTCTTCTCCGCAGATGTTTTGTGTTTCATGAAAGTGTTTGTGTAGTGTGCTGAACTGGACACGTGTTCGAAGTGTTGTGCAAGCGTGTTAGCCTGGTCTTCCAGTGTGTCCCCTGTTGTACTAACCAGGGGCAGGCTGTGTGTCTGTTGTCCTTTTAGTTTCCGTTTTCGTGTCCAGACTTTGTGAGTGTCGGTGTATGAGTTGATGGATGTAAGGAAAGCGCGCCAACTCTCTGTTTTCCCCTCACGGCGCACACGCTTTCCAAAGGCCTTTGCCCGTTAAAACGAGATCAGGTTATCCGACGTGGGGTACTGGCGAAGGACACCCCACGCCTTGTTCTGGGCCTCGCGCGCCCGCCTACAGTCCTCGTTCCACCAGGGCCTCCTTGGGTTGCAGGACGCACTGGAGGCCTGGGGAATAGACTTTTCGGCAGCGTCGAGTATGTGCGCCGTGATGAGTTGGGCTGCTTCCTCAACGTGTAGGTGTTTTATGGTTGTGTGGTGTAGTTTAGATGTTTCTGTGAATGTACTCCAGTTTGCTTTTGATTCATTAAACCTGTTATGGGAAGATGGACTGCATGGGCCTTTACCTATGTATGTTAGGGAAGTGGGGAAGTGGTCACTACCATATGGGTCCGTGCCCACGCCCCACTCAAGACATGGAAAGAGAATTGCAGAACCAATAGCCAAGTCGAGATGCGAGTACGTATTATGTCTTCAGTTATGGTATGTAGGCTGTTTTTTGTTGAAAAGGCATGCTCCTGAAGATGTAAGAAATTTCTCTATCAGGCGACCTCGGGCATCCGTTCTGGAGTAGCCCCAAAGAGAGTTGTGCACATTAAGGTCGCCTGTTAGGATGTATGGTTCGGGCAGCTGGTCCACCAGTGCCTCGAAGTCAGAGCTCGAAAGTGCATGATCAGGAGGAATGTATATGGAGCACACCGTGATCAATCTATTGAATATTATTGTGCGAATTGCTACAGCCTCAAGGACAGTGTTCAAAGTGACAGGGTGGCATGCTAAGGATTTCCGGGCGATTATCGCCACACCCCCAGAAGAGTGTGTGCAGCCAACCCTGTCCTTTCTGAATAGGATGTACCTACTTAAGAAATTTGTCTGTTTCGAATTGAGGTGTGTCTCTTGGAGACACATGAGACTTGGCTGATTGGCATGCAGGATATCATACACATCATCGACATTTTTAAGGAGGCCTCTGCAGTTCCATTGTATGATGTTTTCTGTTCCCATTATTTACGTTTATGAATGAATGGAGTGTGTGTGTGTGTCCATGTGTCGTCTTTCGGGGCTGTTACTCTGGGATTACAGGTGTTCTTGCAAGGCTGCGTTTCTATCTCCCAACAAGTGTTAAGCTAATAATTTATAATTCCCTTTTTGTATCCAAACTAAATTACTGCCAGTTTGTCTGGAGAAACACAACAATGTCAAACATAACAAAACTTCATATCTTACAAAAGAAAGCTGTGAGAGCTATTTCAAACTTGCCGCATGATGCTCACACTGCACCCATTTTTAAAGAACTTCGTATCCGCGCTGTTCCACAATTTTATAATGACACGCTCCTCAAGCGTTACTACGCAGGAATGAAGCGAAACAACATTATCATCGATCAATTATCCACTATGAAAAGAAACTGTCCTGTTCGTCATACTCGCCATGCTGACACATGGGTGATTCCCCTTACACGCACAAATTATGGTCGCCAGTTGCTCTCCTTTACATTACCGTCATTACTTAACTCGCTGGGTACGTAGGTATTCCTTTGTGTGAAACTGTTATTATAGAGTATTTCTCATTTTTGTGTCTGAAATGTGTCTTCGCGCATGTGCTGATAAAGAATGTTTGCTGTATAAAATTTCAACTGTGTGTATTAGTTTGTTACCGTTTCACACGCACGATTAGTTTTTTTGTACATTACTACGAAAGGGGCACAGACCCCGTCAAGCCTTCTTTTTCTGGCTTTTTGTCTGTGCCCCTGGTATCTGTGTTGTTGTTGTTGATGATACCAAATAAAGGATTGATTGATTGATTGATTGGATTAGGCTTTTTAGGCCTGTCTGTAGGCTTGGAAGTCGGTGGCCGCTCCTTGCGCTGCGTTGCAGGCAGGAACGGCCCGACATCCATCTCGTCTTCGGATGTCCGAGGGATGCCCGACGGACCGGGCCTCCCGGACTTGGCCCCCCTCGGGAGCCCTTTGTTTGAGCCGCCACCGCCGAGGGCGTCCGGGGCACCAGAGGTGGCACGGGCGGTGCGGTGGCGTGGGTGCCGGTGCGGGGCCCGTGGTGTCCATCACCTCGGTACCCTCCAACGCACTGGAGGACGGGGAGACAGAGGCGGGGAGCGGCACCGGTCCCCGACAGAAGTTGGTTTGCACCACAACCGCTGCTGCCTCAGCAAGCGGCGTGATGCCGGGTTGGGCTGCGTGAGGCAACCAGCGGGGGGCGGAGGCGGGACCAGGTCAGACTCGCTGAACAGGGTCCCTGTGGACACCAGACGCCGCTCCGCCCCCTGGCGAGCTGCGTCGGCGTACCTCCCCAGAGGGAAAGAGGCGAACCTCTTTCTCGCCTCTGGAAAGGTGATGTTCTCAGTGACCTTAATGTTTATAATCTTTTTTTCGAGTTGGAATTTTTCGCACTAGCGGGAGTATGCCGCATGCGGCCCCCGCAGTTAACACAAGTGAGAGTTTCAGTATGGGCAGTTCTCGCTCGGGTGATCGTGCGCCGCGCATTTGCACACCGTCGTTCGGCCACGGCAAGAGTTCGTACCGTGCCCGAACCGCTGGCACTTAAAACAGCGCCGCGGGTTCGGGATGTAGGGACGTATCCAGCACCGGATAAAACCTGCATTTATGTGTTGTGGGAGAACTGCGCGGTCAAAGGTCAAGATAATGTGCTTGGTGGGAATCTCCCTGTCGTCTCTGCGGATAGTTATGCGTCTTCCGGCAGTGACGCCCAGATCCTTCAAGCCGGCAAGGAGATCCGCATCCGTTTCGTTCAGGAGGTCTGTCTCGGATATCACACCCAGCGAGCTGTTGAGGCTCCGATGGGGTGTGACTTTGATGTCGAGATCAGCCAGTCTAGTCTGAGCTAGAAGCTTTGCAGACTGCTGCTTGTCATTTATTTCAATTAGGAGTTCACCAGACCTTTGGTTTTTGCACTTATACGATTTTCCTACTATGGCTTCAAGATACTTGGCGATCAAGAAGACTGACTGAGATGCAAGAGGGTGGGTTGGGTTGAGGGATTCCATGACAAGAAATCGAGAAAAATGATCCGGTTCAGGAAAGGTTAACGACGGCAATGGAGGAAAGGATACTTCGGTGCGGCCCCTTTTCAGGGACCGATCACGGTTGGGGGGGGGGTTTAGAAAATACCATAAAGCATAGTATAAAAGCAGGGAGACGGGGGTACTTTCTGCTTTGACCTTACCCTGGTAGTCAAAGAGGTCCCGGAGGTCCCTGCTTGGTAGACAGGCAGGGAGCCCATCGGCCGGAGCTTGACCAAGGCTTCGACGGCCACCGTTCGAGGTTTCTACCCTTCACCTTAAAAACACATCACCACGGTAGGTCACAGCTTATGTTGGGGGGCTCGGGGTCCGCGGTATCGCCAGTACCGTAACCAAGATTTACTCAAGGTGCCCCGTTCGGGGTGCCCTGTGATATCCTGCCGACGGTCGCGTGGTCAGCTTTTGTTCACATAATATCCATCGGTTCGCGGCACCCGCTGAAACCGAAACTGTTACTGGCCGCATTGAAAATGCCTCTAATTAAACAACCGTCACACGCTGAAGCAAATGAGGTTTCTACAGGTGATAAGTAAGTCACTAGCGACTTATCGCAACAAAAAAAAAACAAGATGCAAAATTTTTTGGTGTTGAAATCCGCTTAACAAGAACAGCCTCTTCATCACAGTCCATGTTCCCAATATTAAAATTTCTGGAGGGCATCACTGGTGACAATCTATGGCCAAAAAAGAAAGAACTGGAGAAATCCTGGTTGAAGTACACAACCAACAGCATGCCATGATCCTCCTTGAACAAACTCGAATAGCTATTCTCGAAATCAGGGTGAAACCCCCCGGAGCTTGAACAGTACTCAAGGTGCCACTTCTGAACTAGACCGCATGAATGAGACATGCTGACCTGCTCGAGGGCCTTCGAAATCAGGGCCGGACCGCTGTGAGGTGCATAACTATGAGGAGGGATGACAATGTAGTCTCGACAAAGCACATTATCCTTACGTTCGACCGGTTCACACTCCCAGAGTACGTAAATGCAGGTTTTGTACATTGTAATTTCCAGTCCTACCTTCTAAACCCGCGCCGCTTGTTTAAGTGCCAGCGGGTCGGGCACGGAACCAGCTCCAGCCGCGGCCGTCTGACCTGCGCAAAGTGTGCCAAGCATGATCATCCATTTGACAATTGTCCATCACAAACCCTCACCTGCGCCAACTCCCAGGGACCCACGCCGCCTACTCTAGAAAATGCGAAGAGTTTGAGCAGAAGAAGGCGATCATAAATGTGAAGGTCACTGAAAACATCAACTTCCCAGAGGCACAAAAGAGGTTCGCCTCTTTCACCCTGGGGAGGTACGCCGACGCAGCTCGCCGGGGGGTGGAGCTGCGTCTGGTTTAGGCGGGGACCCAGCACCGCGAGTCGGACATGGTCCCGCTCGCGCACTCCCTTGCGGTTGCCTCGGGCAGCCCAACACACCTCCGCACCGCTCGCTGAGGGGGCAATGGCTCTGGTGCCATCTACGTCCGTGGGGGATGCCGCTGCATGTACTGTTTACTCTCCACCAGCCCGAAGTACACACGAGGGCTCGGAGGAGGTAGAGACGGAGGAAACCGCTGCAGTTTCCATCCCCTCCGCACCGCTTGTGCCACCCGGGGCGCTCCTGGCACCCTTGGCGGTCGCGGCTCAAACCAAGGGCACCAGAAAGGGTGCAAAGTGCGGGGGGTCCGGTCCGCAGGTTACCCCTTTGAAATCACATGATGACATGAATGTCGGATATTTCCTGTCTGCTTCGCACCACAAGGAGTGGGTCCCTCCATCTAAACCTCCGGAGAAGGTTAAAAAACCCCTCCCAAGAGTGCAATCCCCGAAAGACCTTCCGTAAATAGTCACACTCCAGCAGCTCCGAACACTTCATTATGCGAATAGAAAACCTAATAGAATGGAACTGCAGAAGCCTTCTTAAAAATTTCGACGATGTACGCGAAATACTGCATTCTAATCAGCCATGTGTAATGTGAGTTCAGGAAACACATTTGAATTATAAACACAAATATCTTGAATAGTTACCTAGTATACAGAAAGGAGAGGTATGGCTGCACGCACTCTTCTGGGGGTGTGGCAATAATCGCCCTGAAATCCTTAGCATCCCTACTGTCAATCTGAACACTGTCCTTCACGCTGTAGCGATACGCACAATAATCTTTAATAGGTTGATAACGGTATCCTCTGTTTACATTCCTCCTGATCTTGCACTTTCGAGCTCTGACTTTGAGGTGCTTGTCGACCAGCTGCCCCAACCATACATGCTAACAGGCGACCTTATTGCGCACAATTGTGTTTGGGGCTCATCTCGCATGGATGCCCGAGGTCGCCTGATAGAGAAGTTTTAAACATCCTCTGGAGCATGCCTTTTCGAAAAGGAACAGCCTACATATCATAACCTAGGACAGAACACATACTCATATCTTCACTTGGCTACTGGCTCCGCAGTTCTCTTTCCTCTTCTCGAGAGGGTGTGGGCACTGACCCATACGATAGTGAATATTTCTTCACCTCCCTAACAAATAGAGGTAAAGGCCCATGCAGTTCATCTTCCCAAAACAGGTTCAATGAAGCAAGAGCTAACTGGAATACATTTACAGAGACATCCAAACTACACCGAACATCCATTGGACACCCACACGTTGAAGAAGCTACCCACCTCCTCACGGCGCACATTCTCGACTCCGCTGAAAAGTCCATTTCCCACGCCTCTGGTGCCCCGCGCAACCAGAGGAGGCCGTGGTGGAATGAGGACTGTAGGCGAGAGCGAGATGCCCAGAACAAGGCGTGGGGTATCCTCCGTCGGTACCCACGTCGGGTAACCTTTTGTTGATCAAACGGGTCAAGGTGTTAGAAAAACATGTGCGCCGTGAGGCCAAACGAGATCAATAAACTCCTACACAGACACACAAAAAGTGTGGAGACGAATGCGGAAACTCAAGGGACAACAAACACACAGCCTGCCTGTGGTCAGCAGCACAACAGGGGACACACTCGAAGACCAAGCTGGTACACTCGCACAACACTTCCAACACGTGTCCAGTTCAGCACACTACACAAACACTTTCATAAAACACAAACAATTGGTCGAAAAGAAGCCTTTACTAGCTAATAATAGGTCAACATGTTCTTATAACTCAGAGTTTTCGCTGCATGAGCTCTAGGCTCAGCTCCAGGCCCAGACAACATCACATATACAATGATACAAAACCGACACGCAGACACACTTGAAGACTTCTTCATGTATATAAAAATATGGCTTTCGGGGAAAATTGCACACTCTTGGAAGGAGGCCATAGTAGGGGCTCTCTTGAAGGAGGGAAAGAACCCGTCGTCCCTTCAAGTTACCGTCCTATAGCCCTGACGAGGTGCCTGTGCAACTTCTACAATAAGATCATCAATCGCAGGCTCGTGTACTTCCTTGAGTGCAACGTTGTTCTCGAGAGCTGCCAGGCAGGCTTCAGGGTAGAGCGATCGACGAACGATCAAATGGTAGCACTTGACTCGTACATTAAGGATGCATTCGCGCCTAAACAGTATTTTTCCACTGTGTTTTTCGACCTCGAGAAGGCCTACGCTACCGCTCGGCGTTATGGGGTCCTTAATGACCTCAAGTCATTTGGTGTTTCGGGTAACATGTTAAACACCCTTGCTAGGTATTTGCCAGAGAGCAGGCTTTGAGTAAGAGTTGGTTGTGCAGTTTCAAAGTTCACGTGCAAGAAAATGGCATGCCGTAAGGGGGTGTGTTCAGCTGCACTCTCTTCATAGCAAATATAAACTCTCTTGGAAAGCCACTGCCACCAACCATCTGTTATTCCATGTACGTAGCCGACGTGCAGATATCTTTTAAATCATGTAATATGTCAATATGCAAACGTCAAGTCCAGCTTGGTGTGAAGAAACGTGCCGGCTGCGCAGACAAGAATGGCTTTAAACTGAATCCTGCAAAAAGCTCTTGCACTGTGTTCTCCAGGAAGCGGGGGGTCCATCCGGACCCACACATAACTCTTAATGGCGTGTCGCGTCCAGTGTACAAGGAGGACACGTTTTTAGGTGTTTTAGGGGTTCTGTTTGACAAGAAACTCACATTTATTCAACACATTAAGGAACTTAAGCATAAACGTCTGAAAACAATGAATATCCTTAAGGTTCTCTCTCATCCATCGTATCGGGCGGACAAACAACTCATGCTGCGCTTGTATACTTCTTTGGTAGGGTCTCGTTCAGACTATGGCAGTGTGGTGTATGGGTCGGCGGCTAAAACAGCGTTGGGAATGCTTGACCCAGTGCTAAACTTGAGGCTACGTCTTGCGTCGGGTGCTTTTCGCACTAGCCCTGCCGAAAGACTGTATGTCGAGTGTGACAAGTGGTCTCTTGAGAACATGGACTTGCGTTATGCGTTTAAAATTTCATCGCTGAACAACCATTCTTTCTATCCTGTCTTTAACAATACATCCACATCTGTGCTCTTTGTCAATCGCCCATCCGTTCGTCTGCCCTTACCCCTTAGAGTTTGAAGTTTGAAGTTTGAAGTTTATTCACTTTCCAACAGTGGAAAGTGAAGCAAGAGCTAAAGGCTACAGCCTGACAGAGGCTCTTGCTTCACTCTTGCTTCAGCGAGCCTCGGATCTCGGCAACTCTTTTTTGTATGTGTACAGGTCATCCTTTTAAAACATTCTACCGCCTTGGCAAGGTCGCCCTGTGTCCTGTAACCTTTCTTTTATGAAATTCCCCGCACGGGGCACCTTGAGTAATCTTGGTGACGGTACTGGCGATACCGCGCACCGCGAGCCCCCCAACATAAGCTGTCACCTACCGTGGTTATGTGCTTTTAAGGTGAAGGGTAGAAACCTCTAACGGTGGCCGTCGGAGCCTTGGCCGATGGGCTCCCTGCCTGTCTACCAGGCAGGAAGCTCCGGGACCTCTTTGACTACCAGGGTAAGGTCAAAGAAGAAAGTACCCCCATCTCCCTGCTTTTTCCTATGCCATATGGATAATTCAAACCCCCCCCCCCCCGGGGACGTGATCGGCCCCTGAAAAGGGGCCGCACCGAAGTTTCCTTTCCATCCCTTCCAACAATCCACATTCCGAAACCTGACAACTATCCTCGATTCTTGGTTATCGAGGCAGTTGACAAAACAAACCCTGTTTCTTCCATGTCCGTATTCTTGATCACTAAGTTCCTGGAAGGCATCCTCGGAAAATCGTTCGATGCTAAGAAACGCCGTACCGGTGAAGTCCTAGGCAATGTCAAGACGCAGCAACAAGCCACTAACCTCCTGTCGCAAACCTGCATGACAGATCTGGCCGTCAGAGTCACTCCCCATCGTAGCCTCAACAGCTCTGAGGGTGTGATCTCGGAGACCGATTTGTTGAATGAGACCGAAGCTGATCTGTTGGAAGGCCGAAGATGAGGGTGTAACTGCAGTGAGGCGTATCACCATCAGACGAAAAAATAAGGAAATCCACACAAAACATATAATCTTGACCTTCAACAAATCAAAACTTCCTGAGCACATCAATGCTGGCTTGATTAGGTGTGGTATACGTCCGTACATACCTAACCCGCGCCGCTGCTACAAGTGCCAGCGATTCGGGCACGCTACAACTTCTTGTCGCGGCAAAACGACCTGCGCGAAATGCGCCGCACATGACCACCCTACTGAAAACTGTGACTCTACTACCTTCACCTGTGCAAACTGTCAGGGGCCGCACGCAGCATGGTCCTGCAGCTGTGAAAAGTTTCAATTAGAAAAGAAAATCATTAACATCATGGTCACTGAAAACATCACCTTCCGAGAGGCGCGGAAGAGGTTCGCCTCTTTCCCTCTGGGGAAGTACGCCGACGCAGCTCGCCGGGGGGCGGAGCGGTGTCTGGTTTCTGCGGGGACCCAGTACCGAGAGTCGGACTGGTCCCCCCCCCCCCTGGGTTGCCTCAGGCAGCCCAACCCGCCTCCACACCGCTCGCTGAGCCAGCAGCGGCTGTGGGGGCAACCACGTCTGGTGGAAGCGATGCTGCATCCTCCACTTCGACTCTAGCGTCCCAAACCACACGCGAGGGCGCAGAGGAGATGGACATGGGGGAGCCAGTGGCAGCTCCTACCCCCACCGCACCGCCTGCGCCATCCGAGGCGTTCCTCAATCCCTAGGTGCTTGCGGACAAGGAAAAACACGCCCCAAAGGGTTCGCGATCCAAGGAGCCTGATTCCTCAGGCGTTCCGAGGACATCCGAGAATGAAATAGACGTCGGTCTGTTCTTGTCTGCGGTGCACCGCAAGGAACGCGTCCCGACGCCAAAGCTTCCCGACAAGCCAAAAAAGACGAGAGTCACAGCCCCGAAAGACGACACATAAACAACACAGTCCAGTAGCTCCGAACACTTCATAATGGGAAGAGAGAACATAGTACAATGGAACTGCAGAGGCCTTCTGAATAATCTTGACGACGTGTATGAGATTCTGCATACCAATCAGCCAAGTGTAATGTGTGTTCAGGAAACACATTTGAATTCTAAACACACAAATTTCTTGAATAGTTACCTCGTATACAGGAAAGACAGGGATGGCTGCACACACTCTTCTGGCGGTGTGGCCATAATCGTCCCGAAATCCTTAGCATGCCACCCTGTCACTTTAAACACTATCCTTGAGGCTGTAGCAATACGCTTAATAATATTGTGAGCATTCGCAGTGTTACATTAATGGGATACGCAGTGCAAGCGATACCGCCACTATCATGGCCGGTGTGAGCACTGAGGGATACGCTTCCCAATCTCTTGAACTGACGCCCCATCGCCATTACCATCTGTAAATAATCATCAGCATCATCGTGGGTCTCGCGCTTCCCGGTACGTTCGCTCCGAGGAGGACAATAAACGTCGTCTCCGAGACCTCCTCCCTCACTCTCTCAAGTGGTGGAGTGTGCGCTTAATCCCGACGTCTACCTCTCTTGGTCGCACCGCTGGAGCTACGATCGGGTCGGCGTTTGGCGCTAGCAACTAGCACCATGCAGCACGAGAGCAGCCGTGGTGCTACCAGCGCAGCCGCTCCTGTCCAGCCCGCCATTACTATCACCGCTCACCAGCGCGATCCTCCGTTTTTCTATGGCCTCCGTGGTGAAGACGTGGACGAATGGCTCGATCAGTACAACAGGGTAAGCTCCTTCAACCGCTGGGACGACACGTTCTAGCTACAGAAGGTTGGTTTCTCCTTGAAGAAGGTGGCCAAGGAGATAGGTACCACAATAATGCGGGAGGATTCTCTGATTGGAGTGACTTCACTCAGCAACTGCGTCAGATTTTCGGCACGTCCTCTGCTAGCGCGGCTGGAGCCAAAAACAAACTGGACGCCCGCATACAGCACCCGGAGGAAACCTATGCTTCGTACATAGAAGACGTCGTCGGAATGTGTCGTCGAGTTGACAAAGATATGCCAGAGGCGGATAAGGTACGACACATCATGAAAGGAATCTCCTCTTTCGCTTTCAATGCCCTCGCGATAAAAAATCCCACCACCATTGCAGAAGTGCGGGCGATATGCCAGCGCCTTGACAATCTGCAAGCTATTCGCCTCCAGCAGGATTCCTGGCCTACCAGCCCCTCTGGGAATGTGGAGCTCCGTGCTTTATTACGCGCTATCATACGCGAGAAGCTGCAGCAGCGTGACGCTCCCTGCCCCCAGAATGCTCCTGTCTGCGCACATGGACTGCGGGACATGATCAAGGAAGAGCTGGCGTGTATGACCAACAATCTCCAACCATGTCAGACTGCTCCACTACACATTCCCACGTACTCAGAAGCTGCGTCCCGACCACCCATTCCCGTGGAGCACATCGTGCACCCGACTGCGTCCGCCCACTTGACCGCCCTCTCTGCGCCATCGATGCCGGCACCTTACTCGTCAACGTGGCGACCGATGCGTGCTCCAGGCGACCGGCCTGTGTGCTTCTACTGCAGCATCAGAGGACACATTTCCCGGTTTTGCCGCAGACGCCAGCTAGATGAGCGACGAGGGTATGCCCCCTTCGAACGAGACAACCGCTTCAGCTACGCCCCCGTCAGCGTGGGTACTCGCCCCCTCCAGCCCGCTCGTCTCCCTCTCCTGACGCCATGGACTATCCCCGCGATTCTCGCCCCGTTCGACGTCGTTCCCCTTCACCATTCCGTCGGGCCTTGTTGCCACTTCGACCTGTTACCAATGCCCCCAACCTACAACAGGAAAACTAGGTGCTGCAGTTTTTGGAGGGAAAACTGCATCACTTGGACCGACCACAATTCCTCCTGAACTACCGGCTAATATGCTGTCTGTTGTTGTCGAAGGTATTCAAGTGGAAGCATTAGTTGACACTGGGGCTACAATTTCCGTGATTTGTGCTAATCTGTGTTCGCGTCTCAGAAAAGTCAAGACTCCTTATTCCGGTCCTTGTTTACGTGGTGCGATTGACAATGACATCCAGCCCACTGCTTATTGTACCGTGCGTGTCTGGATAGGAGGAATTCGCCATTCTGTCCAGTGTGCAGTTATTTCCCCGTGTGCCCATGACCTCATTCTCGGATGGGAATTTCTCGCCTCTGGCGCTGCCGTTATCTCCTGTCGTCGTCCGGCTATCCGTATTGCTGACACACAATATCTCAGTTGTCCAGACGTGTCATACCCCACCCTGAAGTTGAATTCCGATCACGTTTTGGAAGCAGGTTGTGAAGGCATTCTATCCGTTTCTTCGGACGCATTTGCCGACGGTGATGTTTTGGCGGTGCCGTCCAATCGATTTCTGCCACAAGGAATTGCCATCGCACCATGCCTCCTTCGGTCTGTGAGTGGGTCTGCAGTCCTGGCTGCTTTCAACACCACAAATGAACCCATCCTGTTGTCTGAAGGAACTACCATAGCTTCGGTGGCTGATAGCAGTCCTGCGTCAGTGGTTTCCAGTGGCACGTCCCCTTCAATTAGCACACTGATGGCTGTGCCAGCAGATATGTCAGCTCTTACCGCCACGCTCAATCCCGACCTTTCACCTACTCAGGCCAAGCTACTACTCGATGTTTTGGCCAAGCACCGTGATTCATTTGACGTTCATTCACCTGGTCTCACACAGACTACTGCAACAGAGCACCGAATTGAAACGGACGGGTCAGCCGTGATTCGACGCAGACCATACAGCGTCTCCTCGTCTGAGCGCAAGATAATTCAAGATAATGTTGCCGATATGCTCAAACGGAAACTTATTCGGCCATCCACGAGCTCATGGTCTTCCCCGTTGTTTTGGTTGAAAAAAAGGATGGATCTGTACGGTTCTGCATAGATTACCGGGCGCTCAATAAAATCACTCGAAAGGACGTCTATCCTATGCCCCGCATTGACGATGCCTTAGACTGCTTGAAAGGGGCCGAATACTTCTCAAGCCTCGACCTTCGCTCCGGGTATTGGCAGATACCCATGCACGAAGCCGACAAGGAGAAGATGGCATTTGGCACCCCAGACGGCTTGTATGAATTTAACGTCATGCCGTTTGGCCTATGCAACGCTCCGGTTACCTTCGAACGACTCATAGACACGGTCCTTCGTGGCCTCAAATGGCAGACGTGTCTGTGTTATTTGGACGATGTGATATTTTCGACCACATTTTCGCAGCATCTGGAGCGCCTAGACGAAGTCTTGACCTGCCTGTCTAACGCCGGACTGCAACTGAATACGAAGAAGTGCCGTTTTGCAAGCAAGAGCATTGAAGTTTTCGGGCATGTCGTTTCCAAAGAGGGAATACGTCCGGACCCAGGCAAGACAGCCGCAGTTGTAAACTTTCCTCGGCCCCTCCAACTGAAAGATCTGCGGAGCTTCCTAGGCCTGGCGTCATACTTCCGCCGTTTTACTCGCAACTTTGCGACCCTCGCTTCCCCTTTGAACCAGCTGTTACGTGCCAACGTGCCCTTCATCTGGTCAGACGATTGCCAGAAAGCTTTTCAAGCCCTTAAGGACGCCCTTACAGATGATCCCGTCCTGTGTCATTTTGACGATACAGCGCCTACCATCCTGCATACTGATGCCAGCGGGTGCGGCCTTGGCTCCGTTCTTCTTCAGCGTGACACTCAATCCAGAGAAAGGGTGGTAGCATATGCTAGTCGCTCGCTGACACCCGCTGAGCAAAACTACACTATCACTGAACAAGAATGCCTAGTTGTTGTCTGGTCCATTCAGAAGTTTGCGCCATACTTATACGGCCGTCATTTCCCATCGTCCACAGATCATCATGCCCTCTGTTGGCTCTCAACTATGAAACATTTATCTGAGCGCCTAGGCCGTTGGGTCTTACGTTTACAGCAGTTCGACTTTACGGTCGTGTTGAAGTCCGGTAAAAAGCATTCAGATGCTGACGCCCTGTCGCGATGCCCACTATCTACTTCGTCGTCTGCTACCTTCACCGAGCCACGCCAACCACGTTTACCTCTGGCGCCTATCAACCATACTTCGGTGGATGCGTTAACTGACCTGCCATCAGTTCAGCGGGCAGATACGTATTGCCGGACTCTCATCGACCGCCTGAATGGATCTGCCCCACCACCGAATAGCCGGCTGCGACGCCAACTTAACAACTTCCGGCTGATTGATGGAGTACTTTGCCACATGAAGCGCCATGCTACAGGCTACAAATGGGTGCCAGTAATTCCTCGTGAGCTTCGTTGGTGTGCTTAAAGCACTTCATGATGATGCGACGGCTGGACATCTTGGCTTTGAAAAGACATACGACCGTGTCCGGAGTCAGTTTTTTTGGCCAGGCTATCCACAAGTGTTGCAAAGTATGTCGCATCGTGCGCCCCGTGCCAACACCGCAAGCGATCTACGTCCCCTCCCGCTGGATTCTTGCACCCGGTTCCCTGCCCTCTGTTTCCTTTTGAAACCGTGGGCATAGACCTGTATGGGCCCTTACCTCCTACATCTAATGGCTGCCGCTGGATCGTAACTGCGGTGGACCACTTGACTCGATACGCGGAGACTGCACCTCTCCCGTCTGCCTGTGCTCACGACATGGTGACTAAACAGCGCAGAAGACGAAACACAGAGAAGAGCAAAAACAGGACGAGCGCTGGTCCTGTCACAACAAGACGAGCGCTGTCACAACACATACTCACATCTTGACCTGGCTATTGGCTCTGCAATTCTCTTTCCATGTGTGAGTGGGGTGTGGGCACGGACCCATATGGTAGTGACCATTTCCCCACTTCAGTAACGTATATAGGTACAGGTTCGAGCAGTCCATCTTCCAATAAAAGGTTTATTGAAGCAAGAGCTAACTGAAATACATTTACAGAGACATCCAAACTACACCACACATTCATAGGATACTTACACGTTGAAGAAGCTACCCAACTGCTCATGGAGCACATCCTTGACTCCGCCGAAAATTCCATTCCCCACGCCTCTGGTGCCCCGCGCAACCAGCAGAGGCCGTGGTGAAATAAGGACTGTACGCGGGCGCGAGAGGCCCAGAACAAGGCGTGGGGTGTCCTTCGTCGGTACCCCAAGTCGGGTAACCTCATTTTGTTCAAACGGGCCAAGGCGTTAGGAAAACGTGTGCGCCATGAGGCAAAACGAGAGAGTTGGCGTTCCTTTATAACATGAATAAACTCCTACACAGACACACGGAAAGTATGGACAAGAATACGCAAACTCAAAGGACAACAAAAACAGAGCCTGCCTCTGGTCAGCACAACAGGGGACACACTCGAAGACCAGGCTGACACCCTCGCACAACACTTCCAACACGTGTCCAGTTCAGCACACTACACAAACACTTTCATGAAACACAAACAAACGGCCGAAAAGAAGCCTATACTAGATAACAATAGGTAAACATCTTCTTATAACTCGGAGTTTTCACTGCATAAGCTGAGGGCTGCTTTGAGCACGTGTAAACCCTCAGCTCCAGGCCCAGACAACATCACATACACAATGATACAACACCTGCACGCAGACACTCTTCTAACACTCTTACACCTATATAACAAGATATGGCTTTCGGGGCACATTCCAAACTCTTGGAAGGAGGCAATATACGTAGCTTCCCTGAAAGAGGGAAAGGACCCGTCGTCCCCCTCAAGCTACCGTCCTATAGCCCTGACGAGCTGCCTGTGCAAGCTCTTCGAGAAGATGGTAAATTGCAGGCTCGTGTACTTCCTCGAGTACAACGGTCTTCTCGAGGGCTGCCAGGCAGGCTTTAGGGTGGGGCGCCTTCGTGCATAAGCAGTACTGTTTAACTGCGTTTTTCGACCTTGAGAAGGCATACGACACCGCTTGGCGTTATGGGATCCTTAGTGACATCAATTCATCCGGTGTTTCGGGTAACATGTTGAACACTCTTGTTAGTTACTTGTCAGACAGAACGTTTCGAGTAAGAGTTGGTTGTGCACTCTCAGAGGTTCACGTGCAAGAAAATGGCGTGCCACAGGGTGGCGTGTTGAGCTGCACTCTCTTCATAGTAAAAATGAACTCTCTCGGTAAGGCACTGCCACCTACAATCTCTTATTCCATGTATGTAGATGACGTGCAGATATCCTATAAATCATGCAATATGTCAATCTGCGAACGTCAAGTCCAGCTTGGTGTAAAAAAACTTGCCGGCTGGGCAGACAAGAATGGTTTTAAATTAAATCCTGTAAAAAGCTCCTGCGTTGTGTTCTCTGGAAAGCGTGGTGTCCATATGGACCCAGACATTACTCTTAATGGCGTGTCGCTTCTTGTGAACAAGGAGCACAAGTTCTTAGGTGTTGTGTTTGACCAGAAACTCACATTCATTCCACACATCAAGGAACTTAAACATAAATGTGTCAAAACAATGAATATACTTAAGGTGCTCTCCCATCAATCGTATGGTTCCGACAAAGAACTCCTACTACGGCTCTATACTGCTTTGGTTGGGTCTCGTTTAGACTATGGCAGTGTGGTATATGGGTCGGCGACTAAAACAGCGTTGCGAATGCTTGACCCAGTGCTACATTTGGGGCATCGTCTCGCCTCGGGTGCTTTTCGCAGTAGCCCTGTCGAGAGTCTGTATGTCGAGTGTAATAAGTGGAGCCTTGAGTACCAACGAACGTACATGGACTTGCTATATGCTATTTAAAATTTCATCGCTGAATAATCATCCTTTTTATCCTGTCTTTAACGATACATCAACATCTCTGCTCTTTGTAAATCGCCCATCCGTTCCTCTGCCCTTTTCACTTAGAGTGAGAGAGCGAGCCTTGGATCTCAGTGCTTCGTTTTTAGATGTGTACAGGTCATCCTTTTCAAACATATTACCGCCTTGGCAAGTTCGCCCTGTGTCGTGCGACCTTTCTTTTACGAGACTTGACAAAAATCGGGTACCACGAGCTGCAATACTGCAGCACTTTCTGTCTTTGCAGTTTAAATACACATGTGCAGAATTTTATTATGGCGCTTCTAAAACCTCCAGTATTGTGTCGTGCGCTGCTCATGGTCCTAATTTATATGCAGCCAGAAGCATGAGCGTGTACACAATTTTTTCAGCTGAAGCGTGTGGAATTTTACTCATTGTACGACACATTCTTGAAAATCAAATTCCCAATTCCATCATTTATACAAATTCTCTGAGTGTCGTTCGCGCACTGTCATCGCACAAGCCCCCCAAAAATCACATAGTTAATCTTGTATTCAGCACTATCATGTCCGTGCATGCACAAAAGCATGAGATGGTACTCTGCTGGGTCCCAGGACAGGCAGGGATCGCAGGGAACGAGTTGACAGACGAGAGGGCCGCTGCTGCTGCACTCAGGAACACTGTGGACATTACAACGGTACCCTACACAAACCTCAAGCCACACATAAGACAACACCTGCGCAGAACATGGCAAGCACACTGGGACGAACAGATAGACAACAAACTACACGTAATAAAGCAACACTGGGACGGTACACAGCTGACTCACGCAACAGACACACGGAAGTCGCCTTGGGTAGGCTGCGGATAGGGCACACCCATGCAACGCACTCGTATCTGCTGACGAGATCTTCTAGACCCCAGTGCAGCCGGTGCGGAGAGGCCCTATCCGTAGTGCACATACTAATCACATGCAAGGCACTTCACAAAACACGACACAAACCCTTCAGAGAACTCTACAGACAACATATTCCCCTACATCCATCGTTTTTTCTAGGTGACGATGCCATTGTTTCCGTGAAACATGTGTTCGAGTATTTGTCAGACGTCAGTTTTTAAACCTCATTTCCTATCACGCATAAGGAAATCTGGCCCTATACACCAGCCATGCTCATTGGCGTTTTTGATTTACCTTTGTTTTGCTGACATACTCAGTGTTTAAGGTTTCACCCCTCATATATGACTATTGTTTGGCGCTCTTTGCCCCAGTTGGCCTTGCGCCATAAACATCCAACCATCATCATCATCATCTTTTATGAAATTTAACAAAAATAGGGTAGCGCGAGCTGCAATACTACAGCACTTTCTGTCTCTGCAGTTCAAATACCCACGTGCTGAATTTTACAGTGACGCTTCTAAAACCTCCACTATGGTCTCTTGCGCTGCTCATGGTCCGAATTTCAATGCAGCCAGAACAATGATCCTGAACCTGGAACCAGAACCTGCAACATAAACGAAGTATTTACATGCTGCCTTTTTAGTATTGTAAGGTCAAGACCTTATTACAGCTCTTTTTCACCCCTCTTCTTCAGTTTTCCCACTTACTGAATATTTTTCAAGGTACCCGACACATTGCAGCCGTACTGGATGAGACACACTATTAACCTGGAAATTTCTCAAAAAAGGGAGTGAATGCATATAAAACTGATGAGTGTTTATTTACTCTCTCTTCGACCAGTTTCATCAATGCACGTTTCTTTCGAGGAATGTGTCAACGGCTCCTAAGCTACCTGCGGTTGCCTCCAAGAGGCACACCCCTCTGGATTGCAGCTCACTGACTACGTGAGAGGGTCTGCATTGTTCTTAACTTGCATGCGATGATCAGGGGGAAGGCACCCATCACCTCCAGGTGTAATGGCATGTGTATAGAGGGAGTTTGTATTACTAGCAGTGTCACTACGTGTTAAATGAGGGCCAGTACACATTATGCAACTGTACACAATGTCTAATCCTTGTTTTGCTCCAGGCTCCAAGCGTCTAAGCTTTTGCCGCCCTGAAAGTCATCGTGAACAGCCCCTCCCTGCGGCGCGACCTGAAGGAAATAGCATCTGCAGTGAAGACCTCCTCCCTGGAGGCTTTCCACAGTGTGCTCAATTACTTCGCCCCAAGATCGGACGCTTTCATTCAAGTCCTTATTGAACCCATTTGAGTGATCTAATCATTGCAAACAACTTCATCGAGCTGAGCTAAGGTCTTTGCTAACACTTGCGGCAGGACCTATCTCGCTATGCTCCAGTTCAATTAGGACTCGTCAAGAGAGCAGGCAGAAACAGAGGAGGGGAAGCAGAAGCAGAACATACTGTCGCTCAAGCCCATTGCGGGGCAATATGCCGTCGGCCTGATCAACCAAGACCGGAGTCAAACTAAATGCCTGTAAATATTTTATTGAAGGAGATTGCGCTCCAATGTCTAAAAATAACCACTGGGCTTCTAGACAGTGTCTGTTTTTTTGTTTGATAGCCAACAATATCACCAGGGTTCAAGCAGACAGCACAGTCTAACACGGATACATTAAACACGAATACACCGACTTGTTATCTATATCTAATATTCTGAACGTCACCTTGGAAATCTGATGCAAAGTACAGCGCTGTTGTGCGCGTGTATGGAACTCCCGATCACGAGCACACTCTATATATCGCACTCTGCGCTCTGCGCTGTAAATTCCCCTGCAAGTGCGCTTCTCCAGACGGTGTAGAAGCCGTGATGATGATGACTTTTCGCGGGCGCTGCCACGATCGATGAGAAGGATGCGGCGTGGCGTCACTTCACTGGCCTTAAACACCTCTTGCCTGGAAGCTACCTTGGCGGCCAGCCGCAAGGCTTAGAAAACACGGGGAGTAATTCCATGCTTAAGGCAATAAAGGGGCTGGAGAGGCGACCGGAAGCGCTAGATTTCCGACATTTTTTTTCTGCGTGTTTCAGCGGTTCCCTATGGTGGCTCGCGCAGGGGGACAGTGGCGTTGTGTTGCGTGTTTGTTTTTTCTGCGCAGATTATTCGGAGCCATGGTCACAAAAAAACCGAAGAATTTGGATTTAGCAACAAAAACGGACATTGTTCGACCGGCACATGCCGGTAAAATGATGTCGGGTGCAGAGGAATTCGTAATTTCTCGCCACATTTTTGGGCGTGACACTGCGCATAAAACATGGCGCTAAGGCGAAGGCAGCTCCGTCGGCTCGGTCACGGACCAGCCGCTCCGGCGCGTGTCTTGTGCAAGTGGCTTTAGTGCGTGGCTCCAACCGAGATAAGATAAGGTAAGAAGTTTATTCGTCCAAACAAAAACATACATGTGCATATCCAGCCAGCATAAGCCTTGTGTTCTGATACCGAAGATGACGGCGCTGAGTGCATCGACATGGGTTTTTGAGAGCTGTCAGCATCCCCTGCGTCATTTTGAATGGCCCGACGGCACACCAATTCGTAAGAGCTGACGACGATTTGCAGGCTGTGGCGAAAATAACTGATGCCAAAGAAGCGGGCCCTAGTAGTGGCCATGACGAACTTGCCAACTTCCTACTGCAGCCAAGCATGCGAATGTGTTCAGATTAGACTCTATTGTATCACAGTGTACAACAGCGTGTATCCTCATTTTGACGGTATTCGTAAGCTTGACGACAATGTGGTGAACTTTATGACGCAGAAGAAGAAGGAAGCGAAGTTCACGGGCTCTTTTCATGTTAATTAAAGTGCGGTGGTCATCGCGCTGTGGTTAGAATTTTATTTGCTGTGAATAACAAATCGGTAAGCTATTGCTGGTTACAATTTCGGAAAAGTCTCAGTCCTGGGCAGAGGTGTAATCATCAGACAGGCATATTTATATTTCGAAGGATTCATATACCCAACCATTTCGCGATATCCTTGGTGTTCGATATATCCCTGTTCTACTGTTGCACGTTCAATGATATGACCACTTGCCTGTTACAACACACGAAGAAAGCTAACTAGCAATTGGGACAGCTTGAGGTTGCTTGTTCAGTAATGCTAAGAGGCGGCGACATAGCTTTGATAAAAGGTGTGTCTGTGATGGTGATAGGCTTGGGATAATTTCCCTACAGGCTGGTTCAGAAAAGTGCGGCATCGCAAGGGCACTTTGCAGCACCGAATATTGCGCGTGCACGTATGAAAGGGAGACCTAAAACCGGGCTAATCCAGCGAGGGTGGTGTTGAGTTAATTCAGGCAGGTTCGTTGCTAAGAAACGTCAGTTCAGTTTTGCGACAAGTGTCATCCTTGCCGATTTTGGCTGCTTTACATTCAAGGCTTTTTTCCCGGTCTTTTAAGTTTCAGCGATTTATTTAGAATTGGGGCTAGCCCAGAATAGATATCAAGGCATAATAGATATCAAGTTGATGAACTCCTGAAAAAACATCCTCCCATGTATTGTCTGAAGAGGGGTGAAGAGGGGTATAATAGATATCACGGCATAATAGATATCAAGTTGATGAACTCCTGAAAAAACCTCCTCCCATGTATTGTTTATTTGCATAATATATGTCCGAGCTGATGAGCAATATGGTGCAACGAGGTGTAACCTGGTCGTACAGGGCCAGCCGTGAGAGCGCGAAGTCTCTTGCATCAAATCAAGAGGCTGAGGAGTGCAATGGGTCACCACCCAAGGACGAATCCCAGGGGCGCAAGGCACAGCTTGTACAGAGCAAGCGATCTCCCTACCTAAACTTGTCCAAGAGCTGAGCACATTGCTGAATGAAGAGAAAGATGCATGGCCCACCAAGTGGGAAGCCAACGGGAGCTCTGCTCACTGGTGCGTGGCTCGGACAGTCACACAGTAGCCGGATGCCTGGTCCTCTCGCTTTTTTGCAATACAATGCATGATGTCGAAACCTCAAGCTTTAAGAAGACGGGCATATCGAATGCCATCAATACCCCTGAAGACCACTTGGTGTAGCATGACGACGAGGCGTCCGACGCTGACGAGATCAACGACCAGTGATATCAGTACTGACTCGGACTGGGACTCTTCCTGGTGCCTTCTCACCTTCTCCAGACCATCCGCCAAGAAAGTCGGCTGCATTTGTTTCTTCCAAAGGCCCCTTTCAGCGCTAACGACGTCGTGAATTTGGGGGGAACGCACTGCACACAGTCTCCCACTTCAATATCCTCTCAAACTTCCAGCGCAAAAACTGCGAATAAATTCACCTCGCGAAACAACAAAAATGAGGGCATCTAAATACGTTCCCCCGCTACATTTGGTAGAATTGACAGGATGCAAGTCGGCAACATTGGAGGCAAATTTTTATCCGCAATATTTTCGCACCCCCTAACATCACATCAATTTTTCCTCAAAAAAGTGCGAGAAATACGGGAGTATATACAGTAGTTGGTTCTGTCTGTTCCGTAGGGAACAGCGGTTCCGTTATACAAAGGACTCTCCCGGTAATTCACCTTTACGAGGGCTGCGGTGCAATTTAGGGCTGGGCTAACAGCAGTCAGTTGTTATTGGAAGAAATGCGGATGTATGAATCTTTCTGATGGGTTGCTTCTGGTTTACAGAAACAGCGATGCTACTGGGGTTTTCACACTCCCCGTCCATATTGCACATCAATGACGTCGGCTAATACCTCTGTGGTTGCGATCCCACTATTTCAGCCATAATCAAAGAAAACAGTACTTTCTACCAACATCTAGGACGGTACTTTTCTTTAAAAGTCTACGAAAGTCACAGCATCAGCGTTCCTGTAACCGCAGACACTCAACACCATCTCGCGGCCACAGGTTTGCAGGTTTCTTTTTACTTGTTCTGTGCTGGCTTGCTTACGTAGCCAGTGACCTCGAGAGTTGACCGTGTTCACGGCACGATGGCACCCACCAAGCGGGTTCACTACGCGCGCAGGCGCAGAAACTCGAAACCTCCAAGAACAACGAGACTTTGGTGTGGACGAGATGAACGTGCGCCAATGGCAGAAGCAGCGAAACAAACTATTGAACTGTGCTGCCAAGCGAATGGCCTTCACAAAACCCCCAAAACCCCCTTTATCTCAAACAAAAGCCACCATACAGAAGGTCGTAGCAGCATTGAAATGATCTCCACTGAAGAATGTTTGTATCTCCACTGTAGAAGTGTCTGGATCAGACACCGCGAGATCAAAATGCCAGACAGAAAGCTAAGAATGCCACTATGCCATGTTATCGCTGTTCGGTCAAACAAAGCGAAGCACCCGGACAAGGAGATTAGGGCACATAACCCAATCGGATGGGAACTTCGTGTGTTTTCATAATGACGTGTAGACATGGATACCTTCGAGGATCCTAGATTGTCCAGGACATCTAACCTACTACGTCATGCAAGCTCGCCGAACGACACTGGTGCACGTGAACCACCTTTACAACTAAAGGCATCGTCTAGTGAGGCAAGTGCTTCTAACGAGCTTGATATCGACTACTTCCAAAGTGAAGAGCCGAAAGTGAAGCATGGCCTGGTCCATCGCTCAGTGTGACGCCAACACCATGGAGATATCCCCCAAGAAAGACAGAAGGCCGCCTGGCCGGCTGCACTTCTGAAATAAGAGGGCAGGAGTAGGGTTAACGCATTCACCTTTACCTTCTCTGGAAATGGCGACGTACAGAGCGGCACCGGTGCCACGTGCTTACGGCAGAAGCGTTGTTGAATCAGTTGTTGATAGTGCAGCGGTCCAACTGCGCCACTCAGAACCCCTCTTGAACTTTACCCACTGACAAGCGTAGTTTACCACAAAACAGACTCCTTTTATTAAAGAATTTGGCCCCAAGTGGTTCAGAAAACCACCTGTCCCTCGAATCTCGCATTCTCCGCTCGCGGATATGGCTATTGGTGAAGCATGCCCGGTCCCTGTTCGAACATAATCGCCATTTAAATGAACTTATTGCGAGTGGTTAGATGAACAATATGCCATTGCGCATATCCGTTCACCTTGAGCCGCCGTTGATAATGCGTTAAGCGCGCATCGCTCTATTTGTGCCCGTGGGTGCGCGGGCAATGACAACTTGCAGTTGACACTGCGGCCGTGAAGAGTGTTTATTTCATGCTAGGTTCGCTGGGCGCGAGAGAAGGTAATATGAGATGGCCTTGATCGCCAGACGAAAAGAAGACTCTGTCCGGGACGCCGCGCTTCATATTCGAAACGACACTGGTTCGCAGCCGTCTAGATAGAGTCTCGAAATCCGGAGTAGGCAGGCACACGGGCCGATCGAGACATCTGAAAGCGCTTCTCATTGTGTCGGTGAAAAACGTTGCTGTATTCGGCAATAGCTTGGAGACGCAAAAGCTACTGTTGCCAGCTTTAGCACACTAGACCATAGCAGTCCTACTTGTGCTTTCCTCTGGTTTGTGACGCATTGGCCGCATCCCGAAAAAATGAGAGGAATGGGTGAGGTAAATTGGGCAACAAATACCGCGTCGATGCTCGTCGAACAAAATCCAGGAAAGATATAAAATTGTTATCTTTCAGTTCGCTGACTGAAATGGGTTTAACAATTTCATTCAGCCTTTAGTTTCCCTTGAGGGACAGGCTCCGGGGGCATTACAACTGGTTCACATTGCAAGACTACCAATTCATAGCTATCGGGCGCATTGCGTGCGCTTCACTCACCGAAGTGGCAAACTGGGTCGTCATGACATGGGATAAAAAAATTAAAGCCGTTCCACTCAACGTGAAAGCTGTCGTAAATGCAGAGCATTGATTCGCCATAACGGCCTGTGGCACCATTATCCGCTTACTGCTACTACCCATCACGCTCTTCGCCTCCCTGTCTCACTTCTCTCTTGATGAATTGAACGGAGGTTTGTCCAAAGCCGTTCAAATTTCCCGCCTGCGCAGTGCTCGCGCGCCCCCTGCCCGGAACAAACAGCGCGAGCTGTTCTCGCACGTGCCGGCACTTTACTGCGCAGTCCACAACGCGTTGATTTTGGCAGTCCCATCTCCCCGCGAGGGGGACTCGAGTAAATGCGTCGCATAGCGGGTGGGTGTATTGCGTTAACGTTTAGTATTTGGGGAGTTGGTGGTAGTGAATGCGTTGTATCAGCAGCTTCTTGACGTAGTTTGAATGAGTGAAGGATATAAGGCGCGTTCGTAGCCTACCATTCTGTGTCGGCTTTATGGCGCAGTGTGTAGAGCACCATGTACTTTGCGTTCTGCCCGCAGGGTCGAGGGATCGAAACCAGGCGCCGGATAGTATTTTTTTATATGGAGGGTGCAGACAACGACCATGCGGACTACGACGGACGTCAACGCGGGTCACATCGTGAGTTACTGAAATTCTCTGCATTTAACAAATTACACCATCTCCCCTAAGGGAACTATGTGGTGATGCCCCCCGTCGCGCGCGCGGCTGCTTTCACGGCGCGGTCGCGTTCACGAGCGGCATCCGGATCCGCTCGGCGACGCTGGCGTTTCGAAGCGGCTTCTCGTTGGCGAACCGCATCCGGATCCGCTTGGCGACGTTGGCGTGCCGAAGCGGCTTCGCTTTCTCGCCGTGGGGGATCCGCTGCTCGGCGCTGGCGTTTCGAAGTGGCTTCACTTTCGCCAGTTCGCTGACAGAATTGTTGGCGTCCATTCAGTTCATCGGACAAGCAGCAACTGAGGGAGCGGCGCGAGCAGAGGAGGAGAGGGGAGCAGCGCGCGCGCTATCGCACAGCTGGTGGGGAGAGGGGGAGACGAGGAGCAGCGTGCGCGCTATCGCACAGCTGGCGTGCAGAGAGTGAGAGGAGGAGAGCGGCGTTATCGCACAGCTGGTGGGGAGAGGGGGAGAGGTGCGGACAACGGACGGACTCAGGACATAGCCCCGAGCAAGAGATGCTTTGCATCTAATTGCTGCCGAGCCAATTGGACGGGCCTCTGTAAGTGCAGCTTCTCGAACACACTATATAGAAGTGAGGACAGTGATCTGGGGGAAGAGGAGAGCCATGAATACGACGATGACTAGCGAGCATTTAATTCTTCTTCTTCTTCTTCTTCTACCCTGTTTTCTTATTTATTTTGCCTATTTTGTTTTATTTAAATAATGACAAATTTTCAAACTCTATTTCTCAAACACAAAAGAAGAAAGCTTCCAAATTTTTCGTGTTTTTCTCGAGTAATGTATATTGTCAGTAATCTCGGTTTAACTGCAGATGTTTGGCCAATCCCCTGATTGGGTCGGCGCCATTAACATAAGGAACAGCAACAAAAACAAGAACATGGTACAACGAGCACCACAAGCGTAATACAGGGCCGGTTCTTGTCCCAGACCTGTGCCGTTTCGTTCGGCTTACAATTGAGGTAAACCTTTTGTTTTCTCACCTTCAGAAAGTACTAGTTTTCAAAATAACATGAGCAGACGAGAATAACCACATCAAATGCCGTGCTTAGCGACATACAAAAAAGAAAAAGCAACTCGCACTTGGCCTCGAACATAAACGTTCAAACGCCGCCGGGTGCTGGCAACAATGCAAATAAGTAAACAACACAAGGCATTGTTCGTGACATTAGCCGTCTCGAAGAGTGCGTAGATTTGATACTGAAACGAAAGGGTTGTCGAAACAATAAGAAGTCTATCCGAAGGTGACGCGGGAAAAGATGGTGGCTGTCAAGGCTGCTGCAAAACTACACAGCATTGGACATTGCGGCTGCGTTGTTCATGGCGCGGTCACGCTGTGTCTGTTGTTCATTCTTTTCAGCAGTAGTCCAAAGTTGGGTTGGAGACCTTGATGTTGGCAGCTGGAACAAGTTCAGCTTCCTTGGATACTTGCAGAAGGTTTAGGATGCACGTACGAAGGTCATCTTCCTGCGCGTTACAAATTGCATCTCCACATGAATTTACTTACGCACACAGTGCAGGGCTTAATAACCTTTGGGAACATGAATATCTGCCGCTAAAACTACCCAGGTTTTTCACCAGCAGGTGTCCGTGTATCCAGAAAACCTCATTCCATTCATTCTATGTCAAGGTACTAAATACAGCGAGCTGATGCTTAGGCAATTACTAATATGACGCAAGTATACAGGGCAGGGTATTTGAAGCCCTAATAAGTTTCTGGTGGAAATTCCTGGTGGATTCTTACGACGGCACATGTAGGAAGCACCACTCTTTTGTGTCTGCCTCGATGGTGCCATATCTACCTTGCGACCATCCTATAGGCAAGGAACCGATAAATCGTGCGGACAAAAGACACGCACTTCATCATTTGCACGTACGTACCGAACTTACGCTAACGAAATTATACACTCTCTTGCGTGCTTCGTTCCTTTCTGTTCCTTTCTGCGTGCTTCGTTCCTTCTGGGGCGATTTTGGCCCTCGCCAAAATCGCCCCCGTGGTTACCCTGTTACCCCTTCAGCGTGATTTCGCGAACCCGTGTAATGGCGCTGAGCACATTGTCACTTAACAATGAACTAGGTTGTCGGGGTTACTTGCGGGCTGTATGTATCAGGTGACGAGACGCTGCTGCCGCTAGACTACAGCTCAACGTTAAGAGAAGAGGTTTCCACCGTCCAAGCCGAAGCCCATATCGGCGCTCTTTGCGAGCAAACGTTGTCTTAGGTTCGGATCCATCAGGTGCAGAATACGAAAGATTGTGGATTCTGTAACGGCGAAGGCGGATCCGCAGCGGTTGCAGCACGCCTAGGCTCAGGAACGTAGCTAGTGCAGAACAGGAACCGAGCGTCTAGAAGTGGCATGGCTATTCCCACTGTTTCCAGCTGCTTCGAAAATAGCAAAGAGTGTGTAGGAGTGGATCGGCGATGGGGTAGACGTGCTTTTAATTGCTTCTGGTACATATAATACTGAATGTAGATCAATAATTTCAACGGCAATGCGTCGCTAGATTGCTGCTACGCGACAATGCAGACCTCTTGTAATGTCCTGGATAAGTGTTTTTGTGTCCCTTTATTAACATCCTTTCTTAGCGACAATAAGCACGCGAGACCTAAATTTCCTTTTCTGAGCTATTAAAAATAATAAGATGACACTCCAGGGTACGAAGGGAAGCATTCAAATAAGAGATAATTTCTGATCTGATCTGATTGCACGGTTTAACGCACCGACGCAGCGCAGGCGATGAGGCGCGCCGTAGTGGAGGGCTCCGGATTAATTTTGACCACCTGGGGATCTTTAACGTGCGCCGAAATCTCGTACACACGGGCGTTTTTGCTTTTCGCCTCCATCAGAAAAGCGGCCGCCGCGGCCGGGAATCGAACCCGCAACCTTGTGCTCAGCAGCGCAACGCCTTAGCCACTGAGCCACCGCGGCGGGTAAATAAAAGATAAGACGCTGAGGGGTACTGCTATGCAACAAATTTAAGGCTCGTAAAAAACACATCTGAATACTACGTGGGCGGAAAGCTGGTTTGGTGAGTCACAGAGCCTTATGTTATAGAGCAGTTCGCACACACTGAATTGCGTTGTGTCCAGCAGTTTATGTACACCAGATTTCGGATAACGAAAACCTTGCGTGTCACCCACCCTTCGTTAGGCATTTCGTCCCTGCAGCACCATAACGTGCCAATTTGGGGTGGGCCAAAGGTACCAAAGCGGTACGCCGGCAAACAGGTAAGCGTAACGAGTGATAAGTAAAGGCTCTAAATTTTCTGGTAATCAGGGTAGCCGTAGAAACAGGAATGAATTAGTTTACGTAGCTATAGAGCTATACTCTGTATCACCTAAAGTTGTGTTTCCAGAATCAACATGCCTAGCTGCATTGCCTACGATTTTTGTGGGGTCACGTGGCCATAGTGCCACAACTATAAAAAGAACGTGTAACAAGTGGAGTCCTCTTTTGGGAACACGCGCAAGAATTTTCCGGCGGAAGATGTTTCTATACACTGCGGTCCATGTTAAGCGTAAAATACTAGCATTAACAACAAACCTTTATAGCAGAAGGTCCACACATGCATTCCTAGTCTGACTGCTTTCTAACTTCGAGTAATTGCACAACTGGCCAAAAAATTTAGAGGCAAAACCTTTTACGGGGTGGAGCTGTTGGCTTCTGCTGTCGTCGTCGTAATTCTTGTCTCATGTAGTCACGAAACTAAAACACCGGGAAACTCGTTTACGACCCGCACTCGACCGTAACGCATACTAAAAACACCGGGACACTCATTTAAGCATTCTTGCTCCTTTCAGATTGGATTTAGTCAACACCTGGGAACAGAAGATAGCCTGGGTCATATGTAATCTATGGTGCTTTTATGTTGCCGGTCACTCAAGATCCGTAAGATCTTGGCCATGGACGACAACGTGAGCCACCCTGCTATATTCAATATACTGCATAGACACTGCCTCCCGCCAGCAGTATGCCCCTTTTCAAGGCTATCCTTCACAACCGCTTGTTCTCTATCCGCATAGGCAAGGCACGCGTGTGACACTTTGTTTCGGAGTGAGGCGTGCCTCAGGGCTCCGTATTGCCTCCTGTGCTGTTCAACGTGTCCCTACTACTCTTGGCGTGGCAGCTGGATAGCATACCGGACACGTGTTTCCTCGTCTATGCGGACGACATCACTGTGTGGCCGTTGCACAAGTTCTCTCGTCAAGAAGATCTACAGACTGCCGTGACATTACCTCACAGTAGTTTTCGGTTATTGGCCTGAAGCTGTCCCCGCAAGAAACCACTTAAATGTCTGTCACAAATCGTAAGTGTCGACAACGGCTGTTGCAGACACCAATATCCCTGTTCTTGAATGGTGAACCTCTTGCCGCCACTGATCATATGCGAACACTGGGAAATGAAATCAGTGCAGCTGGGTCGACATCCTCATGGGTCCGCTCCACCCGACAAAAGGCCACCAGAACGTTACACTCGTTCCGCCGAATCGGCCAGAAGTCAGGGGGTGCCTGCTCTGGAATCATGCGTACGCTAGTGCATGCTATCTTCCAGCCTTGACTAGTTTACCAACCCCCCTTCCAACACCTTACCTTGCACGACTGGGATCACTTAGAAATTGCAAATAGAGAAGCAATGTGAATTATCACCGGACTCCCTCGCATGACCTCTATAGCAACACTTGAAGCCGAAGTGCAATTGAACACTCTGGATGAAATCGCACTTGTCGTTTAAAAAATTCAATCGGTTCTCGCCGCGGCAGCACTTGCACACTACTACGATTGTGCTTCGCCAATGCTACCTTGCTTAGCGAAGCCCCCCTTCATGGCAGCGACCTCAAGCTACGGACAACCGGCCACTAGGGTGCATAAAGAGCATTCACCCCAATAGAAGCGGGCCAACCCACCGCTCCCTTTTGACTCACCAGAGGGCCTTCAAGCACATTTGGACGCAGAGGTTGCCGACGGCATCCTCCACACAAGTCTTGCCTGCCCCTCTATGCCATCCATCAACCAGACACGCACGTATTTCACAGAGGCGCCACTTCCTCCTGTGTTGGCAGAGCTGGTTGCCATTCGTGATGGCGTGTGCGCTTCAGCTTCTGAGCTCGGCGCTTGGCGCTATCACCGCGCTTGGTATTATACACCGATTTCACTCAGTCTGCTCGAGAGCTCGGGCTCGTCAACAGTACGCTGGGCATTACATGCGAGGTGCACCAGATACTCCAATCACTCCCGTGCCATGTTTACGTCCTCTGGACCCGCGCAGAACGACCAGGCACGCTCTCGCCGACTCGGCCCCTCACCCGCAGCAAGTGGTGTACCCAATTTCATTTCTGCAGCTCTCACTGGAAGATACGCTACTCATCAAGAAAGATATTTTTCGGCGCTGCACGCGTGCCCTTCTCCCACCGCGTGGGTCTGACCTTCCTGACGGCTTAACCCGCCGTGAAGATGTCATGCTTCGAAGAATCCGCCTGGGGGTGGCACGGACGCTTGCTGTGCGAGCAACGTGGACTTCTAGTCTTGCAGATTCCTCCCGGAACTGCCCCTGCTGTCCTGCCCCTATTGCTGAGGCGACATTGGAATACTTTTTAGGGACGTGCCCAGGGCTTCAATGAACCGGAGCTCGACACAAGGGCCCACAGGAGATTGCCCAGGCCTTCCTCCCGATATTCATCGGTGGGCGCATCGCCCACTTTACAAGAAACTGTCGGAATTAGTTTCCGAAAGTGGTCTCTATAGTTCTCTGTAGTGCTCCCGCCTCACATAATGTGTCTTTCTTTTTCTTGTTTCTTTTTTGTTTCGTTCGTACCCCTGTCCTGTTTTGTCCATTGCTTTCTTGTTACCTATGCCCTGTGGCAAAATGGCCCAAAAACTCATTTAAGCCTCACGCTGCAGCGCGCCGTACCACGTACTATAAAGAAAACACCGGGAGACTCGTTTACGCCTCGTTCTAGAACGTAACGCTTACTAAAAAAACACCGGGAAACTCATTTACCCCTCGCGCTGGAGAGCTTCGCACCACGTACTATAAAAAAACACCAGGAAACTCGTCTATGCCTCGCGGTAGACAGCCTCGTGCTTCAAATACAAAAGACTTTTACAGCGAAGCTGCATACCTCTACCCCCAACGCTTTCAACTCCATTCGCAAAAAACCAAGGCACCAAGATACTTATACACTCCATGCTTTGCTCCTCCTCGGGTTCACCTTAGTGGAGATTGTTCGCGTTTTTTTTGTTTACTACCACAATTCAGGGCAAAACCACACGAGGATACCTATAGGATCAAAAAATTTTAAACCGAAATTTTGTGGCGCGTTTTCAATGTTCCGAAATGTTTTACAATTTTTTTCATAATTTTTAGTATTTCTCAAATTCTACCGCCAGTAAAGCTGTACACTGCTCCATAAGGGATAGATGCCTGGAGCTTATGAATACGGCTTCTCCACAAACCCCATGCTTTTTTTTTTAATTGTTCCGCGATACTTGCAGGTATAGAAACAAATTGGGCTGGGTAGTAACTAGTTACGGGTGTGTGCTGATATGTACGAAGAGGAGGACTCTCTTTGACCGGCATGGCGTCTGTCTATATATGTGATACTGCACTACTCGGTGGAGTAGCTGCATCCGTTCGCAGTAATAAATTTGATGGTGTTGGCACCAAAGTATCTCTGTATTAACCTTCATGCCTCTTAGTCTATCCTCTTCAATCTTTTGTGGCCTGGAGGTCTATGCCTCACGAAGTTTTTGTCAGGTCAGCTCTACCATGTCTAATTTAAGCTCCACGCAGGTTGGTATTCAACACAACATATACTATAGCGTGACGTCTGACAGGAGTGACAGCAAGGTAACAGATAAACTCAAGAGTCAATGTGTCCGATCCCGTCATACGAAGACCGATGTGGTATGAATGGCAATAATGTGGAAGGTTGAAGAAGCATCCAAGACGAATTGAGAGAGCATCCGGATTGAATCCCACGCTATGCAATGTTATCTCTTCCTGTAAAGAAAAAAATATGTAGGGCATACTTAAGACGTGTCATGGCCGAATGACCAAGTTTAAATGTGTGTAAAGAGAACTGGCGCGAACTATTTTACAACGCAATGGGCTGTATTCTGGGGGTAAATGCAATCTCGGGTCGTGTCGAGAGATGTGTACGCACGTTTTGAAACTACATGCCGTCATTAGTACTACACAAAAGTGGACCCCAACACAACAGAGGCATACAAATTGTCTTATGTGCTATCAGGCATTGCTAAACACACCTTCCTTCTGCGCGTTTGTGATGGGGCCGAGTTAAAGCGACCTAGAACCGCTATCTACGACCAGGAAGCAAATAAATCCTGGACAGGACTGACCCAACCTTAAATCGGAACGTCCTTTTCGATATGTAACCACCAATTGTCTTTAACATATTGCGTGACACACAATAGGATTTAACGCCCTGTCCGAAGGTGGTGCCGTAAGCGTTTTCAATTTGAAAAAGACAATATGGCAAAAAAAGTTATTTATAAAAGCAGCCTTTACGTAGGATTCCAATGCAGAAAGATCATCGTTCGTGGACGGCCCTGCGGAAGCCTTCCTGCCGGCTATCGAGAAGAATATTGTAGTCCAAAAAGTACACGAGTCTCCAGTTATTCATTTTCTTGACGATCTTGAACAGTCAGCTTCTAAGTGCTATGCCATCATAACTCCTGGTAGATGAAGGCACATTTCCTTCCTTCAGGAATGCCATAGCTATAGCCTCCCTCAACACGCCGCAAAGCACCCCAAAAAATCGTACCTTCTAAGAGTATCTGCATGTAGGTGTTGTATAATTGTGTATGTGTGTTCTGCACCTGCAGCTGAAGACTTTCAAGAGATCAGAGTTATCTTGAGCTCACAAACAAAACGGGGAGTTGTACAACGTGTCTGACTCATCGCTGTCGCTCAAGAACTTCTTTTCACCGGATTCTTTGTGCTTCCTGAAAGTGTTTATGTAGTGTGCAGAAATGGAAACGTGTTTGAAGTGTAGGGAAAGTGCCCATAAAGTGCAAAAAGGTGTTTTGGAAATTTAAAATCGCCTCACGAGGCGATTCGAACTTGGAGACATCTCAGCTAAATTCTTGGAAGCCGCCTTGAAGAACTTTTGCAGCTGTGTTTGCGTGGCGCTTGTAACAATCTATTAGGGTGGTTTAAAGACGTCTACAGAACGACTTGCAGGACATGTCCGCAACGTCTTGCTGATGTTTAAATAACTTCTTTTAAAGCAGTTTCAAGAACTACTCAAGATGTTTTGAGGACGTCTTGCACAAACCTCTGATTTGCTAAGTTTACTCTCAACTTTCTAAAGGCACCCACTGCATGCTTTCTCTGTGCACACAAGCCCGCTTTTATTATTGCTTTCAGCGGCCGTGACATTTGGCTCACCAAGCACCTCCACTTGTGACACTCAAGTCGACTGCGCCCGCCGCAGTTCTCCGCATAAATATCTTCGTTTAAAAAAACAATCACAGAAGAGTGACTGCTTGTTTTTTAGTTTTCTGAGAGCAGTTGTTGGCCATGGCGATTTTTGGCAGTTTATAAGAATATCCATGGCCGGCGTGTGTGAACAGAGAATGCAAAAAGTGGGCAAGGTGATTTCAGCCCAAGTTAGAAGGTATTCAGATAAACTCACAAAAATGTACATCTTAGATGCCAGGTTTGATTTGAATTCCACAAATAAATACTTCTTTGGGGTTCTGTATACTCCAAATGATTGCGATTTTATTAAAGATCCACATCTGACCTTTGTAATTACTAAGCGTTATTTCTAGCGCAATACAGTATATACATGTTAAAACAGCAAGACTCGTTCAATCGATGACCTCGTCTAATGAAAGTCAAGAATATGGTGCTCTTCAAACCAAAGAAGAAGAGCAAGGTTATTTTCCGACACTGTTATGGGGATAAACACTTCACGAAAAGCCCAGGGCAGTATTACGCTGCGGCCGACTACTGATGCTCTCCGTTGGCGGCCTTTTCGCTGTTTTTGCTTCCTGAATGATGGCACCGCATGTTGTTGCCTAAATGGCTTTTTGCTAGTCCGCTAGCGCTCAAGGATTTTGTAAAGGGTTTATTGTACAAACGTAGAATGCCCTTCAAGGCAACCTGATCCGTCCGGTGCCAAAGGAAAAGTTAAAACAAGGTACAAATTAGATCTAGCCGATTCATACTTAGTGAGCAAAGAACTGCGCGGGTAACAGTGACAAGACGTAGTGCAAACAACGCATGTACTGCCTATGAACTGAGGTAGCGAATCTGAAGATGACAATACATACTAAGCACCGACGTAGGGTTGTGAATGGTGAGGAAAGGAACACCTAAAGAATGGTTAAGTGCCGAAGAGAGACCGGGCAACAATGGTAAGAAATGGCGAGCTTGAGTTGGATAAAAGGTGCTTGGTTTTTTTTAAGGCAATGCATAGGGCAGAGTTATCAATGAACAGTAAGCTTTTTTGGGTGTCCAAGCATAATTTCCGATCCAAAATGGCTATTGATGAGCAGCTGGCAAAGAAGCACTTTCCTTGCAAATGGCATACACTTCAAATATTTTTCTTGTCGGGGTGTTCATGTAATGATTCATTACCCTGCGCTTTTCTAGATAACGTGAGCAGTGGCATGCCGCGCAGGGAATTAGAAGTTTCCCAACGGCGATCATTCACATCGCAGCATTTTGTAGACGACCCATTCATTGCAAACAACAAGATTGCATCACACTACTGCTACTTTTTCAGATTGTGCCGGGCACCTTGGACATATGGAATTCTTCTTTGAGCTTCACGTTGCTAGAAGCCTCTCGGCCATGCTGTGAAAGAGTTCACTGGTGGAACAAGCGGCCACAAGTTGCTGCACCATAATGCTGAAGCTTGAGTGGACCTCGTTTTAGCAGCAGCCCCAAATAAAATTCCTCAAGGTTGCTTTCACAATACTGAACTTCAACAGCCTTGCATGGGATGATTTTTGAGGTAGCAAGCATTCGTTCGAGTGCGAGCAGTTGGCAAACCACAGATATTCATCCTACAAATTGAACTCCGTGTCTAAAAATTGAAGCGCTGCAGTTTTTGCTTTGCTTACAGAGCACGCTTGCAAAAAGGCTTGCTTTCTGCCACATCACCACATACAAAGCTGGTGAAGTGCGGAAATACGAAAGCAGCCTTAACAATTCTTTTCGCTGCTCCTGCTGAAAATAGGTGCAGTCAAACTTTAGCATTCAAGTCCAACAACTCGTTGCTGCGGGGTTTACCAGGGAAGTCTTGTATAGCCTGGCCGACACCCTTGAAGCAGCGTCGCACTCAAGGAAGAAAGAACTAACGCCAAACAAAAAACGCTCGAAGCCCAGTATCCCGTGCATCCAAGGTGTCTCCCACAAGCTACAATATAAGCAGCCATGTGACGAAATTGTGTTTTTTTGGGTTGAATGTGTTGTTTACATAATGCTTTGGTGTGAATGATTGCTATCGAGAGAACGCGAATCGTCTGCAATCATTCACAGCCAGCTACTTCACTCTGCATTTCAAAGCATGTTTGATGACAATGTTAACCGCATCTCAAAAAGTACACAATTTTGAAACATGACAAAGGCACTACAGCAAAATAAATACTTTAAGCCTATGCCTTTGCAAAAGAAAGTACTTCTTGCATCGACAGGCCATCGTTAGCCCTTTTTTTCGCGAAAATATAAATTGGACTGCCAAAAGAATCCTAGTGTAGCGTTTTCCACAACCTCCGAGGTCAATGCCAATTAAGCCCCGGATCTCAGCCTGCAGTTGCTAGGAAGCAACTGACCATAGCCGTGGATGGTTAGACCTGTCACGTAGCAGAGGGTGCTAAGAATTCTTGGGTCCGGATAAGTCGCCATTCGAGTCTGTATCTGGCAACCTTTAATACAGATCTTTATCTAGTGAGGTGCGTCTACAGGCGTTCGAGGAGTTAGAAGGAACAAAGGGTATGAAATACGCCTTATCGAGGTTAGGAGAATAGCTGAAGCCTTTATGTGCTCAAAAATAGACACGTCCTATGTTACGGTAGTGTAGAGGGCAAAAGGGAATTGTAAGTAGGATTTCTGATCAATCAATGCCTAGCAGGCAACATAGATGAATACCGTAGCAATAACTAAAGGGTTGCCGGTCTTGTAATTAGGCCTAATAAGAGATTCAAGCTCAAGGTGGTACAGGGCTAGGCGCCTACGTCCATCCAAGACGACTAGCTAGTTGAATGCTTCTATGAAGATGTGGAGTCGGCAATGGCTGAAGTAAAAACACAGTATACCGTAGTTATGGGAGACTTCAACGCAAAAGTAAGCAAGAAGTAGGCTGGAGACAAGGCAGTTGGGAACTATCGTCGGGGATGCATAAATAACGATGGGGACATACTAGTGGAGTTCGCAGGGCGGGATAATCTACGCATAATAAATACCTTCTTCAAATGGCAGAGCCAGAAGTAGGCGTTGAGGAGCCGTAATTGAGAGCATATAAATGAGGCTTCATAGCATGCATAACCCTAGCGTCGTGGAGGATGTGAAGTGCTCGTACGTGTGATGTGTAGTGACCCCCGTATGGTAAGATCTCAAATTAGGCCAGATTTGAGGATGGACCATGACAAGCTAATACAAAAAAGCCGTTAAATGAGCTACCCTTGTGACGGAAAGTTGAAGAATTCTGGATCACGCTGCAGAACCAATATTCAGGTCTAACCGAGGAAGCAGCGTTAACGACACAGGAAGCGAGAGACAATTTACACGCATTGTCACGGAGTGTGCAGTAGAAGTCGGAGGTACGATAGCTATTCAGGATACTAATAAACGTTCCCAGAAGGCGCAATATTTAATTAGGAAACGGCAAAGCATTTCAATCTTCACCCCAGCTGACACAATAGACCAAGCGGAGATTTTGAAGTTAATCAATACCCGTAATACCGCTATCATACGGAAGTATAATACCCAGAGGAGTCAGCATGCTGGAAAAAAACAGAGGTAGCCTCAAAGTATTGAAGAGGCGTCTAAGCATCAGGATAAACCAAATGTATGAACCTGAAAAGAAGGAAGGCAATGTAACCACAAATACGTTTAATATAGTTATAATCACCTGTTAACATTGATGCTTTGGCGAGTTGGTGTTCCATATTCTTGCTTTCACAGGACGCACAGCATACAAGCACAATAGGGAAAGCGAGCCACACAGGCACCTGTGTGTCTCGCTCCCTGGTTCGTCGTTGTTTGTTGTGTGCGCTGTGAAATCACGGATATAGTAGCCAACGAGTTCTACAGATCTGTAGAGTACCAGCGACATCAAGGTATTAGCGACAGGCAAGTAGTTCAGAGTAGATAGACATCCCACAAGCAACGACAGAAGAAATAAAGAAGGCTTTGAAAAAAATGAGATAAGGCAAAGCACTTAGTGAGGATCAGATAACAGAATACCTCTTGAAGGATGGTAGGAAAACTGTACTTGAAAAAATTGCGAACCTGTTTATGCAATAACCCATGACCGCGAGTGTAGCGGAATCTTGGAAGAACGGAAACGTTATCCTAATCCATAAAAAAAGCTGGCATAAGGACTTGGAAAAACAGCCTGCCAGTCGTCTACAAGGTACTTAAAAAGATAATCGCTAACCGTTTACTACCACCTTAGATTTCCGTGAACTAAATGAACAAGCAGGGTTTTGTAAAGGCTATTGAACAATGAACCATATTCACATGATCAGTCAGGTGATAGACAAGTGCGCGGAGTATATTCAACCCCTCTAAATAGCTTTCGTAGTTTATGAGAAAGCATTTGACTAGGTGGAAACCTCACCAGTCAAACCGCCATTGCGGAATCAGGGTATGGATGAGCATTACCTGAGAATACTAGAGGATATCTACAATGGGTCCACAGCCACCATCTTCCTCGACAAGAAGAGCCGTAAAATACCGATAAGAGCTTAAGATAAGGAGACACAATCTCTCATTGTTATACACAGGACATTTACAAGGGGTATTGAGAACATTGCATTAGTAACTGGTTGTCGTAAGGATTGGTCGGGAATACCTCAGTAACCTCAGATTTGCTGATGACATTTCCTTGCTAAGTAACTCGGGTGACGAATGCAAAGCATGCTTCCTACACTCGACAAGCAGAGTAGAAGCGTTGGCCTGCAAATTACTATGCAGAAAACTAAACTAATGCTCAATAAACTCGGGAGAGCACAGCTGTTTGAGATAGGTGGTGAGGCAGTGGAAGTAGTAAGCGAATGCATCTACTTAGGCCATGTTGTGACCCCGGATCCAAAGCATGAGGTACAGATGATTGGTAGAATAAGAATGGGGTGGAGTGCATTTGGCAGGTATTCTCAGATAATAAGAGGCAGCCTACCATTGCTCTTGGAAAAGAAAGTGTATGACCGCTGCATCTTACCAGTACTCACCTAAGGGGCAGAAACTTGCAGCTCACTGAAAAGGTTCAATTTAAATTCAAGCTGACTCAGCGAGCAATAGAACGGAAGATGATACGTGTAACATTCAGGGACAAGAAGATAGCAGAGTGGATCAGGCAACAAACGCGTGTTAAGAACGTATAAGTAGCCATTAAGAAGAAGAAATGGCAGTGGGCAGCGCATATCTTGCGAAAGCAAGATAACCGTAGGTAATTATTAGTGTTAGAGTGTATCCCTAGAAAAGGCAAGCGTGGCAAGTGGCGCCGGAACGTTAGATGGCCAGATGACATCAAGAAGATTGCGAGTAAATTGGTCACAGTTAGCACAGGACCAGGAAATTTGAAGATCTGCGGAATAGGCCTTTGCCCTGCCGTTGCGTAGATAGGCTGGTGTTGATGAGCCAAAAGAAGCTTACTCTTTGATGATGAGTCTGGCCTACGCCTTCCCGTACTTTAAAAAACAAAGAAAAAAGCACATCTCGGCACATCCCTGCTCCCCATTTGAGCCCAGTGTCGCATGGCTCTTCGAACCGGGTTTTAACATTGTTTAGTGTTTTCGTTCCTTACCCTGAATTTTTGTAAAGTAACTACTGTCGTCTGCACAATTGTCACCATTTCCTTAATTGCGTGAGCAGATAGAAGATGTGGGGAGTCGACTTAAGCGAGCAAACAACCCCAGCGAATCTACAGGGCACAGGTGACGAAGGGGGTGGCGTCTGATGTGCGGCTTTCGCTGACCACAGCGGTAAGAATGAGTTAGAGCCTTGAACGAACAACAACAAAGACTTACATTTTGACAGGCAAAACACGGTACAACCACGAGGACATGTAACCTTAGCGAGAGGTAACTTAGCACGAATTAAAATGCGGGAAACAGTTCAAATACAAAATGTACAACAGGGAGCTTTAAAACAATGAATATTACGAGGTAGAAAATTTAACTAAAAGAGCGACAGTTCGACGCGTATGAGAGACAGAGCCCCACAGTATTCACCGAGCGGGCCGGACAATGCACCGCTGTCGGAAGCGATTGGGCTACCTATTAAGCGTGGCTTCGTAGTAGGCCAGGCCTTCCGAGACGATCACCGTGATTCGAGACCCGTGAGTACGTTGGAGTTCTCGAGGACGCGGGTCACCGATAGTGTGGTACACAAACTTGCAGGTGCCATTGTCACATCACGATGTCCAAACGTAGCTAATTTGCTTCGGCGCGGATTCTTTTTTTTATAACTGCGCCGGTTGCGGAGAGTGATGGCACAACACACAACGCGCCAGCCGCCGTCGAGCGCACAACTTCCCTCTTCCTCCCTTCTGGAATCATCGGCGCGCCTTAGCACTGGTAAATTTACGCTCGCCCCCTGGAAAGAATTCAGAGCTTCGGTGAAAGCTGAGTGGTGGAGCTTTTATTTTGGTATTTTCTAAATGGAAAGCCGGCGAGTGGTCGGCATTACCGCCGCTTCGTTGGAGAGGGTTCCAGTGCTTTCTCGGGGTGAATAGAACCTAAACTGAATGCATCGGACGACTGTAACCAGAATTAGGCGCTGTACAATAATATGAAAAAAAGACTACACTGTACTTTTGACGTCGTACGCTCGAGTTTGTGGCATAGCCCCGTCGTTTCATAATATTATGCAACGATATTCCCAAAACCCACAATGTCGTGCGTACGCGTCGTTCTCACTTAGCGAACAAAAAATGCTGTGCGTACTTACACAAAATCAAGTCCAGTACAATTGTCTTAAATAATAAATAATGACTCGTACATAGTTTCCGCACAGCACAAGGGTTTGGCACAGATTCCTCGTAAACATACGGACCACGTACAAATGACAAGTTCAAATAATATTGCTGTTATGCGGTAACTGAAATGACAGAACAAACTAGAGCACATACAAGGGTTTGGACAAAAGTCTTTAGAAGTTCGGAACTTGCGTACAATACAGTCTGCAATCTAGTGCCAAAATCGCGTAGGCTGTGATTTAATACTCCCAAATACATACAATGCACTGGTACTCATAATGAACATAATATCTGTTCACCAAAATATAAAGAATACAAAAAGATGCAACCGGAAAATTCACGACTGTCGCAACTAGTACGCCAATAATACACAGTAAAGTTACTGTGTATCTGAATCTGAACCTGGCAACGTTTGACACGAGAACCTTATCTAATGAAGCGAGTCTAGAGGTGTTGATCGAGGAATTAAAGGGCATAAAATTGGATATCATAGGGCTTAGTGAGGTTAGAAGAAAAGGTGAAGCCTTGACGGTGCTGAAAAATGGACACGTTTTATGTTACAGTGGTCTAGAGGACAGAAGAGAACTTGGCGCAGGATTTCTAGTCAATTAGAGCTTAGCTGGCAACATAGAAGAATACTATAGCATTAACGAAAGGGCAGCAGGTCTTGTAATTAGGCTCAATAAGTGGTACAAGCTCAAGGTGGTACAGGGCATCCAGACATGACGACCAGGTAGTGGAACGCTTCTATGAATATCTGGAATCGGCAATGGCTAAAGTAAAAACACAGTATAGCAGAGTTATGGGAGGTTTCAATGCTAGAGTAGGCAAGCATCAGACTGGAGACAAGGCAGTTGGGAACTATCGTCTGGGATGTAGAAATAGCAGGGGGACCTACTAGTTGAGTTGGCAGAACGGAATAACCTACGCATAGTGAATACCGTCTTCTGTAAACGGGAGAGCCGGAAGTGGACGTGGAGGAGCACGAATGGGGACCATAAAAGTGAAATAGACTTCATATTATGCGATAACCCTGGCGTTGTGAAGGATGTGGAAGAGCTCGGAAGGGTAAGGTGTAGTGACCATCGTATGGTAATGTCTCGAATTAAGCTAGATTTGAGGAGGATCCGTAACAAGCTAGTACGAAAGAAGCCGATTAATGAGCTAACAGTAAGGCATGAAGTACAAGAATTCAGGATCTTGCTGCAGAACCGATATACAGCTCTTACCGAGGAAGCCGAGCTTACGACACAGGAAGCCAGCGACAACCTTACACGCATTATCACTGAGTGTACAGTAGAAGTCGGGGGCACGATGGCTAGGCAAGATATTGGTAAACTTTCCCAGGAGACGAAAGATCTAATTAGGAAACGGCAAACCATGACAATCTCCACCCCAGCTGACAGAATAGAACTAATGGAGCTTTCTAAGTTAATAAGTGTAAAACAGCTGACATACGGAGGTACAATATGGAGAGGATCAAATACGCTGTAAAGAACGGAGGTAGCCTGAAAGCAGTAAAGAGGCGTCTTGGCGTGGGGAAAAAATCAGATGTATGCACTTAAAGACAAGCAATGCAATGCCATCACAAATAGGGATAACATAGTCACAGTGGCCGAGGAGTTCTATACGGATCTGTACAGTAGCCAGGACATCCAGGATAATGCCGAACGAGAAAGTAGTTCAGAAGAGATAGACATCCCACCAGTAACGACCAAAGAAGTAAGGAAGGCTTTAAGGAAATGAAAGAGGAAAAGCACCTGGGGAGGATCCGATAACAGCAGACCTCTTGAAGGATGGAGGAGAAATTGTACTTTAAAAACTGGAAAACCTGTATACGCAATGCCTAATTACCGCAAGCGCACCGGAATCTTGGAAGAACGCGAACATCATCCTAATCCATAAGAAAGGGACATGAAGGACCCGAAAAAGTACAGGCCGATTTGCTTACTGTCAGTGGTCTACAAAGTACTTACCAAGGTAATCGCTAACAGAATTTCTGCCACCTTAGATTTCAGTCAACCTAGAAGAACAAGCAGAGTTCCGTAATGGTTATTCAACAATACACCATATACACACGATCAATCAGATGATAGAGAAGTGCGCTAAGTATTCTGAAGCCCTATATACAGGGTGTCCCACCTATCATGCACCAAGAATTAAAAAAAGAGAAATTGCGTAACTCGAAGAAAACCTAGCGCATAATGTTTGCAGTACTGTGAAGAAGTGGAGAGTAATTTTTTTGTTAATGAGACATAATTAATTAATTGTAATTAATTATCTAACTCGCGAAATACTGTCCTAATCACCAAAGTGTCAATGAGGCACTTGTAGGTAACCACGAGGGGCATCTAACTGCGGTATTTTCAGCGATGAACTATTCGCGTACACATTTATTCTGACTGATAAAGGAAAACCCGCGAAATATGAAAAATACCACGTGACTGCGCCTCCGCGCGCACCGAAAAGTAACGCCCTCAAACAGCTAGCCTCTGAGTTAGCCAGCATGAAATAGACAAAAGAAAGAAAGAATAAATCGCGACCGACTTTGCTCCTTATCTGCACACGCGTTCAGCGAATCTTGCTGCTGCTGCTCCTTCCATGCATGCTATTATCAAGGTGATGCGCTGTCTCTTCATGAGGGTAACACGCGAAGCAGTTGCTTTCAATCTGCTTTGTTTGGGTACGCTGCTTTACAATGCGCGCGTAGGCGTCGTCACATGGTATTTTTCATATTTCGCGGGTTTCCTTTATCAGTCAGAATAAATGAGTTCGCAATTAGTTCGTCGCTGAAAATACCGCAGTTAGATGCCCCTCGTGGTTACCTACAAGTGCCTCATTGACACTTTATGATTGGGACAGTATTTCGCGAGTTAGATAATTAATTACAATTAGTTAATTAAGTCCAATTAAAGAAAAAAATACTGCCCGCTTCTTCACGGTACTGCAAACATTATGCACCTGGTTTCCTTCGAGTTACGCCTTTACTCTTTTTTTAAATCGTGGTGCATGATAGCTGGGACACCCTGTATAGCTTTCATAGATTATGAAAACGCATTGTACTCGGTCGAACCCCTAGCAGTTATTCAGGCATTACGGAATGGAGGGAGTAGATGAGCATTATGTAAAAATACTAGAGAATATCTACAATGGGTCCACAGCTACCATCATCCTCCATAAGGAGAGCCGTAAAATACGTATAAGGAAGGTCCTCAGACAAGGAGACACAATCTCTCCAATGTTATTCACAGCATGTTCACAAGAAGTATTCAGAACGTTGGATTGGGAACAGGTGGGCGTAAGGGTTAATGAAGAATACCTCAGCAACCTCGGATTTGCTCATGACGTTGCCTTGCTGAGTAACTCGGGGGACGAATTGCAAAGCATGCTTTCCGCACTAGACGAACGGTGTAGAACCGTGGGCCTGAAAATTAATATGCAGAAAACTAAAGTAATGATCAATAACCTTGGGACAGCCCAACAGTTTGGGATAGAGGGCGAAGTAGTGGAAGTGGTAAAAGAATATATCTATTTAGGCCAAGTTGTGTCCCCGGATCCGAACCATGAGGCAGAGATAATTAGAAGGATCAGAATGGAGTGGACTGCATACGGCAGACATTCTCAGATAATGAATAGCAGCCTACCATTGTCCGTGAAGAAGAAAGTGTATAACAGTTGTGGCTTACCGGTACTCACCTACGGGGCAGAAACGTGGAGGCTCACTAAGAGGGTTCAACTTAAATTGAGAATAACTCCGAGGGCAACGGAGCGGAAAATGATAGGTGTAACATTAAGGGACAGGAAGAGAGCGGAGTGGGTCAGGGAACAAACGCGTGTTACGGAAATACCGGTGGAAATTAAGAAGAAGAAATGGACGTCGGCAGGGCATGTAATGCGCAGGCATGATAACCGTTGGTCATTAAGGGTAACAGAGTGGATCCCTAGAGAAGGCAAGCTTAGCAGGGGGTGGCAGAAAGTTAGATGGGCGGATTAGATCAAGAAGTTTGCAGGGACAAATTGGTCACAGTTGGTACAGGACCACAGTAATTGGATAACAAAGGGAGAGGCCTTTGCCCTGCAGTAGGCGTAAATAGGCTGGTGATGATGATGATGATGAAAGTTAGTGTACTAAAGTAATGGAAACGTTCTCGCAAGACGCAACTACTACTATACACTGTACAGCCAGAGTGACAAAATAAGTACAAGCTTCGCGTACAGTACCACAAAGAAACAATGAATACAATGTTCAATATATAGTACACGATGTAAAGATTCAACTCGTTCATAAAGGTTTCTCCTACGATGCATGCATACTTGAATTCGCATTCTTCATGTTTAGCCCGTGTCTATCGGGCGCTTGCGTAACTGCTCCTGCGGAATTCTTCTTTTTGGAGAAGTTCCTTTCCAAATGTCGCTCAAATCGACAAACTCTTTTGTGTCCGCCGTGATACAGGGCACTCGAAAATGTTTCAGTGTCTGGGCCTTCGTCTGGCGAAAGTCGGAGTGTCTAGTGACTTGGCCTTCCCTCGCCTTTCCGCCTGTAGTAACTGACTGGTGTTTCTTTACACCTGCCCGTGTGTGCAATGCTGGCACTCACGTTTTCTCTTACGCTCGAGATTAACCATGCGCTCCTTGTTTCGGCTGCCCAGCTGCTTGCAGAGTTTCGGCATGCTGGTTTTCAAAGACTTGTTCTTCCCGCTACCTTCGGCCCATACCTTGGCAAATCTAGCGCGGCTCACTCAAACTCACTCACAATTTTTTTTTTTAATCACCACTCACTCAAACTCAGACTCAATGCTGAGCAGCACATCAGCGCTCACTCAAACTCAAACTCACATTGAGCGCAAAAACTCAGAACTCACTCGGACTAGAAACTCAAAATGTACTCAGAACTCAAAATGTACTAAAACTCAATATGAACTCAAAACTCAAAACGTATCCAAAATTCAAAATGTACTCAAACTCAAAATAGACTCAAAACTCAAAATGTACTCAAACTCAAAATGGACTCAAAACTCAAAATGGACTAAAAACTCAAAATGTACTCAAACTCAAAGAAAACTCAAAACTCAAAATGTACTCAAAACTCAAAATGGTCTCAAAACTCAAAATGTACTCAAAACTCAAAGTGTACTCAAACTCAAAATGGACTCAAAACTCCAAATTTACTCAATACTCAAAATGAACTAAGAACTCAAAATGGGTTGAGAACTCAAAATGAATTCAGAACTCAAATGGCCTCACAGATATTGACAGTGAGAGAGTGAGAGTGAGAGTGTGAGACTGAGTGTGAGTGAGAGTGTGAGTGAAAGTGAGAGTGTGAGTGAGTGAGAGTGAGAGTGTGAGTGTGAGTGAGAGTGAGAGTGAGTGTGTGAGTGTGAGTGTGAGTGAGAGTGAGAGTGTCAGAGTGAGTGTGAGTGACCGTGACAGTCAGAGTGAGAGTGTGAGTGTGAGTGAGAGTGAGAGTGTGAGTGTGAGTGTGAGTGTGTGACTGAGAGTGAGAGTGAGAGTGTGAGTGTGAGTGTGTGTGAGTGAGTGAGAATGAGAGTGTGAGTGTGCCTGTGAGTGAGAGTGAGAGTGTGAGTGTGAGTGAGAGTGAGATTAGGAGTAATAGTCAGTGTGAGTGTGAGTGTGAGAGTGGGAGTGAGAGCGTGAGTGAGAGTGAGAGCGTGAGTGAGAGTGAGAGTGTGAGTGTGAGTGTGAGTGTGAGTGAGAGTGTGAGTGTGACTGAGAGTGAGTGTGAGTGAGAGTTAGAGTGAGAGTGTGAGTTAGAGTGAGAGTGAGAGTGTGAGTGTGAGTGTGAGTGTGAGTGAGAGTGACAGTGTGAGTGTGAGTTGAGTGTGAGTATGAGTGTGAGTGTGAGTGAGAGTGAGAGTGTGAGTGAGAGTGAGAGTGTGAGTGTGTGACTGAGAGTGTGAGTGTGAGTGTGAGTTAGAGTGTGAGTGAGAGTGAGAGTGAGTGAGAGTGAGAGTGAGAGATAGTGTGAGTTGAGTCTGAGTGTGAGTGTTAGTGAGAGTGAGAGTGTGAGTGTGAGTGAGAGTGAGAGTGAGAGAAAAAGTGTGAGTGTGAGTGAGAGTGAGAGAGAAAGTGCCAGTGGAGTGAGAGTGTGAGTGGGAGTGAGAGTGAGAGCGTGAGTGAGAGTGTGAGTGGGAGTGAGAGTGAGAGTGAGAGTGTGAGTGTGAGTGTGAGTGAGAGTGAGAGTGAGAGTGAGAGTGAGAGTTAAAGTGTGAGTGAGAGTGTGAGTGTGAGTGTGAGTGAGAGTGAGAGTGAGAGTGAGAGTAGAGTGTGAGAGTGTGAGGGTGAGTGTGAGTGTGAGTGAGAGTGACAGTGTGAGTGTGAGTTATTGAGAGTGAGAGTGTGAGTGTGAGTGAGAGTGAGAGTGAGAGTGAGAGTGTGAGTGTGAGTATGAGTGAGAGTGTGAGTGTGAGTGTGAGTGAGTGTGAGTGTGAGTGAGTGAGTGGCTGAGTGAGTGAGTGAGTGTGAGTGAGTGAGTGAGCGTGTGAGTGTGAGTGTCAGTGTGTAGTTTTTGCTATATACCTTTTGATATAGCCTCATAATTATAACCAGGAAGCATTTTTATATTTGTCCCACGCGATCCCCCTCGACGAGATCTTTAATTTGATACCCCACACACCCTAGCAGGGTCACATGGAATTCATACCAGTCAAAATAACCATGACTCTCATGACTGTAACCAGGACGCATTATTTAGGTGTCCGACGTGATTCCCCTCACTGGAACCTTCAATTTGACGCCCCACATGCTTCAGCGGCCTCACCTTGAATTTAACCCAATCTATGACTCATAATGACTATCTCATGATTCGAACTACGTAGCCTTTTTTAGGGGCGAAGCTCCTAAAGCCATGGGTATGTCCATCCCTTGTGTCTCGTGCTACGTGACCGCCACATGCTTTCGGAGATGTCGCAAAGTGGGCCGCGTTGCACGCGCAAGAACCGGCTGCAACCGGGAGCGCTAACTCGGCACCGGGAGCGCGAGCCTGTCTGTGTTCGCCAACGTTGGCGCGAGCGCACGTGCACTGCGAGGGGGAGATCACGCAAGAGATCACGCCACGAACGCAGGCAGTCGTTCTCGGAGATCGAACGAGACGCAAGGACCTTTGCTCGTTTCCTCTCGTCTTGTTCGGGCACAAGTTCGCCCTTAATAAAAGTTCTTTCTTTACCGTAGTGTCCCATCCTACGTGACAAATTGTGGTCGAGATGCGGGGTAGTCCTCGATGGCGCAGGGTTTTTCACCAGGTCTGGGCCTGGGAGCATTGACTCCGAAAATAAAAGTTGATTTGTACAATGTACGCACACAGTCGTACGGCTTTCTTAATGATGTAATGGGCGAACTTTCACGGGAGAGTTACGGTTACCGATGATCTCCTCCTCTCGATCTTCGCCCCACTTATCATTCATTCCGTGGATATGGCGTGATTTTTTATTTGTACCACGTGATTCCCCTCGTCAAGACCGTAAATTTGATGCCCTACACGCCCTAGCGGGGTCACTTCGATTTTTACCCCAATATAAGACTCGCCATGACAATCTAATGGTTATAACAGCGAAGCATTTTTGTATTTCTTCCACGTGATTCCCATCATCAAGACCATAAATTTGATACCCACCACATCCAAGCGGAATCAATTTGAAATTAAACCAATCAATGACTAACCATGACTATCTCATGATATAGCCCTACGACACATTTGTCCCACGTGATTTCCCTTATCGGAACCTTCAATTTGATGCCCCGGACACCCAGTGGCGTCATTGTGAATTCTAACCTCAGTTATGACCCATTTTGGCTATGTGATGATAATAATCAGGAAGCACGTGATTACCCTCATCGAGACCTTTAATTTGATACGCCACACGCCCTAGCGTCATGAACTTGAATTTTACCCGAACCTATGACTTACCATAACTACGTCATGATATATTCATAACTCATTTTCGTCCCGAATGATTCCCCACATCGAGACCTTGAATTTGATTCCCCACATGCCCTCGCAGGGTCATTTTGAATTTTAACAAAATCTATGACTCATTATGACTGCCTGATGACTACAATCAGGAAGCATTTTTTTATTTACCCCGCTTGATTCCGTTAATCCGGACCTTTCATTTGATACCTTACCCGCCTTAGCCTCATCAGTTTCACTTTTCACCCAATCTAATGCGGTCATTATTCTGTCTTAAGGGGCGCTGCCCAGTCAATTCAGCTAATTCATTTGAAACAGCAGAAAGGACAGCCCCCGCGCCCATTTCCCCCCGGCTCTCACCTCTTCCTTTGTGACCCCTAGTATATCAAGCCGTTAACAGTAGCAGGCGAACAACCAGCACGTCAGCGCCGCCGTGTGCTTTCCCACCACCCTTTCCCACGCTCTTAGTGGATCCGTCAGGAGGAAAAGTTAAGAAAACCCTTTTTTATGACCTCACCAGACAATTATCACTCACGCGCCCAGCCGCGAAAATTAGGTATACAGCAAGTGCTTAAGGCCATGAAAATTCAACAATAAACTAAATAAAAAAAGGGCCCATCTCCCCGCGAGGGGGATTCGAGTAAATGCGTCGCATGGGGGGTGGGTGTATTGCATTAACGTTTAGTGTTTGGGGAGTTGGTGGTAGTGAATGCGTTGTATCAGCAGCTTCTTGACGTAGTTTGAATGAGTCAAGGATATAAGGCGCGTTTGTAGCCTTTCATTCTGTGTCGGTTTTGTGGCGCAGTGGGAAGGGCACCATGTACTTCGCGTTCTGCCCACAGGTAGTGAATGCGTTGTATGAGCAGCTTCTTGACGTAGTTTCAATGAGTCAAGGATATAAGGCGCGTTCGTAGCCTTCCATTCTGTGTCGGCTTTGTGGCGCAGTGGGTAGAGCACCATGTACCTTGCGTTCCGCCCGCAGGGTCGTGGGATCGAAACCATGCGCCGGTAAGTATTATTTTTTTATATAGTGTACGGGGAGGGGTGCGGACCTGTTGTTGAGAGCGAGGAGGGTAGCGTGATGCGGGAGAGGAGGAGTGGGGGAGAGGGCGCGCCCTGGGCGCTGAGCTGTTGCGGACGCGCGGCGGACGCTACATGTGAGTTAAAGAAATGCTCTGCATTTAAAACACGCGAGGAGCAGCGGAGAGCAGGCGAGGAGGAGTGGGGGAGAGGGCGCACCTGGAACGGCTGTACGGACGCCGAGGCACGCCAACGCCGACAACGCCGGGTGACATCGTGAGTTAAAGAAATGCTCTGCATTTAAAAAAATCAGACACCCCCTCCCTCCCAACCAATCATGCAGATCGCGATTGGTGCCGTACCCGCAGGTAACCTCAATTCCGAGCCCGCAGTGGCGCATGAAACTTAACAGCTAAGCATAGCTGCCTGCTAGGCTACTCATTTGTACTCAAACTCAAAATGGACTCAAAACTCCTATGTACTCAGAACTCAAAATATACTCAAAACTCAATATGTAATCAAACTCAAAATGTACTCAAACTCAAAATGTACTCAGAACTCAAAATGGACTGAAACTCAAAATGTGCTCAGAACTCAAAATGTACTCAAACTCAAAATGGACCCAAAACTCAAAATGTACTCAGAACTCAAAATGGACTCAAACTCAAATTGTACTCAGAACTCAAAATGGACTCAAACTCAAAATGAACTCAAAGTGTACTCAGAACTCAAAATGGACTCAAACTCAAAATGGACTCAAACTCAAAATGGACTCAGAATTCAAAATGGACTCAAACTCAAAATGTACTAAGAACTCAAAATGGACTCAAACTCAAAATGTACTCAGAACTCAAAATTGACCCAGAATTCGCTAGGTCTCAGGCGTACTCAAACTCAATCGGACTCAAACTCACTCAAGCTCAAACTCACCATGCCACACTAGCCTCGCGCTCACTCAAACTCAAACTCACGCGTGAGTTTGAGTCCAAATGAGTCTGAGTGAGTGGACTCATGAGTGAGTTCGCCGACCTCTGCTTCGGCCCTTCCTTTCCTTCGGTGCGGCTCCATTGCAGGGGCCGCAGATTTTTGGCGCCGGCAATGTGGCGGCTTCGCTTTTTGCAGTGCTCGCGTAACGACGGGCACGGCGTCGTCTCTATCCGAGGCATTGAATCGGGGTGCCCGGATAACTGGCTCTTCTTTCGTGACGGCGGGTGGTTTCTCTTCCACCGCTGAAGTCACTGGATCGTCGCCGATGCTGATGTACGGCGAGCCCTCTGTGGAGTGCGGCCCCGCTTCGCACGGGGGGCCTCAACCATGGCCGCAGTGTCGGTCTCTTTGCTCCTCGAGCTGTCAGATACGCACACGGCGCTAGTCTACCCAGAGAGTTCGCAGTCTCGAACTGGGTATTCCAGCACAATAAGCCTGCTTCGACCCGTGTCTTTCGGAAAGACAATCGTTTCCTCAGGCACTCTCCCCTCATTATCAGGTACACTTTCGTCTAGGCCGTTCGGCTCCGACGTCATGACGGTATCCACAAACAGGCTCTTATCGCCATCCCCAAGCTCCGCATCACCATCTGTAGGATCATCGTACTTCGATGTCTCAAGTGGTGCGCGTTCGCACACATCTGGAGATGTTTCCAACTTCCGGATCGAGATTCAGCCGCCTCTTCGCCCTGTTCCTCATCGAGTTCATCTTTCCGGACAAACTCATTTTGCACAACTTGTGTGCTCCTACTCGTGTCTTGCGACACGGCGGCCCCAGCTGCCTCTCCATCCGACACATCGGGGCGTGTCTCCTCAATGAGTGGCTCTTCTACCGTCGCCGCGGGTTGTTCTTGCGCAGTTAAAGTTATCGGGTCGTCGGGATCCGAGACTCCGTCGATGTTTTCGATGATGAGGTCGTACATGGACCTCTCTATACATAAGGCGGCCTCACTTCCGCGGAAGTAGGGAGTTTCCACCGCGATCTGGGCTACCGGTCACTCTCGCATAGAGCCGTCCATAAAGTAGACTGGGTTTCTTTCCCCAGTGAACTCCTCCTCTCGGACTAAATCAATTCGCACAATAACTGTGCTGGTGCCGGTGGAGCGCAAAACGGTAATGGTTTTGCCTGACAATTTTCCCTCAGCCACCGGCACTGTCTTCGACCCAAATGCCGTAATGGCACCCACGACGTGAATTTTCTTGCCCCCTTTTCGCTCCACAGAGCCATCAGTAACACTGTACTGCTTGGGAGCCCTGGGAAGGGCCCATTCGCCAAAATCCTGGCAAATTTCTTCGTAGCTGCTTCTGCATGTCGCAGCCTTATGTCTAGCTCGCCCGCATTCAAAACACGTGAAAGCACTATTTCTCTTAAAGTTGCTCCAGTAGTCTTTGGCGAACTTCCCAAACTTCTTACAACAGTAACATTTCAGCGGGGGTTTTCGGATGGCCTTTTTTCGGTCCGCTGGCGCATTTCCGAAATCTCCCTTAAGCTTTTCAGGGCTGGTAATGAGGCGCAGTCCCTCTCCTCTCACGCTCCGATCTGCTGATGAGCAGTCGATCTTCAAGCGTTGAGCATCACCTTGAGCTCATACTCTGTCTATCTCCTCTTTGTGTGCTTTCTCCTCCCGCTCCGCTTTTTCTCTCTCCAACCGAAGTTGTCTCTGAAATTGTTTCACTCTTATCCCTCTCAGCTCTTTCGGCCTCTTCTCCTGCTGCCTGTCTTGCTCTCTCATCATTCTCGTTTTCTTCTTTTTCTTTCTGGGCGACCCACTTTCGCAGTTCGGCCCCTGACCTGCCCAGCTTGTAGCCCAACGCTACAATTTCCTCTGGATCCATGATTGCAAATTTACTGTAATCTAGACCCAATACTCTAGCCTACAGTTAGGTATATGTACTCAGAGAAAGCTAACGAGAGCACTAACTTATAAAGGCAGTAGCAACCTATGCCGCAAAAGTTCCAGACTCTATCGCTTAGTTACCACTCACATCAGAGGTCCTGTCGTAGAGGACAGAAATTGTCACCATTTCTTTAATTGTGTTTGCTGACAGAAGATGTGGGGAGTCGACTCAAGCGAGCCAACAACCCCACCGAATCTAAAGGGCACAGGTGATGAAGGGGGTGGCCGTCTGATTTGTGGTTTTCGCCGACCATAACGGTAAGAATTTGTCAGAGCCTTGAACGAACAACACAAAGACTTATATTTGGACAGGCAAAATACGGTACAACCACGAGGACATGTAACGTTAACGAGAGGTAACTTAGAACGAATTCAAATGCGGGAAACCGTTCAAATACAAAATGCACAACCGAGAGCTTTAACAATGAATATTACAAGGAAGAAAAGTTAACTAAAACAGCAACAGTTCGATGCATATGAGAGACAGAGTCCCACAATATTCACCAACCTGGTCGGATGATGCACCGCTGTCGGAGGCGATTCGGCTACCTGTGAAGCGTGGCTTCGTCGTAGGCCAGGCCTTCCGAGGCGATCACGTTGATTCGAGAATCGGGAGTACGTTGGAGTCCTCCAGGGCGCGGGTCGCCGATGGTGTAGTGCACAAACTGGCGGGTGCCATTGTCACATCACGACGTCCAAACGTAGCTAATTTGCTTCGGCGTAGATTCTCTTTTTATAACTTCGCCGGCGCGGAGAGAGAGGGCACAACACGCAATGCGCTAGCCGCCGTCGAGCACACAACTTTCCTCTTGGTCCCTTCTGGAATCATCGGCGCGTTTTAGCACTGGTAAAGCTACGCTCACCCCTCGAAAGAACTCAAAGCTTCGGTGAAAGCTGAGCGGCAGACTTTTATTTTTGTACTTTCTTGCCGGGGAGCCGGCGAGTGGTTGGCGTTACCGCCGCTTCGTTCGAGAGAGTTCCAGTGTTTTCACGGGGCGAATAGAACCGAAACTGAATGAATCGAACGACTGTAACCGGAATGAGAAGCTCTACCATAATATGAAAAAGAATCTATACACGACTTTGAGATGTCGTACGCTCGAGTTTGTGACAACAATAAATACCCCACTTGAGAGTCAGCGCCCGCGGTGGTTCCTCATCTTTTCCTGTTAACCTTTGTTGTTTTCTGCCGATAAAGTACACAGGAACTTTTAAATGCAGAGCATTTCTTAGCCTCGCCTCTTCCTGCGTCGGACGGCGTCCACAGCACCGCGTCCGCTGCAGGTGCGCCTAACAGCAGCTGGCGCGCGCATGCGTCGTAGTCAGCCCGTTCGCTCCGTCGCGGCCTCGGCGTAACAGGTGCGTGATAGCAGCGCGGTGGGGCGTGGAAGGGCGCGCGCTGCTTGCGCATGCGCGCTCTCCCCCCCGTACTGCTCTCGCTCTACTGCGCGCGCTGCAAATATAAAGCGGCTAGCGGTCGCTCGTGCTTCAGTCACTGCGTTGCTCCTTCCTTCCTTGGTTGACGCTCGCTCCACCCTAACGCGACTTTACTCTCCTCTCTCTACCCCAAACCAACACCAACGCAAGTACTACCCAACTACCCACCCTAACGCGACTTTACGCGGCGTTAACGACCCCCAATGCTCTGCATTTACTCGTGTTCCCCTCGCGGGAAGGCGCGGAAATTTTTTTTTCCTAAGTTTTCTACCTTCAGCTTGCATACCATAATTTATTATCATGGTAGCGACATACAATGATGATGATGATGGTTGCATTTTAATGGCGCAAGGCCAGCTGGGGCAAAGAGCGCCAAAAATAGATGGTTAGCTACAACAGATTAAATGTGCGTACTAAAATTGAATAGCAACAGAGGTAACAACAAAGACAATGGAGATGGCTGGTGTAGAGGGCCAGGTTGTGATTATGCATGATATGATATGAGTTTCAGAAATTGAACTTCTGATAGATACTTAAAAACACGTTTGACTGTAAACATTGGTTCATCGCCTAAGAAGTACGATGGGTGGAGTGGGATTTGTTGTCTGTAGATTTCCGGAAAGTGTTTGCGTCGTGTGGTGTGGAGTGCCTTGCATGTGATTAGTATGTGAACTACGGATAGGCCTTCTCCACACCTGCTGCACACGGGTCTCTGAGACCAGTGAGCAAGTGTGAATGTGTTACATAAGTGTGGCCTATCCGTAGCCTGGCTAAGGCTACTTCCGTGTGTCTGTCTTGTTTGTCTGTTATGTATCTACCTAGGTGTGGCTTTATAGTGTAGAGTTTGTTGTCTGTTTGTGTGTCCCATGTTTCCTGCCAAGATTTGCGCAAGGCTGTCCGTACCAGTGGCTTCAGGTCGAGGTAGGGAACACACGGTACATCTATGCTACTGCGGAGAGCAGCCTCAGCGGCACCCTGGTCAGCAATTTCGTTGGTTCCAGATATTCATGGTTTTCAGGCATTTCTGTTTCAGCTGTTTTATATGCGGAATGAATGTCAGTTTTTCATCAAGTACCACGCCTAAACATTTGTGTTTTTTTAGAGGGATTGAGACACCTTTAAGCTTAATATCAGGATCAGCATGAATCCCTCGCCTCCTTGAAAATAGAAGAGAAGTACACTTTTCTGGATTCAGCTTAAATCCATTCCTGTCTGCCCAGTCAGCGACTTTGTTGACCCCAAGCTGGACTTGCCTCTCGCAAACCGACAGATTACAGGATTTGAAGGAGATTTGAACATCATCTACATAGAGAGAGTAAGAAATGGTTGGTGGCAAGCCTTTCCCAAGAGAGTTCATTTTTATAAAAAACAGCGTGCAGCTCAAAACACCCCCTTGAGGCACACCGTTTTCCTGAACGTGAGCTCGAGAATATGTATTGCCCACTCTCACACGAAAAGTTCTTTCTGAAATGTAACTTGCAAGCGTATTTAACATGTTGCCTGACACACCAAAAGACTTAAGGTCGCTAAGAATTCCATAGCGCCATGCAGTATCATACGCTTTTTCAATATCGAAAAATACTGTCATACAATACTGTTTATGAATAAATGCATCTTTGATGTAGGATTCTAAGGCAACGAGTTGATCATTTGTAGATCGACCTGCCCTGAAGCCTGCCTGGCAGCTCTCGAGAAGTCCGTTGTACTCCAAAAAGTACACAAGCCTTCTGTTAATCATCTTCTCGAGAAGCTTACACAGGCAGCTTGTCAGGGCGATAGGGCGATAACTGGCGGGGAGGATGGGTCCTTCCCCTCCTTCAGAAAAGCAATAACTATAGCCTCCCTCCAAGACCTCGGGATGTGCCCCGAGAGCCATATTTTGTTGTATAGGTGAAGGAGTGTAACAAGAGTGTCTCTGTGCAGGTGTTGTATCATTGTATATGTTATGTTGTCTGGGCCCGGAGCTGAAGGCTTACAGCCGCTCAGAGCAGCCCTTATTTCATGAAGCGAGAACTCGGAGTTATATGAAGTGGCTGATCTGTTGTTATCACATAATGGCTTCTTTTCAGCGGCCGTTTTATGTTTCAGGAAAGTGTTTGTGTAATGTGCGGAACTGGACACGTGTTGGAAATGTTGTGCGAGTGTGTTAGCCTGGTCTTCGAGCGTGTCTCCTGTTGGGCTAACCAGGGGCAGGCTGTGTGTCTGTTGCGCTTTAAGTTTCCGTATTTCTTGTCCAGACTTTGTGGGTGTCAGTGTACGAGTTTATGGATGTGAGGAAGGCACGCCAACTCTCCCTCTTAGCCTCACGGCGCACGCGCTTCCCCCGGGCCTTCGCTCGTTGAAGATATCAGGTTATCTGAAGTAGGGTATCGACGAAGGATACCCCACGCCTTGTTCTGGGCCTCTCGTGCCTGCCTACAGTCCTGGTTCCACCAGGGCCTCCTTTGGTTGCGTGGGGCACTGGAGACCAGGGGAATGGACTTTTCAGTGGCGTCAAGAATGTGCGCCGTGACCAGTTGGGTTGCTTCCTCTATGTGTAGGTGTGTTATGGATGTGCGGTGTAGTTTAGATGTTTCTGTGAATGTGTTCCAATTAGCTCTCACTTCATTGAACTTCTTGTGGGAAGCAGAACTGTTTCGGCCTATATATGACAGGGAGGTAGGGAAGTGGTCACTACCATACGGGTTGGTGTCCACCTCCCATTCTAGGGAAGGGAAGAGAACTGCTGAGCCGATAGCTAAGTCTAGGTGTAAATAAGTGTTGTGTGCTATGTTATGGTATGTAGGCTGTTTCTTGTTAAATAGGCATGCTCCTGATGTTGTTAAGAACCTTTCAATGAGGCGCCCCCGCGCATCTGTTCGAGAAGAGCCCCAGAGTGAGTTGTGTGCATTCAGGTCACCTAATAGTAGATAAGGTTCAGGTAACTGATCTATCAGAGTTTCGAAATCAGAACTTGTTAGCCGATGATCAGGAGGTATGTATATGGAGCATATTGTTACTAGCCTGTGAAAGATTATCGTTCGGATGGCAACAGCCTCGAGGTTAGTGCTCAGAATGACCGGATGACATGCTAAGGATTTTTGTGCGATTATAGCCACACCACCAGAAGAGGTTGGGCACCCAACTCTGTCCTTTCTGAAAACCAGATAATTGTTGAGGAAGTTGGCATGTTTTCTGTTTAAATGTGTTTCTTGTATGCACATGACACTTGTTTGGTTAGCATGCAGTAACTCGTATACATCATCAAGATTTTTAAGAAGGCCTCTACAGTTCCATTGGATGATATTTTGTCTTCCCATTATAGCCATTTAAGGCCAACTGGAGTTGTGTATGAGTCTGTATTCATGTGTTATCTCTCGGGGCTTGTACTCTTGGGAGGGGCTTTTTGGGCCTGTCTGTTGGCTTGGACGTCGAAGGCCGTTCTTTGCGCTGCGATGCAGGCAGATACGGCCCGACGTCCATCTCACCTCCAGATGTCCTGGGTGTGCCCGACAGACTGGGCTCCCTGGACCTGGATGTAGCACCCTTTAGGGCAGTTTTCTCTTCAACCACCACTGCCGAGGGCGTAGTGGGCGCCACGCGCGGGACAGGTGGTGGGGCGAGATTTGGAGAGGGTGTGGTTTCCTCCGTGTCCATTTCCACAGGGCTCTCGGGTGTGCTCGAGACCTCTGAGGCAGGAACAGGAGCGACTACGCTCCCATCAGCATGAGTGGCCACCTCAACCACTGCCGGTCCAGCAAGTGGCGTGGTGACCGGGGCGGCTGCCACAGGCAGCCTCGTGGGGGGCGGAGGCGGGAGCAAGTCAGCTGAGCTGTATTGCGTCGCCGCCGAAACCAGTCGCCGCTCCGCCCCCCGGCGAGCAGCGTCGGCGTACCTTCCGGAGCTGAAGAGTGCAAACCTCTTCCGGGCCTCCGGAAAGCTGATGTTTTCATTGACCTTCAATGTGATGATTTGTTTTTCTTGTTTGAATGTTTCCACACGATCGTGAATATGCTGCGTGAGGTCCATGGCAGTTAGGGCAGGTGAAGTTGCTTGCGTCCGCAGTTGTCTGTGAGATGGTCAGGTTGACCCCACTTTGCACATTTTGGTCTCCCCGGCAAGAGTTTGTACCGTGCCCATACCGCTGGCATTTGTAGCAGCGGCGTGGGTTTGGCACATACGGGCGCGTGGGACATCGCAAGTAACCTGCCGTCACGAATTCTGGTAGTGGGGTTCTGTCAAAGGTCAAAATTACGTGCTTTGTTTTAATCTCTTTGCTATCTCGTCGTATTGTGATGCGCCGGACTGCTGTGACCCCTTGATCACGCAGTCCTTCAAGGATGTCGGTTTCGGTTTCGTTGATTAGATCGAGTTCGGAGATGACGCCTTGAGAAGAGTTTAAGGTTCTATGAGGTGTGATCGTAATTTCTAGACCATCGATGTTAGTTTGTTGAAGGAGCTTATTGGCCTGCTCTTTGTGGCTGACTTCAATGAGCACATCACCAGAAGTAAGTTTTTTCGCCTTGTAGTTCTTTCCAGCAACACTTTCAAGAAACTTTGCAACAAGGAAGACTGATTTTCCACTTACAGGGGTTTTTTTGTCACGAGATTGCATAATGAGGAAGCGAGGAAAGATGTCATTGCTTCGGAGGTCAATGTTCAGAAGAGGTTTGGAAGTTACTTCGGTGCGGGCCCTTTTGAGGACCCGATCATTTGGTTTGGAGGGTTTAGATAATACCATAAGCTATAGTATAAAAGCAGGAGACGGGGGTACTTTCTTCGCTCGGGTTACCCTGATACCGAGAGAGGTCCCGGAGCTCCCTGCGCGGTAAACAGACAGGGAGCCCATCCGCCGGAGCTTGACCTGGGCTCCGACGGCCACCGTTTGAGGCTTCTACCCTTCACCTTTAAACACATCACCAGGGTAGGTTACAGTTTATGTTGGGGGCTCGGGGTCCGCGGTGTCGCCAACACCGTCACCATGAATACTCAAGGTGCCCCGTGCGGGGTAGCGACATACAAACACTGGAGCTCAGTGTCACTTTTTTGCATGAGCAGCTTGCTCAAGATTGTACTCCCTGCCATTCCCATAAGCTAATCAAGGCGAAAATGAATCGCCTCACTTTATAAACCAGTGGCAACAAGAAAGCATTTTAACAGCTTTTGAAAGCCTTTTCAAAGGCAACAACACAGCAAACTCATAAGAATAATACCTGTACCCTCTGAAGAGGAGGATAACTTCTCGCATGTTGTAAGCTCAACCTTGCTAACACAACAGAACAGTATCATGGGTTCCCTCGTAACAATAGTGGAGAAGCGCAATGAGATGCCACTGTTCTTCACAGCCGATGATGAGTTCCCTACAGAGACCACTGACACGCTTCCATCGATGCACGGTCATTCTGCATGGAAATGTGCATAAGTTCGAGAAAACGTGAGTTTATTTATATTCTGCATATTTCAAATCAAAGCACTGAAGCACACCAGTATTTTCGATTTTGTGGCAATGAAACATCATAGGTCTGCAAGTCAAATCATGCCAATTGAACTTCAGCTACTCAAAGAATGTGGCTAAATCCTGCAAACGAGAAATACACTCTACCTCGTACACACGGGGTTTTGCGGACTTAAACATGCACACATTAACCTGCAACACTGCCTCAGCAGCTTTGCTGGCATCCACGCCCTAAAACATCGCTACGAAGTGGTAGACGAGAGGCCACCGGAAGCACAAGACAAGATATTGTGCTAATCCTTAAAAACTAAGTGAATGTAAATCAAGGTAGACAAAAAACTATGGCTGGAGTAAAGCAGCACGCAGGTTTTTACTAGTTTTGCATAAAGACACTGCAATGCACAGGAACGAAAAAATACAAAGAACAGGCTACCATAAAATTCTCGAAATTAGCGAAACTCTTCATTTCCATAATAAATCGTAAACGTGCGAACACTATTTTGAGAGATAATATATATTTCCTGGCTCAATTTTGCATTAGCAAAACTACGCAGCAAAAGTTCTACACTAGCAACATCACTTGCGAAGTTTTATTATGAGCATAGTTACAGCTAGCCTTTCCTTTCTATTCTTTCTCTTTTTAAAGTACAAATATGTGTGCAACAGAAGACAACTAGAACACATCAAGCAGTAAGATGAATTTGCAGACAATTAGCTTTATTGTCAGTACAGACGCGAACACGCCAAACACACATATTTCAGACCAACAATCCCAAGAAAAAATATAACAAGACGATACAATGAATAGTGTTGCTGCGATATTGTTTCTCTTTGCCCCTGTCCCATGGCAACCTCGGCTTTTTTTTATTCCTGGTCCAGATTACCACATTGCAGGACCTGCATTTTATGCAGGTTTTTGGGAACAGATGGGCATTACCACACCACGTTGTGTTCACAGCATGAAGGCGTCAATCATACCTATGTTTCTTGTGAATCATCTGTAGCTACGGTTATTGTATTGTTGTTTTAGACTGTAGCTTCACCTTTCTCAACAATTATCTAGAGTTTGTTATGTGCACAAGCAAGGTTGTGCTCTTAAAGGGACACTGCAGTGAATTTCTCAAGCTCACGGTTTTGCTTGCACGGTGTAGGCAGGCTCAAATTACCACACTTTTCATCGTTCATTCGATTGATAAGTGGGTAATTATCTTATAAAGTGTTAAATAAGAAAAGCTACCATGCGCGGTCTGTGGCGACCGCACCACCTAAAGGCTGTGACGACAGGGGGAGATGCCCCATGATTGGACGGTGTCAAAAGTTAGCATTCAAACAAGTTTAGGTTCCGGTTATGTAAAACAACGTGCTTGACATCCGACGGCATTGTTGGATGGGCATTCTCTATATCTCAGTATTCGTCGTACCGGGCTTCTGCTGTGTTGTCGGCTGTAATATGCCTCAGATAAGCCTCCCAGGACGGCTTCGAATCGTACCAATCACCAGCCGAGGCCTAGGCAGTGGATGAACGCCCTCCGGCGTCACCGCAGACGCTCAAATGCCATGCGCTTTTCCCGCATATTCTGAGCTTGCCTCACTCGCACCTGTATCGTAAAAGGCGTGTTCGCAGCAGGCCAAGGGACTGCTGATCCTGGCCTGTGCCGACTGCCCGCAAGTAGTCGGTGGTTGTGGAAACAGCACGCCAACGAGAAATCGCTAGCGCGTCAGTGTCAGTGTGCGCGCGTTCTGCGAATTCGCTTGTGCAGCAGTGAACGTTACGCCCCAAAAATGGTGAACTTAGTTAAAAAGTCATAGGCGGCAATTGAAACAATCAACTTAAAAAAAGCATGTACCGTCGCAGATTCCAACTTGCGACTTGCAAAACAATAACCCTAGGGCTCCAGACAACTCGGCCAAGAGCAAGCACGTATATATGGTATATTGTCACGAAGCCACAGACGACGCAGTTGTCTTCAAGGAAAACACGTTTATTGGAGCGAACTTGTGCTCCCCCAACAACTCAAAGAATACAGAGGTGGCGAAGCAGCAGTCCACAAACTGATGCACGCATGCGAGCTACAGCGAGTCGAATACCCTGGCATCTGCTATGCAGGTTGTTTATCTTTCGGCGCGCATGGTTCTCGAACCGTCGATTCGCATCTAGAAGATTGTAGATCCAAGAAGAATATTCTGGGCTGTTCACGTTATATCGGAATGCTCTCCCTATCAGAACAGATAACACATGCGGCACAGAAAGAAAGAATGGAACACGCCCTTCTTTTCTCACACAGATAACACCGACCGGCGCAGCCGGGCGGTAATAGCAAAACACAAAGAAACCCAATGCATGGTTCGCGGCATTACCCCATCTCTAAGAGTGCATCGGCCCGATGATAACATAAGCTACAGTCCGAACAAATAAAAATAAAAGTTTGTCATCGTCCGTAGAAAGGTTTTAAGCTAACCACGTGAACGACTTCGTCCCGCGTGAGTCGTCGTGATGTGCCGGAGTCACCATCGGGGATCACTTCGTAGGAAAGTTGGCCAACACGTCGTAGAATCTTGTAGGGTACGAAATACCGTCGCAGAAGTCTCCCACTCTGTCCGCGTCGTCGGTTGGGAGTCCAAACCCACACACGATCCCCTGGGTGGTACTCGGCGGCTCGGCGTCGTAGGTTGTAGCGGCCGGCATCCACCAGCTGATGGTCCGTTATACGAACTCGAGCGAGCTGGCGGGCCTCCTCCGCACGCTGAAGACATCCTTGGACGTCGGCGTTCAGGTCGTGGTCTTTCACGTGCGGCAGCATGGCGTCAAGCATTGTAGTAGGCCGTCTTCCGTAGACGAGCTCGAACGGTGTCATCTGCGTGGTTTCTTGGATAGCCGTGTTGTACGCAAACGTGACATACGGGAGCACTTCCTCCCAGGTCTTATGTTCAACGTCTACGTACATGGACAGTATATCAGCAATCGTCTTGTTCAAACGTTCCGTTAGTTAGTTCGTTTGGGGGTGGTACGCCGTCGTTTTTCGGTGATCCGTGTTGCTGTAGCGTAAGATTCCTTGCATGAGCTCTGCAGTAAAGGCCATTCTGCGGTCCGTGATGAGGACTTCAGAGGCTCCATGTCGCAGCACAACTTGTCCTATGAAAAACTTGGCGACTTCTTGTGCAATCCCCCTCGGAAGAGCGGCGGTCTCCGCGTAGTGCGTCATGTAGTCGGTTGCTACGACAATCCACTTGTTCTCGGATCGTGACGTAGGGAACGGGCGCAGAAGGTCCATTCCAATTTGTTGGAAGGGCCTTGATGGGACGGCGATCGGCTGCGGTAGTCCGGCGGGTCTCGTCGGTGGCGTCTTTCGTCGCTGGCAGTGACGGCAGCTCCGGACGTAGTGGGTGACGTCAGAGGTAAGGCGGGGCCAAATGTACCTCGCCTTGATTTTTCCAATAGTGCGGGCTGTGCCGAGATGTCCGAAAGACGGGTCGTCATGGCACGCTTCCAAAATTTCGTCACGAAGGTCCGCGGGGGATGACAAGAAGGTAATTCGTTCTCGTTTCAGGGCTGAAATTTTTCTCCACGAAGACAGAGTTTCTAAGGCTGAATGCTGGTAAGTTGCGTTTGAAGGTCCTATGAACGGCGACGTTGCATCCCTCGATGTAGTTGATTATGATGCGTAACTCGGGGTCGGCACGCTGCTTGGCGGCTTGGTCGCTCTCTGTCACGATCCGAAGGACGTGCTGTCTTTATCAGAGTCTTGTGGTGGCGGGTCGACGGGGGCGCGGGACAGCCAGTCGGCGTCGGAGTGTTTCCTCCCGGATCTATAGACTACTGTAATGCCGAATTCTTGCAGGCGCAAGCTCCACCTACCAAGACGGCCAGAGGGGTCCTTCAAGTTGGCGAGCCAACACAGCGCATGGTGGCCTGTCACAACCTTAAAGGGTGTTCCTTACACGTACCGGAGGAATTTCGAAATGGCCCATATAATCGCGAGGCATTCTTTCTCAGAGGCTGAGTAGTTTTTTTCTTCTTCCTTGCACAGACCACGGCTGGCGTAGGCGATTACTTTTTCGCACCCGCTTTGCTTTTGGACGAGGATGGCACCCAAGCCTATATCACTGGCATCCGTGTGAATTTCCGTTTCGGCGTTTTCGTCGAAATGAGCGAGCACGGGCGGGCTTTGCAGGCGTTGGTGCAGTTCGCAGAACGCTTCCTCTTGGGCACTTTCCCAGCTGAAAGGCGCGCTATCTTTCGTCAAGCGTGTGAGTGGCTCTGCAATGCGTGCGAAGTGTGCGACGAAGCGCCGGTAGTATACGCACAGTCCGAGAAATCGGCGCACGCCCTTCTTATTTTTCGACCTTGGGAAGTTCGCTATGGTTGAAGGTTTCGCCGGGTCTAGCAGGACTCCCGCGGCGTTGACGACATGGCCCAAAAATGTGAGTTCCTCGTACGCGAAGCGGCACTTTTCAGGCTTCATCGTTAACCCGACGTAGGGATGGCCTCGAGTACAGACTGCAACCTTGCATGGTGTTCGTCGAAAGTGCGGGAAAATACCACAACGTCGTCGAGGTATGCGAGGCACGTGTGCCACTTCAGGCCAGTTAGCACAGTGTCCATTACTCTTTGGAACGTTGCTGGTGCCATGCATAGCCCAAAAGGCATCACCTTGAACTCGTATAGGCCGTCCAAGGTTATGAATGCAGTCTTCTCTCGATCTCTCTCGTCCACTTCAATTTACCAGTGGCCTGTCTTTAGATCCATCGATAAGAAGTACTTCGCGTGGCAGAGGTGGTGGAGGGCATCGTCGATTCGTGGCAGGGGGTACACGTCCTTCTTGGTGATCTTGTTCAATCGCCGGTAGTCAACGCAGAACATAAGTGTGCCGTCTTTTTTCTTCACGAGTACGACGGGCGCCGCCAACGGACTTTTCCATGGGTGTATAATGTTGTCGTTGAGCATTTCGTCGACTTGAGTCCGGATGGCTTCGCGCTCGTGTGAAGAGACACGGTATGGGGACTGTCGGGTAGGTCTGGCTCCATCCTCGGTTATTATCTGGTGCTTCGACAGAGGTGTCTGACGTAACTTTGAGCTCGACAAAAAACACTCGCTGTAGCGACGCAGCAATGCCAATATCTTGTTCTTTTCTGCTTGTGGTAGCGCCGGATTTACGTCGAAGGTATGCGGAAGCTTGAACGTATCGTCGGGTGCGCGTTCAAAGTCGGCTACTGCGATCACGTCACTTGCTTGTTGGGTTTCTTCGAGGAACGCAATTGAAGCGCCCTTGTTTAAATGCTTGTACTCCTCAGTGAAATTGGGGACCAAAACGTGGGATTTGCGCTGCTTAAACCACGCAATGCCTCTTGCGACAGACACACCGCGCTCGAGAAGCAACCTTTGGTCACTCTCCACGATAGCGTCGACGTCGGGAGCAGCACCTTCATAGTAGACGGTGACCATCAAGCTTGCGCAGGGTGGCAGGGTGACGTGATCATCGGCGATCCTTACAGCTGCACGGTGTGCGGGGTTCGATTCCGGCGTCATGGAGTGATCGGAGGAAAGAGTTATCGACTTCGTCTGCAAATCGATTATTGCGCCGTTGTCCGTCAAAACGTCCATTCCGAGAATTACGTCGCGGGAGTAGTTAGGCAAAATGACGAACGCCACTGGGTACGTCGTTCCCGTCTATGGTGACGCGCGATGTGCACGTTCCACTTGGCGTCATGAGGTGGTCTCCTGCTGTGCATATATGTGGACCGTCCCATCTTGTCGTAACTTTCTTCAGCTTAGACGCGAATCACCCGCTCATTACCGAGTAGTCGGCTCCCGTGTCGATGAGGGCGACTACGTCAAAGCCGTCGATGGACAACTGGACTTAGGACGCCGCCTTCCTCGAATTCCGGGTGCGTCGGGGCGTCGCGTCTCGGCTTGTGCGTGTTGACGGTCGTGCACTGTGCGTCGTTTGTCTTCTCAGCGGCAGTCTCGGTAATGTCGGGTACGCGTCGCGCCGTGTAGCTGTCGTCGTGTTCTGGAATCTCGTCAGGGTTAAGTCGGGTCGTCGGGATGAGGGCATGTCGGGAATTGGTGTCTTCGGCGCGTCCTTGCGTCATTGGAAGGTTTCCAGTTTTTCGCCGTAGAGCAACTTCACCTCCTGATGTTGCTTCCTTTAGTTTCCCCCGCATGGGCTTGGGGACCTTCCACATGAGAATTCAGCATTGCTACGGCGGTTCGGCGACTGGTATGGGTAGGGCGACGGCGAACAGTTGAAACGGGCTGGTCGACGGCTGGTTTTGGACAGGTACTCTTCGATCTCCGATGGGCGCTGGCCAGTTCGGGGGCGGGTTGCATCGCCAGAGAACCCTCGCAAACCGAGCCTCCTGTAGGGGCAGCGACGGTAGAGGTGGTCGGCCTCACCGCAGTGGTAGCACAGCGGAGGATTGTTGGACGTTCGCCACACGTCCGTCTTCCTTGGGTCGGGGGGTTGCGCCACAGGTGGCCGGGCCTGCGAGACGGTACGGAGCCTCGTGACAATAGCGCGCAAATGGGCGAGGGCGATGGACAGCAGCCGCGTAGGTCATGGCGTGCGGCTCGCGAGGTGCTACTGGCGTCGTTGAAGTTCCCAGCGCTTGCTGCACTTCTCTAATGACGTCGGTAAGAGAAGCGACTTGTGGTTGCGGCGTCGTTGCGAGCAGTTTCCGCAGCTCCTCCCACACTATTTTGCGGATAGTCTCCCGTAGGCTATCTTCGGGAATGCGCACGTTGTCGACGCAATTCGCATTGGCCATGCCAACATAGTTCCGGTCGCACTGCTTAGCACGCATTTCGAGGGCTTTCTCAATGGTGCTGGCTTCGGTCACGAATTCGGCGATAGTCTTTGGCGGATTTCGGACAAGTAAAGCAAACAGTTCCTTCTTCACACCGCGCATTAAGAAGCGCAACTTCTTTTCTTCCGTCATTTTGGGGTCCGCGCGGCGAAAGAGCTACTTCAATTCCTCAACGAGGATCACGATCCCTTCGTTCGGGTGTAGCGTGCGCGTTTCCAACAAAAGGGCGGCTCGTTCTTTCCGCACCACGGTAGCGAATGTTTTGAGGAACTCGCTCTTAAAGAGTGTCCAGGCGGTTAGGGAGTTTTCATGGTTCTCAAACCACGTTCGGGCCGTATCTTCTAAATAGAAGAAAACGTGGCGAAAAGTTTCTTCGTCATCCCACCTGTTAAAGATGCGGATACGATACACTTTCTCCAACCAGTCCTCAGGGTCTTCTCCGGGGGATCCCCGGAACGATGGTGGTTCCCGGGGCTGTTGAAGAACAAGCGCAGGATTGGTAGTGCTGGTCATGGTGCCTGCATTAATCATGGTGGCGGTCACGACGTTTTCTTTCTTCACTTCATCCGGAAGAGTCCAAACTCCAGCTGAAGACATTGCTGTCGGCGGCTGGGACGAGTGGGACTCGCTTGTTGGCTTGACGAGGGTGTAGGGTCCATTAACCCCGCACCTTACCAGATGTCAGAAGCCACAGACGACGCAGTTGTCTTTTAGGAAAACACGTTTATTGGAGCGAACGTGTGCTCCCCTAACCACTCAAAGAATACAGAGTCGGCGAAGCAGCAGTCAACAAACTGACGTACGCATGCGAGCTACGGCGAGTCGAATACCCCGGCGTCTGCTCTGCAGGATTTTATCTTTCGGCGCGCGTGGTTCTCGAACCGTGGATTCGCATCTAGAACATTGTAGATCCAAGAAGATTATTCCGGGGCTGTTCACATTATATCGGAATGCTCTCCCTATCAGAACAGATAACACATGCGGCACAGAAAGAAATAATGGAACACGCGCTTCTCTTGGCACACATATAACACAGACCGGCGCAGCCGGGTGATAAAAGCGAAACAGAAATAAACACAATGTATGGTTCGCGGCAATATAATGTGCAACCACGTCATACTTTTATTTTGTTTTAACATTTCAAGTACCTTAGGTGACTATGTGGTGTATAGCGCTCGTGCAGTGTCTCCCACACTTCCACAATGTCTCAAATCTATCAATTGCATTTCTAAGACTGAAAAGCGTTCGCAGAATCGTGGTCGTGCTGCTGACCGCTGTGCTTTTTCACTCAGCGGAATAAACTGCTTCCTGCTCCCTATTTTTGCGCTGTACGGTGAAAGTTTCAGTTGATTTTTTTTCTTAGTACCTATATTGACTTCCCTGACTCTTCTCCCGCCTTCAAGTGGCTTTAGGTTTTCCCACTAGCATACGAGACAGCAAAGCGTCGCATGTGCACTTCTGCAGCGCTTGTGTGGAGCGACCCGAACTCGGAGTTTGATGCAGTGTAGAAACTAACAAAGTAACAAAACGCACATTCTCCCATTCAAACGTATTGTTGCTTAGTTTCAACTGAGCGAGCGAATTGAGACGACCCGTCGGCGGCCGGCGGACTAAACGCTGGGTTGACTGACTCTGTCGGAAAGTCGGCGAGCCGTGCAGTAGCGCAGCCAATTGCCAGCTCATCTCACCCTGACGTCACACAGAAACGCTCCAGAAACGCTACAGAAAATGGGCGAGGGTGCAGAGAGGACAGCATTTGGAATTGATGAATTGATTTCCCTACTTAATAAATTCGAGTAAACGCGTTCAGAGTGGTCGAAACATGACCTATGGACTCCAGACTACAATTTGCGCTAGTAAACCCGCAATATTTACAAATCACTTCATTTTCCCTATAAACGTAACAGCCGCTAGGATTCTTTGCACGACAACATGATATTATAGACGATTTACGCGTTAGTCTCTGTACTTTCGCGCATGTTATCTGGTCGCCTATTTTGTTCAATCGGTGCAAAATGCTGTGCAACAGCGCACATGCGGATGAAGCTGCTAGGTGTATAAAAAAACGCGGGAAACAACGCATGCGCCGTCGAATTTTACAGCTAATGGCGCTACCTTATCGTCTCCTGGTGGTGTTCTGTCATCATCTACCTCCGCACCACCGCCTGAATGACTGAACAAACTTTTAATAATCAACATTACAACGGAGGTATCGCTAACACGTTTCCATGTTTCTTGTCGCTTTTTTCTTCGTATGCTCCTCATGTAATTGTCATCACCAAGACCTGGCTAAGTGAAGACGTACGTGATTCAAAATTCACCCCCCTTCCTGGCTACGTTGCTGTTCGACGGGACCTGGTGAATGGGAGTGGGGCGGTGTCGCCTTGCTATTTCAAGCAGATCTCAAGTTTTCAGTGTTATCCGCACCTATCGAGACAGAATCCCTTTTGTGTAAACTGTCTTTGAATGGTCGCACTTTGGTATTCGCCGTGATTTATCGTCCACCTGGATCTTCAGTTGAGGAATTTGACAACCTTGTCCAACACATTTATGACCATAGTCTGTTTTCCTCTGAGCTCATTCTCATGGGTGACTTTAACGCTCCTTCTATTTGTTGGCCAAACCTAGCGTACTCCGCCCGTGATTCCTGTGTTAGCCATGAAATTATCAACTTTTCCATGGACTTCGACCTCAATGAAATTGTCCACGCTGCTGCCCGAGGGCAGAATATTTTGGACTTGGTATTTCTCAGCTCTAGTATTATGGAAACAGGATACGAATATAAAATATTTGAGAGAATTTTGGATCATATAGCAGTTATTGTTTATTTAGAATCGTTAGTTTCAAAATCACGCATTACTTTCACTACATTCCTGGACATTAGCAATGCTGACGATGCTTCGATCCCCGACTATTTGGTGGATAGCTTCGGTGCATCAAACGAGCTCGCCGCAGCGAGAGACGTCGATTCACTGGTTCAACAATATGAACTTGCATAATGCGATTCGGTTCTGTTAAAACAAAAAAAACTAAAATTCTTTGAATTTTGCGAGAGATTTCCATCTGTCTCTTCGTGTTTCAAGATTAAGGTGACAGACGACTGAATGATCCAGAAAGCGTTTCTCGTTTTAACGAGGCAAAGGAAGAACTTCGTATAAAAGTTAGCTCAGCAAAGGATATCTTCTTCCGCATAGAATTAAAAACCTTCCCAACAACCAACACTCATAAATATTAGATGTCAGTCTTGCCACGCGACTCTTCGTCCACATCAATCATTGGCAGTAGTGAGGCTACAAATGATTCGGAAACTGTAGCAAATCCTTTGAACGCTTATTTTCAATCCGTATTCTCCTTCGACCATACGGTGGTTCTCCCCTTCGTTGTGCCCAAGCACTCTTCCTCAATCCGTAATATTACCGTGTAAACCGGATTATAGGTCGACCCGGTATATAGGTCGACCCCCTACCTTGAGGGGGGAAAAGCTGACAAAGAAAAATAATTCGGCACAGAAGCGCACTCACGATGTCTATATTTATTTTCGACGCCCGTCCGTCACTGCCAATCACTATGCCTGCCGAAGTCACTCGTCCGAGCTCTCAGAGTCGTCCGAGGATGACTGCTTCGCACTGTCATCTTCCATGCCATCAGGCGCGTTGCTGATGGAGCACTTCCTGAACGCTCGTGTTACCACGTCATCGGGAGCCATTGCCCAGAGAAGGACACCCAGCTTGACACGGTCGCAACCGGCCCGTATAGGTCTTTTTGTTGTCGCTGGCTATCCACTCATTGTACAGTTCGCGGAGCCGGTCCGTGCATGGCCTCCGGAGCGATCGTGAGCGAAGTTCCCGGACGACGTTTCCAGACGAAGTCCTCCACTTTGTTCTCCAACTCGGGGTGCACCGCTTGACGTCCACGGAACGATCGGTTTCGGTGGTTGCACGCGCATAGCTTAGCTTTCTGGCTCCGCCAGTACCGCACACTTTTCTCCAAAACGCCTAACTGGCGTTGCGCAGCCATATTCCCATTCTGCTCGGTGACTGAATCGCCGTCAGCGCAAACGCCGCGTTGAAGTGGCGTCGACTGCCGCCACTCATCTCGGAACAGACACGTACAGGAATGTACGCACGCACGCACGCACAATAGACGAGTAAAAGACGAAAAACTAGAGAAAAGCGAAATCAAATAACGGCCTGATAGTGCGAGAGAGCAGTCCGACACGAATGGCGATGGCGATGGACTACGCTTGCACATGGTTGCCAGACAACGATTTACATTCTGCCAATGACCGCTATATAAGACGAGGGGTGACTTTTGTGCGGATTTTTTTGAAAAAAAAACTCGACCTATATTCCGGTTTATACGGTACTATAAGTGAGGATGGAGTATTAAATCTCGTTCACATCTTGGACATAAAAAAATCTACTGGCCAATTCTTAGTACGTATACCTTAGTACGTATACGTAGTACCAATTCTTAGTACGTATTGCCTTATGAATGTCTCAATATCTCACAGTGAGATTTAGAAAATTGTTGGCTACGGGTGTTGCCCCATAGTCGTGGAAATGTGCAAAGATAACTCTCTTGTTCAGGTCGGGAGATAAACAGGTCTTAAATAATTACAGACAAATTTCTTTTACATCCTATTCTTTCAATCTTCTAGAGCACATTATATACAAACACATAACCGAATTCATTGAGGAAAGACACATTTTGACTAAAACTCAACATGGTTTCAGGCAGGGCTTTATTACACTAACCCAATTGAGCGAATTTGTCCATGATATTCCCGCTGCCGCTGTCGAAGCCATTTTAATGGCTTTGCTAATGCCTTCGATTCTGTGCCCCATATAAATTGTTGTCTACACTTAACGGTATTCTACAAAACCCGCTTCTTGTCACCTGAACCGCCAGTTTTTTTCAGATCCTTGTCAATATGTATCCTATAACTCCAAAAATTCTAGAACTGTCACAGTGACTTCGGGAAAAGCACAGGGTTCAGTATTGGGACCATTACTGTCTTACCATTTAATAATGATTTGCCATCTGACATTGAATGCAAAATTCGCCTCTATGCTGATGATTCTGTTTTGTACAACACAATCACTTCACCTGCGGACCACTGCCATTTGCAGGAGTCTTTCGCAAGATTTTCTAGGTGGTTTGATAGCTGGGACATGAAAAGTAACTTCCGGAAGACGGTTCTACTGCCCTTCACTATGAGTCCTTACTTCTCCCAGTTTGATTACATCCTCAAAAATATACAACTCTGGAAAAGGTCCCAGAATACAAGTACGTAGAAATTACAATCACCCCGAACTTGTTATGGTCATTACACATTCATTACGTCTGCAAAAAAGGATTCAAAAAGTTAGGTTAACTCCTCCATACCCTAAATAACACTCCTAAGGACACTAAAGTAACGTTATATAAGACCCTCGTACGACCGCTTCTCGAATATTAACTTCGCAGAAGGGCAGCGGTGTGCTCGCAGGAAGTAAAGCAAGAACCGGTGCCAAATGGAGTCCAACGCTCGCTCGCGCCGTGGCTGCTCCCTCCCTCCACGGCTCGGGCTCTGTCCTGGGTTCGTTCTTTTTTTTTTCGCTTCGTCCCTAGGGGAGGTACTACAAACGTATGGAGCCCGTAAAGGCAGCGAGAAAAGACCGTAAAGGCCGCGGGAAATTGCGGGAAAATTGGGCGAGATTGCGGGAAAACCCAGGCCAGAGCCCGAGCCGCGGAGCGAGCGAGCAAGGGTTTGCAACCAGAGCGGACTGACATATCCACACCCGGGCCCTCGCCAGAGCCCGCGGCGCGAGCGCGCAGGGGTTTCTAACCAGAGCGGAGTGAAACTGGCGACCACCTGCAGCCGCTCTTTTAGCGGGGAGGGCATTCCTGGTCTGGCAACCATGGTAGCCTCACAAAAAAATGGCGGGAAAATTTGCGGGTACGCCAGCCGAAATGCTACCACTCTGGCCACAGCAAAAAATGCACTACGGTGGTGTTGGGGGAAAAAAAGTCAAGGGTAGTACATGACACTAGAATATAAAGCAACGTTGAGCAGACAATCTTATGCGGTGACCGGTGCCCGCTGGCATATGCAACAAGATGGGAAATTGTTTTCTGCCACTGCAGGAGTACCCTGCCGATCGGTGCGGTAAAAGGGCCAGCTCGAAGGATAGAAGCTTTGCCGGTTCACGACATACGTTCGGTGAAAATAAGCTTCATACGGCTGTTGCCATCCCGCATCCTCTGTTTGGAGTGCTATAGAAGCTTGTCGACGTGTTTGTTCAGCCGGAATTCGGGGTTCATACTTTTTCAACATGTTTATGTGGAACAAGCTGGTTCGCGTGCCCAGGTCGATGACATTCATTTCTTCTTTCCAGCACAGTGAAGGGCCCCTTCCATGTCAGGATGAGCTTGCTCGTGTCGGGCGGGAGAAGAAGCAATACTTGGTCTTCAGGGCTGAGTTGACGCCTTTTCGCCCTTCTGTAGTAGTAGCGTTTCTGCACTACCTTGGCTTTGCTAAGTTGTTCGTGTGCAATGCGACAGGTCTCTTCCAGGCGTCGTCTCAGATCGACAACGTAACAGTACGATGTTTTTGTGTCCTGATCGATCCCTTCTCCTGTCCATAACTCCTTCAAGATGGCCATAGGGCCCCTGACGTAGCGGCCATAGATCAAGTCAAAGGGTGAGAAACCTAGGCTGGCTTGAGGCACTTCCCGGTAAGCGAATAGTAGCGGCGCCAGGTACCTATCCCAGTTCTTAGGGCTCTCCTGGCACATGCGGCGTACCATTTGCTTCAGCGTGTAGTTGAACCGCTCGACAAGCCCGTTGGCCATGGGATGATATGGTGTCGTGGGCAACTGTGCAAACGAGAGGAGCCTGCTCAGCTCCTTCATCAGGCCTGATGTAAATGACTTTCCTCGGTCGCTAACAATTTCTCGTGGAAAACCAACGCGGGAAAACATTTCCATCAACCCTTCGGCCACCTTCTCCGTCTCAATACTCGGTAGAGCAACTGCGTCTGGATAACGTGTTGCAAAGTTTACCATTGTGAGGACGTACCGATTCCCCTTCTTGGAGGTTGGGGAGAGGGGACCGATAATATCGCTCGCTACCCGTTGGAACGGGGTCTCGATGACTGGCATACTTCCAAGAGGTACGCGCCCCACCAGATCTTTCGGTACGGTTCTCTGGCACACATCACACGATCTTACAAAGCGCGTGGTATCGGATCGCACGCCTGGCCAATAAAACTCCTCCAGCACCCTATCCGTTGTCCTTTTAATGCCTTGGTGGCCGGAGAGAATCCCTTCGTGGGCCATTTTTAGAACGAAGTCCTGGAGACCGCTAGGAACGACTAGTTGTTCCATCTCCTTCGATGGGAGCTGACGTCGGCGGAAAAGAATTCCGTGCACCAGGACGAAGGCCGTTTCTGCTGTCTTCGCGGTAATTTTCCTGCCAACCGAGTCGAAGCAGGACTGAAGCGTGCGGTCTTCTTTCTGCATCGAAGCGAGCTCCGTTGGGCTTATATTGAGTCGGCTGTTGGAAGCTACAGATAGCTGGTCCACGCGTTTCGCCGCACTCGCGCATTCCTCCTCCTCCTTGACGGATGGTGGTGGGGCAAATTGGCTTGGCCTACGTGAACTGTCTTTGACCTTGCTGGACTTCGACTTCCGCTTGGAAGAGGGATGTCCTTTCGGAGAGACGGAAGTGTGTTGCTGACCCTTCCCGTTGACGTCCGGCGCTGCAGCATCACGAACACCAGCGATATTTCCCAAAATCACCTCGTAAAGAGGGTTGTCCATGCAGGTCGCTGTTACGTGGCCGGTGAAGAATGGGCAGTAAACATACACTTTGGCTTCAGGTAGGCACAGAGCAGTGCGGTGAAGAAGGTGCACAGTGCTCATTCCTCCTGTAAGCTTGGAATCGGGAACCAAAGAACGGTTCACGATTACAGTGTTACAGCCGGAGTCGCGTAACACGGTTACTCGCCTTTCTTCCAGCCAACCGTTAGCGGTAGGCATTCGGTCCTTGGAAGCCTGAGAGGTTTTGCGGCTGAGGGCCAAGTTATTTTGTTCATAATGGGTTGCCAGCTTGTCCTCATTGCCATCGCGACACTCCGTTGGACGGCTCAGCGAACATGACGCTTTGTTCGCAGAGTCTACGTTAGGGCACGTTTCCGTTTTGTGTCCGGTCTTGTGGCACTTTAAACAGGAAATGGTTTTTTGGCCAGTGGAAGCCCTGGTCTTCGACCAACATTCAGCTGGCTTGTGCCCTCGCTTGTTACAAAGGAAGCAGTGCGGCTTTCCTTCGACATCCTGGAGGTCAAGCATTCTTGGAGGTACTGGCGGCTTGCCAGACTCTTTCTCCTCTCGGCGTTTCCCTAGGTTTGTAAGACCTTGGGCCTCGAGGTAGTTGTCAGCATTCTCGGCTAACTGGTCTAGCGTTTGACAGACCCTTTCCTTCAAGAAAATGGCCAGCTTATCGTGACACTTGCTCAAAAACTGCTCCGAGACTATTTTGTCACGGAGAGCTTCGTAGGTTGCGCTGGTCATAGCCAGCTCCTGCCAGTTATCAAAATACCCTAACAAGCGACCAGCGAATTGGCAGCCTGTCTCAGAGTTCTCTGGCTTGGCTCCACAAAACTTTGTGCGGCACCCCTCTTCAGTGTAGCGAAATCGCTGAAGCAGGGTCTGCTTCAGCTTAGCATAATTCAGCGCATCATCTGCAGCCATGCGTCCGACGACACTCAAAGCTTCACCAGTGAGGCACAGGTTCAATGAAAACGCCCACTTGTCCTGCGGCCAATTCTGGCTCGTTGCGACGCGTTCGAAACGCTGGATGTAAGCGTCAAATTCATCGTGCTCTTCATTGAATGTCGGGATCAGCTTGTGGGGGCTGTCGTACCCATGGGCGACGCTTGTAGCTGCAGACGTGCCTGACTCTGCGCTAGCGTTAGGCTGCTGCTGTCGTACTTGTAACTGGAGTTCAAGGACCGACCGCTCCGTTTCTTAGCGAGCTGCCGCTTCGCGATTCACTTCCCGTTCCGCTTCGCGTTCTTCCCTGAGTCTGACACGCTCTCTGTCAACAAATTCTTTCAACTCAGTACCGGAGAGGCCAAATTTCTCCCCTAGGCTCACCAACTTCTCGAGCTCCATTTTTCTCCGCCACACCCACGGTAACAAGGCGAGGCTCTTTAAGGTGGAATTAAGAGCAAAGTCCTCTCGCGGACGCCAGATTGTGATGGACTCGTTTGGCCTTGTGGGTGTACGATGCGTAAGAATGGTACTCGAGCGGGTAAGAGAAAAGAAAGTATATTAATAGCGCCCCCAGAAAACGAGACAGCGGAAAAGCGGTACAATTGCGAAGCACAACAGCAAGAACACACGAGTCCGATACCCCTAACCAGCGTTCAATACAGGGACAAAAAACGTTCTCACAGCCGCCTCGACGGTGGATGTTCGGCGACGTCGATGGCGGGTATTCGCCAGTCCGAGTCACGGTCGAGCGCTGGCCGTCTGTCGCCAGCTCTGCCCGAGCGAGACGGAAGACGATGCACCACGTCCTACGTGGCGGGTGCAGCGCTGGTTTCGCCCTGGGCCGTGATCCCGAGCCTCGGCCAGTCGTACGATCACGCCGCGGTAATCTGCAGGTCTCACACGGGTTGGCGGGCCGCGACTCACACGCCTCGAACTACTCGAACGGGATCACAGGAACTGCGGGTCCGCCCCCGGTCCTTGCCCGCTCGTCAGCTCCGAGTCTCCGCTGCCGCCGGAACCGTGTTCCACCTCCAGCCCTTTTCTTCCTCCTACACGTCTTCGTGCGCCAGCGCGTGGTCCACTTTTTTCAACAATGATGGCCAATCCTCACAGTCCTATATTTTCGGAATGTCTTGTTCATGTTCAGCATAGTTCACAAGTATGAACATATAAACCGGGCTTAGACGTTCACATTTGGCTGTGAGTATATAAGACTATTGCGCAGTATGCATTTTACTTTGGCCGGGTGGCTGAATCGAGTCACATACAGACAGACACACAGACAGACAGACAGACTTACAGACAGAGCAAAATTTCTAGGTTTAAGTAGCCCAAGAAAGACTATCGTCTTTAAAAGTGAATGGTGCACCACTAAGTTCGAGAACGTCCGGTATCAAGAGTCTCCCAGGTCTACCTTAATCACACAGCGTTGACGTGGAGGACTCCCAGCGTCGTCATGCAAACGCAGTCTCCGCATGCTATGGTGGAGATGTAGTGTGACCAGCATGGTTTCCGTTCTCTGAGGAGCGGGCGATTTGATAGCGAGCTTCTTGGCACCATCAATTCGCGGCGTGCAGCGACTGGTTTCACAAGCGTCTCTGTGGGGTTTGTGAAGCAGTTGTCGATGGTGCGATGACGCTGCTCGAAAACAATCGGACGTAGCTACAAGAGCGGAGAAGGAATAGGTAGGCGGTTCGTTCAGAACGCTCAGAAGCTGCGCCGAGAGTCCCCTTTCATCCATACTTGTTTTACTAAGTCGATATCCACATAGCGTCAATCCTGGCGCAGTTCTGTTCAACCTGGTCTCTTTGAGCTGCTCTTGCTGTTTTGTCCTTTGTACCTTCCTGACATGATCTCCTGGAATGAATCATGTCTTGTAGTCTATTCCAGTATGCCTTGATTAATCAATTAAGCGTATTTTCTTATTTTCATAGCCTTATTGTTTATTTCAATGGATATGCGTTTAAAATTCCTGCTTTCTCTATTTTGGGCGCCACCAACCTCTTCGTGTGAACTCTCCTTCTTTGATGTCGTCACGGAGAACTTTTCTTAGGGGAAGACTGTACAGTGAAGAAAAAAACTGAAACTGATTTTTTCTGCTGTGGTCATCAGCTGGTTTCTGGGCCCTGTGACGGCTGACAAAACCAAATCTATGTTGTATGCTTATCTTTTTCAATGGGAAACCCGATGATTATGATATAGTCCGGAGTGGCTCTCTTGTCTGCACACCTCAACATTATCTAGAATTTTAAATACGGCCCACCTATTGTTTGGTTTGTGATGTAGGTGTAATTTACCCACAACCATAATTGTTGTGGTGCTTGTTCTTCCTAACCTATTGAAAAGCCATTGGCATGAACATTGCAATCTTTTTCTTGGCCATGTCCGTCAATATGTGTATACTCAACTATGCCCGCTCTTCAGATTGCGAAAGCATCGGAACAAGCTGTGATATTTTCACTTTGGCGGGTAGGAAGTGAGAGCTCAAGTTATAGGAAAGAGAAACATGAACCAACATATATACTCATAAGCTTTGTTTTTGAAAAGAAGGAAACGCCGATGCAAGATTCTCTTGCGCTATAAACCACCTAGAGTTCAGAAGCACGGCAGGCCTTGGACGTTTAGTTTTTCGCGTACACAAAAAATCAATAGATCCCCACATATAAACACCACTACCGAAAGGGTTGGGAATAAAACCCTGGTAAATTCTTGAAACTGTACGAATTATTTTATGATTGCAAATATAAATGCTTGTTTTACTCCTTGATCATCATCTTCATTTAAATCTTCATGATGAGCTCATTTAGGTCTATCGCAGGACCAAGGTTTCTCCCATTTATTTCTAACCACCTTTCTAACCACTTATTTCTAACCACCTTTTCGAAAAAAAATTATGCAACAACGGATAACATATATGAAAAAGGTTGTTTAGGCCCTTTTATTTTCATGTTGCATAACTCGCCCTTTTTATAATGATAAGAGTAAATATTTATGTATTTTTCGGCCATAATTTTTTTTTCATTCTAAACAAAATCCGCCCCTCTTCTTAGACAAACTTTTGGGAAGCAGCCGGGCCTATTGACCCACAAAACCAGCTACAGAGGTTTATTTTGGGCCCAACAAGTTTTCATTTGAATATCCGTGTGCTTGTGTAACAACTCATCCGCTTATAGCCGCATGGTATGGCATCAACAAATATTACAAAAATTCACAAATCCCATACACGCATCTAATAAAGGGCGAGTTTGTACAATGGGATCATGGTTACGCGGTACGAACATGAGAAAAAAAGATCCAAACAATAAAATAAACAGACTAAGAAAAAGAAAATCTACAATGTAATTGCCCCTTTCCCCCGTTGCAACAGGGGTAAAAGAGAGGACAAAACAAGATATGCCCATGCACGCATTTCATATCGGCGAAAAAGTCACAGTCACGCGGAACGAACATAAGACAACAATAACAAGAAAATACAAAAAAAGAGAGGAGAGACAGACGGAGAAAAAAATTAGAAAGGTAATTACCCTTTCACCCCGGTTGCCACGGAGGAAAGATGGAATTAGCCTGCAAATTTTTCTTTTTTCCTTTCTGTTTCTTTTCTTGTTTGGATCTTTTTCTCATGTTCGTACCGCGTGACCATGATCCCACAGTACAAGCTCTCCCTTCCCTTACCCTCCCTTCGCCCTTCCTACTTGTTCTGTATATACATAACCCTTAAAACCACTGATTCTGTACTCTGAAGAAAGGAAGTCGCCTTCCTTTAACGTCAGTAAACTATTAGGTTACTTTTTTTTCTTGTGTCTCTGCCTCCATTTACCATATATATATATATAACGGTAAAAAACATATAGTCCAACCATTCCCCTATGCCTTCTTTGGCGTTGTAGACTGCCCGCATTTCTTTCTGTATTTCCTAACAAGCCCCTCATTTCCTAACCATATTATCCTGCGAAAGCTTAGCGAGGGCCTCGGTTGTGGCAGCCTTGATGCCAAGGTAGCGTAAGAGGGTTTCCCGCCAGTTACCCGCTTATGACAGGCTGTAGACGTTCGCGTCACGCCCCGGGGGTTGAAAAGAAGGTCCCCTTCTCCCCGTGTAGTCTGAGTGGCGCTGGCTACCACCCTCAAGCGTCAGATACAGTTGTAGTAAATATAAATACCCCAGAAAGTGAAGCAGAACACAGTCGCCCAGATAGCCGAATTGGTAAGGCATTCGAGATCTAATCGAAAGGCGTGGGTTCGGTCCCCACTCTGGGCGCGTGTTTTTCTTTCTTTCTTTCTTTCTCGCTTCAATTAATGTAAAAAAAAATAATTTCACTAACGGTAAAAAACATATAGTCCAACCATTCCCCTATGCCTTCTTTGGCGTTGTAGACTGCCCGCATTTCTTTCTGTATATATATATATATATATATATATATATATATATATATATATATAAGCGTGTCGAACCAAAAAAAATGCCGGTTCGGTTACGGTTCTGTTTCAGGCGCAATCATTTTGTTCCGGTTCAGTTCCGGTTCGACAAATTCACGTACCGCACCGGTTCACGAACCGGCTTGGGAGCTTGAACCGGTTTGCGAACCGGTTCGATGAGTTCAATTATCACTGAAATTAGAAACAACATTTAGTAGTTTAAAACGACAGTTATATCAACATACAAACAAAAATTCAAAATGCTGCTGTTCGCCAAACGGCAGTGGCGGAATTGTAAAGCAAACTTTAAACAACTACGAGATAGTAGAAAAACAGAAGTGGCGACTACTTACCACGTACTTTCTCGTCCAGGCTTTATGTTGTCCTAGCGACTATTCATAAAGCCACCGCCAAGACATATGATGGTGGAATAAATTTTCTGCCCTTTCCTTTTTTGTTGAAATCGCAATCGTCGCTATGGAATCGCCCATCACGCTAACCTTGAAGCATTAAATTTACGCCTGCGTACTGGCGCGTTTAAATAACAGCGCTTAATACCAATGGCGCACATTTTTTATATTTGTAACAAAACAGAAAAATCCTACAACAGGCACATAAATACTACCAATGAATTAGATTATTTGGTCACCCAGACTAGTTTGTTAGCTGTCACTTTATCGAATGTGATAGCCATACTTTTGTTAAAAGTAAGCTTTAGTTAACGCTCAGTCACTGCATTATTGCTCTGACCACTGTAATTTCTTCTGCGATAGATATACCTGATGTGTGCATTACAATCAGCATGTCATCCTACCGCCTGACCCCCGGCCATCGTTCCGTGTGCTGCATATCGGAATCTTATGAGAGAATATGCTGTTCCAGAATGAAATATGCTGTTCCAGAATGCTGTTCCAGAAAGGGAAATTTGTCGCGCGGAGCATGAGATGGGACTTTTTTGGGTAGGCACTCTTATTTCGTCCACAGCAGCACTCCCCTACGGAACGAGTACCAGTAGAAGTAATGTAGCGTGTTGGGCAGTCAGTACAAGTGCACCTTCGAAAAAAACCAGATCTGAAAGAGGCAAAACTGCAGAACAAGCAGAAAAGATGATCGATGGGCGAATGGGGCAGTGTGAGGTACCGGCCTGCCTTTCCGCACCGGTAATCTGCTTTATTACGGTTTCTGCTTCCAAGACAAGGTCGAGGGCTGCAGTTTCGTGCCAAGGGATTAAGTGCGCACTTTAACAGTTTTCCCGAACATATCTGTTGTTATCTTTGGGCCCTATTCTCGACTGCACAAATTCCCAGGCAATTCGCCATGTTTTTTGCGTAAGCACGACGTAAGCAATCAGTGACGTGCTGCACCTATAGCTATGACGACATGCCATTTAATTTGACGCTTCACTCATAAAGATCGCAACCAAGGTATAAAATATCGCGCAAGAAAGATATAAAAAAACTTGGCGTGTACTACAAAAATTAAGGGGTAGCTGAGGCTGGCAAGAAAAACACATTTCTGGGTGTCAAATTTGGCGTCGACACCACAAGGCGATCGAGTAACGTTGATCCAAAAGCGCGCGAAAGGCGGATGCCGAACTAAAGAACTTCACACAATTTTTTACCGTATCTATTTATTTCCTTGAATCACTTTTAGTAACATAGTTGTGATCTCTGCTTCAATGCAGGCTTTGTTACGTTATCACCTTCCCTCGCCGCCCCGGTATCGTCTGCTGCTATGTTACAAATTTATGCCGTGATCACAGAAAAGGACGGCCGCGACCATCGCTCGTATGACACATAAGAGCAGCGAAGTGCTAGCCTGATGGCCGCGGAGTACACCGATGTCGCCTATTCACTCTTTCGTCAAGCTCGACTAAAATCTGCGCTGTAATGAGCGAACGAGTCACTTTTTTTCACTATTTTCCTCTTAAGTTCGATCGTGTGACCCCGTAGGTTACTACGAGAAAGAGAGAGAGAGAGAATAGTCTCTAATTATATTGGTGAGGTTAGCCTGGCCAAGGCCCGAGCTTACTACAAGGTGCGTGAATAAATACTATGCATTGGGTTCTCTTTGTCATGGAGAGACTTGTACTGCCCTCTTATGTTGCGGTTACGCCAAACAACTAATTTTTATTTTATTGCCAAACATAAAAGCAAACTACGGCACGTTATTTGTATGCTCCCTGATCGCTGACTTGGAAACAGTCGATACTAATAATTTTTTCTGTAGAAAACATGCTTTAAACCGCTCGTGACGCGAAAATGCGCTTGCTGCAAATCCGCGGTCATTTCACGGTGCTGACAGCTGGGACAATTTTTAAGCCCATAAGGCACACTTTAGAACTGGTTCACGTAAACGTCATAAAACGTCAAAATGACGACAGCACACCCAACCGCTCTTTCAACCGGAAGCACCTGATCAAAATTCAAACCCAATAAAAAGACTTCCCGCAAATTCCCAGTTTTCTCGCGAATTTGTGCAGTCGAAAATAGGGCCCTTATTTGCAAAAAACGGAGCTTGTCCACTGTGATGTCCGCAAAAACTGACCACGGGACTTACTTCCTTCGCATTGATGACACGTTTGGTTGTGAAAGGCAGGGCAAAGAAAAGTATTGAGCACTATCCACATTTTTATGTTTTTTTACTTATTCTGTTTTACTTAGTTTTTGGGTAATGTTTTAAAACAACGTTATTCGCCTTTTCTTTGCTTTGTTTTCCGTGTAAACACATTTCTTCAAGAAAACTGGCGCATCTGTTACCCCATAGTATATCTCTGCTCCGAGGCGCAGCTAATATTGGAGGCCGTCAGACCAGACTTACTTTAACAAGCTGGTGATATTAACCGTGGATCAAAATCTCGATGCACGAGAGTCCGCGATTTCCATCTACTTCAGAAAAACGGTCGTGGGGAAGGGAGATAGCGGCCACTTGTCGTCATCAGAAAACGGCTTAGCCACTGAGCAGCTCCTGTGGTCACACTAGTCAAGTATTACAAGTTTGCATGTGTCGGATCTTTTAAACAAATTATGAAATGCAAAACGTTTGCGCGCAACGGGTGTCGGCTTTCGCTGTTGCGCAGAGGAGCCCTCTTGCAGCCTGATTGCTTCAACAAAGTCGCAGCCGGTTTATATCCCTGCAAGCTGCCGAGAATGACATTTCGTTTGGTCAGCATGCACTACGCTCGCACTTCTAGCAGCAACAGACCATTGCTACATTGGTGCTCATTCATTTCCCCTGTTGTTACATAGAGCGCGATTGTGTTCAATTATCTGGAGAAGAAAGTGCGCGAGCCGGCACGAAGTTGATGGTACGTGAAAGAAAAAAGGCCTGAATTGCATTGACTGTGCAATGTCAACAACGGAGGGTCAAACCGTTTCGGCGTGAACCGGTAACCGTTATTTCTGTTTTCGGTTCAGTTCCGGTTTGGGTTCATCATCATCATCATCATCATCATCATCATCATCGTCACCAGCCTATCTACGCCCACAGCAGGGCAAAGTCCTCTCCCATTATTCTCCAATTACCTCGGTCCTGTGCCAACTGTGACCAATTTATCTTCCGCAAGCTTCTTGATCTCATCTGCCTATCTAACTTTCTGCCGCCCCCTGCAACGCTTGCCTTCTCTAGGGATCCACTCTGTTACCCTTAATGACCAGCGGTTATCTTGCCTTCGCATTACATGCCCTGCCACGTCCATTTCTTCTTCTTAATTTCTACTAATGTGTCTTTACAACAGTTTGCTCCCTGACCCACTCCGCTCTCTTCTTGTTCTTAATGTTACACCTACCATTTTCCGCTCCATTGCCCGCTGAGTCGTTCTCAATTTAAGTTGAACCCTCTTAGTGAGCCTCCAAGTTTCTGCCCAGTTCGTGAGTACCCGTAGGATGCGGATGTCATACACTTTCTTCTTCAGCGACAATGGTAGGCTGCCATTCCTTATGTGAGGAAGTCTACAATATGCACCCCACCCCATTCTGATCCTTCTAATTATTTTTGCCTCATGGTTGAGATCGGGGGTCACAACTTGGCCTAAGTATATATTGCCGCGAACCATGCATTAAGTTTGTTTATTTGTGTTTTGCTTTTACCGCCCGGGTGCGCCGGTCTGTGTTATCTCCGTGCCAAGAGAAGCGCGTGTTCCATTCTTTATTTCTGTGCCGCATGTGTTATCTGTTCTGATAGGGAGAGCATTCCGATCTAACGTGAACATCCCGGAATAATCTGCTTGCATCTACAATGTTCTCGATGCGAATCGACGGTTCCAGAACCACTCGCGCCGAAAGATAAAAAGCCTGCAGAGCAGACACCGGGGCATTCGATTCTGCGACGCTCGCCGACGCACGTACGTCACTTTGTTGACCGCTGCTTCGCCGCCTCTGTATTCTTTTCAGTTGTTAGGGGAGCACAAGTTCGCTCCAATAAACTTGTTTCTTTTCTAAACAACTGCGTCGTCCTTGGCATTGTGACATCTGGTAGAGGTGCGGGGTAGCACCCTTCATGCCCACTACAACCTCTGAAAGCCGCCAAGCCAGTCCTACAAGAGCCAGCCTCCGCCGGCAAGATTTACCACCCGAGTTTGGTCTTCTGCGAGAAGGGCCCAAGAGAAGGAACGCTGCAACCAACACCATGGTGCAGGAAACAACGTCGCCAATCATCCTGCAGCAGCCGCGAGAACCGCCATCGTTCCGGGGAGCCCCTGCTGAAGACCCCGAAGAATGGTTGGAGAAGCTGGAGCACGTCCGCATCTTCAACAGGTGGGACGACGAAGAAACTTTCCGGCATGTCTTCTTTTACATAGAAGATGCTGCTCGAACTTGGTTCGAGAATCATGAGAGCTCTTTGACCGACTGGACTCAATTCAAAAGGGAGTTCCTTAAGACCTTCACTACCGTGGTGAGAAAAGAGCGAGCTGGGCTTTTGCTTGAAACTCGAATGCAGCACCCCAACGAAGGAGTCGTGATTTTCGTTGAGGAGATGAAGCGACATTTTCGTCGTGCGGACCCTGAAATGACCGAGGAAAAGAAGCTCAGGTTTCTAATGCGAGGAGTGAAGCAAGAGCTTTTTGCTTGTCTAGTCCGTAACCCTCCGAAGACAGTGGCGGAATTCGCGTCTGAGGCGGCCGCGATGGAGAAGACGCTAGAAATTCGAACGAGGCAGCACGACCGCCCTGTCAACGCGCTGTTCTCGGAGACCATCGGTGCCGCAAATGGAAGCTCCGATACATTGCGAGAGACCATCCGAGCAGTGGTCAGGGAGGAGCTTCGGAAGCTTTTTCCAACGACGCCGCAACCTCAAGTGGCTTGCCTGACCGACGTAATCCGAGAAGAAGTCCAAAACGCACTGGGAACTTCTACGCCGTCGGAAGCACCCCGCGAACCACAAGCCATGACTTACTCCTCGGCTGTTCGTCAACCCCGTCCTGCTCCATCCCGTCGTCAAGAGGCCGAGCCATACCGCCGTCCAATGCCGCCCGCCCGACGCCTTGTAGACCAATACCAGACGCCAAGGAAGACCGACGTGTGGCGAACGCCCGATAATCGCCAGCTGTGCTACCACTGCGGAGAGGCCGACCACATCTACCGTCGCTGTCCCTACAAGAGGCTCGGTTTGCGAGGGTTCTCCGTCGACGCCCCACGCCCCCGATACGGCCAGCGCCCTGCTGAGATCGTAGAGTACCTCGCCAACACCAACCGAGGACCAGCCCGCTTCAATCGTTCACCGTCGCCCTACCCGTATCAGTCACCGAACCGCCGCAGCACTGCTGACTTCTCACGTGGAAGGTCCCCTAGCCCACGCGGGGGAAACTAAAAGCAGCCACTTCGGGAGGTAAAGTTGCACAACGGCGGAAAAATGAAAACCCTCCAACGACGCAGCGACTTGCTGAAGACCATGATTCAAGACATGCCCCGACCCCGACGACCCAATCTAGCCCTGACGTGACACCCGCCCACGACGACAGCAAAACGGCGCGACGTGTACCCGACATGACCGAACCTGCCGATGAGAATACAACGAAGAATATGACGCACAGTGCCCGACCGTCAACACGCAGAAGCCGAGATACGACGCCCCGACGAACCCAGAACTCGAGGAAGACTGCATCTGACGTCAAGGTGTCCATCGACGGCGTTGACGTAGTCGCCCTCGTAGACACGGGAGCTGACTATTCGGTAATGAGCGGACCATTTGCGTCTAAACTGAAGAAAGTTATGACCAGATGGGACGGTCCGCACATACGCACAGCAGGAGGCCACCTCGTGACGCCAAGTGGAACGTGCACATCGCGCGTCACCATAGACGGCACAACGTACCCTGCGGCGTTCGTCATTCTGCCTAACTGCTCCCGCGACGTAATTCTTGGAATGGACTTTTTGATGGACAACGGTGCAATAATCGATCTGCAGACCAAGTCAATAACGTTTTCCCCCAATCACTCCATGACGCCGGAACCGAACCCCGAACGACGTGCTGCTGTAAGGATTGCCGATGATCATGTCACCCTGCCACCCCGCGCAAGCTTGATGGTCGCAGTCTACTGTGAAGATGCTGCTCCTGACGTCGACGCTATCGTGGACACTGATCAAAGGGTGCTTCTCGACCGTGGTGTGTCGGTCGCAAGAGGCATTGCGCGCTTCAAGGACCACCAATCCCACATTTTGGTTACTAATTTCACCGAGGAGTACCAGCATTTAAACAAAGGCGCGGAATTGCATTCCTCGAAGAAGCGCAAGAAGCAAGTGACGTGATCGCGGTCGCCGACTTTGAACGCACACCCGTAGAAACCTTCAAGCTCCTGCAGCCCTTCGACGTGAATCCGGCGCTACCGGAAGAACAACGGAACAAATTATTGGCTTTGCTGCGTCGCTATAGCGTATGTTTTTCGTCGAGCGAAAAACTACGTCAGACCCCTCTAGCGAAGCACCGAATAATAACCGAAGATGGAGCCCGACCTACCCGACAGTCACCATACCGCGTCTCTTCACACGAACGGGAAGCCATCCGGACTCAAGTCGACGACATGCTCAGCAACGACATTACACGGCCATCGAAAAGCCCCTGGGCTGCGCCATCGTACTCGTAAAGAAAAAAGACGGCACATTAAGGTTTTGTGTTGACTACCGGCGACTGAACAAAATCACGAAAAAGGACGTGTACCCCCTCCCCCGAATCGACGACGCCCTCGACCACCTCTGCCACGCGAAGTACTTCTCATCGATGGACCTGAAGACCGGCTACTGGCAAATTGAAGTAGACGAGAGAGACCGAGAGAAGACTGCATTTATAACCCCAGACGTCCTATACGAGTTCGAGGTGATGCCGTTTGGGCTGTGCACAGCACCAGCCACGTTTCAAAGAGTCATGGACACTGTGCTAGCTGGCCTTAAGTGGCACACCTGCCTCGTATACCTCGACGACGTAGTGGTATTCGCCCGGACTTTCGACGCACATCTTGCAAGGTTGGAGTCTGTACTCGAGGCCATTCGTACGTCGGGGTTGACGCTGAAGCCTGAAAAGTGCCGTTTCGCATACGGGGAACTGAAGTTCTTGGGCCACGTCGTCAACGCCGCGGGAGTCCTACCTGACCCGGCAAAAACTTCAGCCATTGCGAACTTCCCAAGGCCGAAAGACAAGAAGGGCGGGCGAAGATTTCTCGGGCTGTGCGCATACTACCGGCGCTTCGTCGCAAACTTCGCACGCATTGCAGAGCCACTCACGCGCCTGACGAAAGATAGCACCCCTTTCAGCTGGGAAAACGACCAAGAAAAAATTCCCCCGCATTTCCCCGAGGGGGAGAATGTGAAAGTGCGAATGCACGGTTGTCGGCCCGCTTGCGGCGCTTGCGCTCGGCCCCCGCAGCCCACCGCCTCGCCGCCTTCTCTTCCATCTCTTCCATCGGGTTTGTAGTATCACGTGTACACCACGCAGTTATCAAGCCGCTATAACGCCGCTGAGTCGCCAACGCACGCCGCTGACGACGTAGTTTGAATGCGTTAAAGATATAAGGCGCGTCACTAACACTGATATCACCGCCGCGTCCGTGGCTTGGTCGGTAGAGCGTCGCGCTGCGGCCGCAAAGTCCTCGGATCGAAACCTGGCGCCGGATGCTGTTTCTTTTTTAAATATAGAGGAGCACTGCGGACGCCGCCGCCGCCGCCGCCGGCGGTGGATGGTTTGGGGTCGCTTATAAAGGGCATTCGCACTTATAAGCATTCTGCGAGCTGCAAAAACGCCTGCAAAGCCCGCCCGTGCTCGCTCATTTCGACGAAAATGCCGAAACGGAAATGCACACGGACGCCAGTGATATAGGCTTGGTTGCCGTCCTTGTCCAAAAGCAAAGCGGCTGCGAAAGGGTAATCGCCTATGCCAGCCGTGGTCTGTGCAAGGAAGAAAAAAACTACTTAGCTTCTGAGAAAGAATGCCTCGCGATTATATGGGCCATTTCGAAATTCCTCCCGTACGTGTAAGGAACACCCTTTAAGGTTGTGACAGACCACCATGCGCTGTGTTGGCTCGCCAATTTGAAGGACCCCTCTGGCCGTCTTGGGCGGTGGAGCTTGCGCCTGCAGGAGTTCGACGTTACAATCGTTTATAAATCCGGCAGGAAACACTCCGACGCCGACTGCCTGTCCCGCGCCCCCGTCGACCCACCACCACAAGACTCTGATGAAGGCAGCGCGTTCTTCGGGATCGTGACGGATAGCGACCTAGCCGCCCAGCAGCGTGCCGACCCCGACTTACGCGTCATAATCGAGTACCTCGAGGGATGCAACGTTGCTGTTCCTAGGACCTTCAAACGCAGCTTACCAGCATTCAGCCTGAGAAACTCCGTCCTTGTGAAGAAGAATTTCAGCCCCAGAACAAGAGCGAATTACCTTCTCGTCATCCCCGCGGACCTTCGTGACGAAATTTTGGAAGCGTGGGCACGACGACCCGTCTTCCGGACATCTGGGCACAGCCCGCACTATTGGAAAAATCAAGGCGAGGTACTACTGGCCCGGCCTTACCTCTGACGTCACCCACCACGCCCGGAGCTGCCGTGACTGCCAGCGACGAAAAACGCCGCCGACAAGGCCCGCCGGACTTCTGCAACCGATCGCCGTCCCATCGAGAAGCATTTCAACAGATTGGGATGGACCTTTTAGGCCCGTTCCCTACGTCACGATCACAGAACAAGTGGATTGTCGTAGCGACAGACTACATGACGCGCTACGCAGAGACCGCCGCTCTTCCGAGGGGGACTCCACAAGAAGTGGCAAAGTTCTTTATAAGCCAAGTTGTGCTGCGACATGGAGCCCCGGAAGTCCTAATCACCGACCGCGGAACGGCATTTACTGCGGAGCTGATGCAAGGAGTATTACGCTACAGCAACACGGATCACCGAAGAACGACGGCGTACCACCCCCAAACGAACGGACTAACAGAACGTCTGAACAAGACAATCGCAGATATGCTGTCAATGTACGTTGACGTTGAACATAAGACTTGGGACGAAGTGCTGCCGTATGTCACGTTTGCGTACAACATGGCTATCCAGGAGACGACGCAGCTGGCGCCGTTCGAGCTTGTCTACGGCAGACGACCGACTACGATGCTCGACGCCATGCTTCCGCATGTACAAGAAGACGACTTCAACGCCGACGTCCAATTATACCTTCAACGTGCGAAGGAGGCCCGCCAGCTCGCTCGAGTTCGTATAAGGGACCAGCAGCTGGTGGATGCCGGCCGCTACAACCTCCGACGCCGACTCGCCGAGTACCAACCAGGGGATCGTGTGTGGGTTTGGACTCCCATCCGACGACGCGGACTGAGCGAGAAACTTCTGCGACGGTATTTCGGATCCTACCAGATTCTGCGACGTGTTGGCCAACTTACCTACGAAGTGATCCCAAATGGTGACTCCGGCACATCACGACGACGTACGCGGCCCGAAGTCGTCCACGTGGTTCGCTTAAAACCTTTCTACGAACGATGACGAACTTTTATTTTCATTTTCGGACTGTCGCTTATGTTAGCATCGGGTCGATGCACTCTTACAGGGGGGGGGGGGGGGAATGCCGCGAACCATGCATAGGGTTTGTTTATTTGTGTTTTGCTTTTACCGCAAGGCTGCGCCGGTCTGTGTTATCTCCGTGCCAAGGGAAGCGCGTGTTCCATTCTTTCTTTCTGTGCCGCATGTGTTATCTGTTCTGATAGGGAGAGCATTCCGATCTAACGTGAACATCCCGGAACAATGTTCTTGCATCTACAATGTTCTCGATGCGAATCGAGGGTTCCAGAACCACGCGCGCCGAAAGATAAAAAGCCTGCAGAGCAGACGCCGGGGCATTCGATTCGACGACGCTCGCCGACGCACGTACGTCACTTTGTTGACCGCTGCTTCGCCGCCTCTGTATTCTTTTCAGTTGTTAGGGAAGCACAAGTTCGCTCCAATAAACTTGTTTCTTTTCTAAACAACTGCGTCGTCCTTGGCTTCGCGACAATATATTCGCTTACCACTTCCACTGCCTCGCCACCTATCTCAAACCGCTGTGTTGTCCCGAGGTTATTGATCATTACTTTAGTTTTCTGTATATTAATTTTCAGGCCCACGGTTCTACTCTGTTCGCCCTGTGCGAAAGCATGCTTTGCGATTCCTCCCCCGAGTTGATGATGATGGTTGGATGTTTATGGCGCAAGGCCAACTGGGGCAAAGAGCGCCAAAACAATAGTCATATACGAGGGGTGAAACCTTAGACACTAAGTAAAGTCAGTAAAAACAAAAGTGAAATCACGAAACGACAATGAGCATGGCTGGTGTATAGGGCCAGATTTCATGATGCGTGATAGGAAATGAGGTTTAAAAACTTGACCTCTGACAAAAACTCAAACACACGTTTCATAGAAACAATGGCATCATCACCTAGAAAAAACGACGGATGTAGGGGAATATGTTGTCTGTAGAGTTCTCTGAAGTGTTTGTGTCGTGTTGTGTGAAGTGCCTTGCATGTGATTAGTATGTGCACTACGGATAGGGCCTCTCCGCACCTGCTGCACTGGGGTCTAGATGATCCCGTCAGCAGATACGAGTGCGTCGCATGGGTGTGCCCTATCCGCAGCCTACCCAAGGCGACTTCCGTGTGTCTGTTGCGTGAGTCAGCTGTGTACCGTCCCAAGTGTGGCTTTATTACATGTAGTTTGTTGTCTGTCTGTTCGTCCCAGTGTGTTTGCCATGTTCTGCGCAGGTGTTGTCTTATCTGTGGCTTGAGGTCTGTGTAGGGTACGGTTGTTATGCCTACAGTGTTCCTGAGTGCAGCAGCAGCAGCCCTCTCGTCTGCCAACTCATTCCCAGCGATCCCAGCGTGTCCTGGAACCCAGCAGAGCAGCAGCTGATGCTTCTTTGCATACACAGACATGATAGTGTTAAATACAAGATTAACTATGTGGTTTTTTGGGGATGTATGCGATGACAGTGCGCGAACAACACTCAAGGAATCTGTGTAGATGATAGACTTTGGAATTTGATTTTCAAGTATGTGTCGTACAATCAGTAAAATTCCATACGCTTTTGCTGAAAAAATTGTTGTGTGCACGCTCATGGTTCTGGCTGCATTGAAATTTGGACCATGGGCAGCGCACGACACCATAGTGGAGGTTTTAGAAGCGTCACTATAAAATTCTGCACATGTGTATTTAAACTGCAAAGACAGAAAGTGTTGCAGTATTGCAGCTCGTGGTACCCGATTTTTGTCAAGTGTAATAAAAGAAAGGTCGCACGACACAGGGCGAACTTGCCAAGGCGGTAAACTGTTTGAAACGGATGACCTGTACACATCTAAAAACGAAGCACTGAGATCCGAGGGTCGCTCTTTCACTCTAAGTGAAAAGGGCAGAGGAACGGATGGGCGCTTTACAAAGAGCAGAGATGTTGATGTATCGTTAAACACAGGATAAAAAGGATGATTATTCAGCGATGAAATTTTAAAAGCATAAAGCAAGTCCATGTATGTTCGTTGGTTCTCAAGGCTCCACTTATTACACTCAACATAAAGACTCTCAGCAGGGCTAGTGCGAAAAGCACCCGACGAAAGACGAAGGCCCAAGTGTAGCACTGGGTCAAGAATTCGCAAGGCTGTCTTAGTCGCCGACCCATACACCACACTGCCATAGTCCAAACGAGACCAAACCAAAGCAGTATACAAGCGAAGCAAGAGTTCTTTGTCGGAACCATAGGCATTGGTGGGAGAGAACCTTAAGTATATTCATTGTTTGAGACATTTATTTTTAAGTTCCTTGATGTGGGGAATAAATGTGAGTTTGTGATCAAACACCACACCTAAGAACTTGTGCTCCTTGTTCACAGGAAGCGGCACGCCATTAAGATAAATGTCTGGGTCCGGATGGACCCCACGCTTTCTGGAGAACACAACGCAGGAACTTTTTGCAGGAATTCAATTTTAAAAACCATTCTTGTCTGCCCAGCCGGCAAGTTTCTTGACACCAAGCTGGACTTGACGTTCGCAGATTGACATATTACATGATTTATAGGATATCTGGACGTCATCTACATACATGGAATAAGAGATTGTGGGTGGCAGTGCCTTACCAGAGAGTCATTTTTACTATGAAGAGAGTGCAGCTTAACACACCACCTTGTGGCACGCCATTTTCTTGCACGTGAACCCTTGAGAGTGCACCACCGACTCTCACTCGAAACGTTCTTTCTGACAGGTAACTGACAAGAGTGTTTAACATGTTACCTGAGACACCGAATCACTTTAGGTCACTGAGGATCCCGTACCGCCAAGCGGTGTCGTAGGCCTTCTCGAGGTCGAAAAACACAGTTACACAATACTGTTTATGAACGAAGGCATCCTTTATATACGATTCAAGAGACACGAGTTGATCGTTCGTGGATCGCCCCGCCCTGAAGCCGGCCTGCCAGCTGTCGAGAAGACCGTTGTACTCAAGGAAGTACACGAGCCTGCGATTTATCATCTTCTCGAGAAGCTTGCACAGGCAGCTCGTCAGGGCAATAGGACGGTAACTTGAGGGGGACGACGGGTCCTTTCCCTCCTTCAGGAAAGCTACAACTATAGCCTCCCTTCCAAGAGTTTGGAATGTGCCCCGAAAAGCCATTATCTTGTTATACAGGTGTACGAGTGTTAGAAGAGTGTCTGCGTGCAGGTATTGTATCATTGTATATGTGATGTTGTCTGGGCTTGGAGCTGAGGGTTTACACGTGCTCAGAGCAGCCCTGAGCTCATGCAGTGAAAAGTCTGAGTTATAAGAAGATGTTGACCTATTGTTATCTAGTATAGGCTTCTTTTCGGCCGTTTGTTTGTTGTTTCATGAAAGTGTTTGTGTAGTGTGCTGAACTGGACACGTGTTGGAAGTGTTGTGCGAGTGTGTCAGCCTGGTCTTCGAGTGTGTCCCCTGTTGTGCTGACCAGAGGCAGGCTGTGTGTTTGTTGTCCTTTCAGTTTGTTGTCCTTTCTTTTTCAAAGTTGATCTTTGAAAAAGACCGGCCCCTGGTCGAAACGTTAGAATAAATGTTGTTATGTTTTTCAGTTTGACTTCTCTATCGTACAGCTAACCTCATAGCCAGGAACCTTTTCTCTTAACTTTATATATATATATATATATATACAGGACGATGTCTATTTTTACAGTGCCGACGTGGTCAATCCCGCTACCGTTAACGCGAGAGTGGACTAAACGAAGAGGAGGAAGGGCTATTGCCGGTGCTCTTGCTCCAGCTGTGTCGCCATTTTGACTCTCCGTGTGCTGATTGATTGATTGATTGTAGGGTTTAACGCGCCGACGCAACGCAGACGATGAGGCGCGCCGTAGTGGAGGGCTCCGGATTAATTTTGACCACCTGGGGATCTTTAACGTGCGCCGAAATCTCGTACACACGGGCGTTTTTGCTTTTCGCCTCCATCAGAAAAGCGGCCGCCGCGGGACTCTCCGTGTGCTCAGTAATTATAAGTGGCCCCTAGTTTTATCCACACGCTGAAATATACACATATGTGCATATTTAGCCCCGGAACGTCTGCCAGACCAACGTTTCTGCGCTGACAATGTTTTGTATATTCTAACCCAGAAGGGTAGCACTCTGGTATCATCTGTTTCGTGGTATTCCCATAAACGGAGGTGCCCTCCAGTTTCAAACAAGTGAGCGACTAAGCCTTGCACATCCTTTATAGCTACGGCCGAACTAGGATCAATCCCCAATTCTTCACCATTGCACACAACCTGTAGAGTTTCTAGTACGTTGCCTGAGCTTATTTTATTTATTTATTTTTTATTTATTTATTATTTTTTTTTTATTTTTTTTTTTATTTATTTATTTATTTATTTATTTATGTGTTTATTTATTTATTTATTTATTTATTTAAAGGGGTTACATGGAAATTACTGAATTAGCAAGCATCCATCACTCGGCAGAAAAGCTTGTAAAGAACTAAAAACGTCAATATACCAAAGACAAAATCAACCAAAGAACAAGGAAAAAAACGGATATGTACATTGCAGGGAAATAACGCAGAAAGTACTACAATATTCCGAACATACAAACCACAACGAATGAAAGGTACAATTCTCGCAGTAACATCTGGCGACAGAAAATGCGAAAAAAGAATTAACATATTTGCGACAGATAGCGTGCCCATGACACGCACAGAAAAAATCTGAATGCAATGAAAAAAATAGATTAGATTAAAAAACCCGCAGACACTTCAAACACCTTGCCCAGTCAAGGAAACTACTACTACTATGTGTATTTTATTGACGCAAGGGCGTCTGAGGCCAAAGAGCGCCAAGACAATGTTTGTTTTGTCACATTTGTTAAAATGCCATGGCGATGATTGTGATGCACTTGATAAAAATAGTGTATATATAGGTGTAAAGGGCCCTTATTCTAAGAAGCGAAGATGAATAAGATGAGAGGTAACAGTGACGATGTTTATGTGTGTGCTGAGAGCGCCATAACATAACAGGGATGGCGGTGACGTCCCTGGCACGCTATGAGAACGCTCAGATCCACCCTCATTGGGTGGCCCTGATGTCACACATGGTATGAGATGAGTGCTAAAAATCCAATGTCAGCGAGATAGGCTAAAAGGCGTTCACTTCTAATCGGGGGTTGATCAGATAAAAACAAGGATGGATGTAAGGGTATCGTGTAGGTGTATAGTTCTGGGAAGTGTCGATTCCTTGCGTCATGGTATGCCAAGCATTCAATCAATACATGGAGGACTGTAAGTCTTCGTCCGCATTTCTCACAAGATGGTGGTGGGGTTCCGTTAAAGATAAGAGTGTGGTAGCATGTGTGTGACCTATTCTTAATCTGCAGATTGATATTTCTGTGAACCTGTTCCGTTTCTCTGTGTTGTATTTCCCTATGTGTGGTTTTATAATGTGTAGTTTGTTTTCGATTTGTGTCTCCCACTGTACCTGCCAGCGCCTCCGAAGCATACTCCTAACTAGTGGTTTCATGTCTAGGTAGGGCACATGTGGGATATCTACAACACTGCAGAGAGCCGCCACAGCAGCATTCTAGTCAGCAATTTCATTGCCCGAAATTCCGCTGTGCCAGGTACCCAGCACACTACTACAGTCCATTTTAGAGCGTAAGCAGGACATTATGGATTTGATAAGACAGTTTAAAATAATGTTTCTCTTTGGTTTTCCTGAATGGAGAGTGAATACTACACTCAGGGAGTCTGTAAAAATAATGGAACTGTGTATTCTGGTATCTGTAATGTCTTCCACAGTGGTTAAAATGCCGTGTGCCTCAGCTGTAAAAATACTGGTATTTTTGTTCTTGTCTTCGTGATAGCAAAGTTTGGGCCATGTGCAGCGCAAGACACAGAATGGGCGGACTTGGAGGCATCTGTGTAAAACGTTTGTGTACGGATATTTGTGTCGTAGATGTAGGAAGTGCTGCAAGATGAGTTCTCTTGGTGCAGTTCTTTTGTTAATGGCTCTAAAAGATAAATCACAAGAACTCGGGGACATTTCCCAGAGAGCAACAAGGTCTGTGATCGAAGTTTTGTAAGTCTCGCTAAAAGAAACCCCAAGCTCTTCAGCGTGCACTTTTACTCTCAACGAAAAGGCAGAGATATAGAGGGCCGACTGAGAACGAGTGCATGGCAGAGGTGTCATTGACAATAAACGAAGAAGGGTGATTTTTTTATGGATGTTGCCTTCATGGCATACAGTAGATCTGTGTATAAGCACTGGTCTTCCAGGCACCACTGGTCACATTCCACATATAGGCTTTGTGCAGGACGCGTTCGGAAGGCTCCTGACGAAAGGCGAAGCTCAAGGTGCAGAACAGGGTCAAGCATTTTTAAAGCGGTTTTCGAAGCTAACCGTTATACCACGCTCCCATAGTCCAACCGCGACTCACTAACTGTTGTGGAGACGCAGCAGGCACATCTTATCTGCGCCGTAGGAGTGGTAGGATAGGACTTTTAGGATATTCATTGCCTTTATACATTTTATTTGAGTAGCTTTATATGTGGAATAAATGACAGCTTTTCATCTAGCACAATCCCTAAAACTTGTGTTCCTTCTTCACAGGCACAGCCCACTCACTGAGCTGGACGGTGGCTCAGGGTGAATACCACGCCTCTTGGAAAATAAGACACATGTGCTCTTTTGAGGATTTAGCTTAAAGCCATTTTCGTCGGCCCCATTTTACAAGCCTGGTTTGTGGCAAGTTGTAACTGCCGTTCACAGATAGGACAGGTTACAGGATCGGAAACTGATATGAACATCATCCACGTAAATGGAGTAAAAAATGGTACGGGGCAGAGCTTTTCCAAGTGTGTTCATCTTAGTTATAAAAAGTGTGCAACTAAGTACTCCACCCTGAGGAACGCCATTTTCTTGCATATACAGCGCGGATACTGCAGCCCCGACCCTCACTCTGAATGTTCGTTCAGACAAATAGCTTTCAAGGGCATTAAGCATATTCCCACAAATTCCAGAAGATGTCAGGTCTCGCAGGATGCCGTAGCGCCAGGCAGTGTCATATGCTTTTTCAAGATCAAAAAATATGGACATGCAAAACTGTTTGTTAACAAAGGAATTTTTCACATAGGATTCAAAAGCGACAAGTTGGTCTCTTGTTGATCTGCCCGACCGAAAACCTGCCTGGTAGCTGTCAGAATACCATTGTATTCCAGGAAGTATAGTAACCTTCTGTTGATCATTTTTTCGAACAGCTTGCACAAGCAGCTGGTCAGGGCAATAGGACGATAACTTGAAACACAGGATGCATCCTTTCTCTCTTTCAGCAGTGGCACACCAATAGCCTGTTTCCATGCCTTAGGAAAGGGCCCAGCACGCCATATTCTGTTAAATAAAAAAGGAGAGTATTGATTGTGTCTGTATGAAGGTGTTTCATCATGCCGTACGTAATGTTTTCTGCACCTGGCGCCGAAGGCTTGCAACCAGCCAACGCAGTCATGAGCTCGTGAAGGGAGAATGGAGAGTTATAGGAGTCGTTTGATTGCTTGTGGTCACGTATGGACTTCCGCTCAGCTGACTTTTTGTAGTGTATAAATGTGCTTGTGTAATGTGAAGAGCTTGATACGTGTTCGAAGTATTGTGCCAACGCGTTTGCCTGGTCCTCTAGGGAGCCACCAGTGGTGTCAACAAGGGGTAAGCCATGTGTGCTTTGTCCATTTAGTTTTCTTATCCTGTTCCAAACCTTTCTTGTATCGGTGAAAGAATTTATTGAAGTTAAGAAAGACCTCCAGCTATTGTTTTTGGCCTGATGGCGAATGCGCCTTCCCATGGCTTTGGTGCGCTTGAACGCTACAAGGTTGTCCGCAGTGGGGTACCTGCGAAGAATGCCCCACTCCTTGTTCTGTGCCTGGCGTGCTTGTCGACACTCTTCATTTCACCAGGGCCGCCTTAGGTTACTTGTGTTACCAGAAGTCTGGGGAATGAAGTTCTGTGCAGCGTCAAGGATATGTGCCGTGACAAGGCTACAAGCTTCATCAATACCCAAGTGTTCTATGGAACTGTATGTGAGTTGAGATTTCTGCTTGAATTTCTCCCAGTCTGCAGCGGTTTCTTTAAACCTTTTAGTTGATGTGGGAGTGTAAGGGTCTCTGTCTAGGCATCTCAGGAATACTGGGAAATGGTCACTTCCAAGCGGGTTTTTCGCCACCTGCCACTCAATGAGTGGAAAAAGAACAGCAGAACCGATCACCAAGTCTATGTGTGAGTACGTGTTGTGTGTAATGTTATAATATGTGGGCTGTTTTTTGTTTAACAAACACGCACCAGATGATACTAGGAAATGTTCAATCAAGCGGCCACGAGCGTCAGTTCGCCCAGAACCCCAGAGTTTGTTGTGTGCATTTAGGTCTCCAACTAAGATAAATGGTTCAGGAAGCTCATTTACCAACGACTCAAATTCTGAGGTAGACAATTGATGATCCGGAGGAATGTATAAGGAACATATTGTAATCAGCCGACCAAAAATGATCACGCGGACAGCAACTGCCTCAAGGCTGGTGAGTAGTCTAATGGACTGGGATGGAATGGATTTTCGCGTCACAATGGCAACCGAACCAGATGAATGAGCAAAGGCATCTCTATCTTTCCTGAAGACAGTGTATTGTTTAAGAAAGTTACTTTGCTTGGGATTCAGGTGTGTCTCTTGGAGGCAAACAATACTGGATTCATGTTTATAAATGAGTTCATATACACCATCCAAGTTTTTTATGAGACCCCTACAGTTCCATTGAACTATGTTTTCAACAGCTATTATGGATTAAAGATAATAAAGATGCAGTTGAGAAGTTGCCTATTTTGGTTCATGTCAGTGAGTCTTGTTTAGGGCCTGTTGTACGATGAGGTGGTTTTTTCTCACGGCCAAAAGTGCTGCGGTGGTCATTTTGCGCCTGCTGGGCAGGTTGAGATGCCGAGGTGTAATGTCCTCGTCTGACAAATCAGGCGGCACCGACATGGTGTCCATCCGACATCCACCTCGCGGATTGGTTCCTGAGGTGGCCGCAGGCTTCTTGGTTGGAACCTGTGGTGCGGGAAGGGAAGGAGTACGTGTGGGGCCACCTGAGTTCATGCTCTCAATGCCCTCGGGTGTCGTGCGGGCCAATGGAGCGGACTGGAAGAGGCCGGACCAGTCCCAACAGCGCCCGTCACCACATTCTCCACGGGCTCCGCAGACGTAGTGGCGGGGTGCTCGGCTGTGGACGGCAGCCCAGCAGGAGGAGGAACCACCAGGGACTTTGCTGTAGAGGCAGGAGCTGGTGGTTGCTCGGAGGGGGTTAACGACAGTGACACATCAGCTAAGCTGCATTGTGTCGCAGTACTAACCAAACGTCGCCCCAACCCCCGGCGGGCGGCGTCTGCATAGGATGCAGCCCAAAACATCTTGTGCTTTTGGCGTGCTTCAGGGAAACTGATATTTTCGGTTATTTGGATCTGAATGATCTCCTTCTTTCTTGAAAGATGGGCAAGATCGTGAGTATGCAGCGTGTGAACCACTGCAGTTCGGACATTTCATGATTGTGTTTTTGCAGTCATCAGAAGAGTGATCATTCTCACCACATTTCACACAGATGAGCTTGCCACGGCAAGCTAGAGTTCCATGACCGTAGTGTTGACATTTAAAGCATCGCCTCGGGTTTGGAATGTAGGCGCGTACACGACAGCTAAGGAAAGCTGCCTTCACTGTCTCTGGCAGGGTAGAGCTAGCAAATCTTAGGATGATGTGTCGGGTCTTGATCTCTGCTCCATCTCTTCTCATAATAATTCTACGGACACCAACAACACCTTGGTCATGCAGTCCCTCAAGGAGATCATCATCTGTCTCATGGAGGAGTTCTTTGTCAGAGATAACACCTTGGACAGTGTTTAGCGTGCGGTGTGGCGTAACTGTGACAGTCAAGTTGGCAATTTGTTCTTGCTTCAGGAGGTTCTCACTTTGGTTTTTTCGCATAACTTCAACAAGAAGGTCTCCAGAGGGCACCTTTTTGGCATTGTAGTCTTTCCAACAATGTTTTCAATACACTTGGCAATCAAGAAGACTGACAGGTCGGTGATAGGTTTTTCGTCGGTCGAGTGTACAACAAGGTATTTGCTGAAAGCTGCCTGAGGTGGTTGGGTGCGAAATGCTTCGGTGCGACCCCTTTTAGGAGGTCGATCAGGGTGTTTTGCGGGAGCTGAGAAGATAGTCATAGAAAATGGAACCAATTCGGTGGCAAGGCCAGTCGCCCACCACCGAGCCCAACAAGGGAACGTGGCTTTGAAGCGCACGTTAACTGTACCTCGCCACTATAACCCTATGCTCGGGGTCTAGGGTGAAGCCTTCGCACAGGGTTAACCCTCGCCGCCTGGAGAAAAAAACGGAGAAATAAGGAAGAGAGAAGATGACAGGACAGGGTTAGGAAAGACGATAGGAAAGCAAAAGAATGAAGAAGAGGACAGGAAAAGGCGACTGGCTGATTCCCCCAGGTCGGGTCAGACGGGGGGCCCCGTCTGCGGGAAGCGGGGGCCGAAGGGGTGTGTTGCCTCTGCCAGGGGGCCATGAAGGTTCAAAACAACCCTGGCTTTGGCTCAACCACCAGGATGCCCTTTTCCCCAGGCACGGCAAAGCCACGCACAGCCGGGACGTGGGTGGGTCCAACCCACATGTGCTCGGGTCCGTGGTGTTGCAAGACACCAAATGCCTACGACAGTAGGCACCCCTGCGGAGCTCGGGACCGTGGTGGCGCTACTCACCAAAACACCTTGAGTACACAAGGTGCCCCCTGCGGGGGTCAAGGAAACAAGATGATGCCTAACTATATGTGCTTCCCTGCAAGTGCTCGTGTAGAAGATGACAAAATGTTTCCTGATTTTTTTCTGCAGCAATGCTATCAGGAAGGCTATTCCACAAGCGAATGGCCACAGAAAGCGCATAGAAGTTAAACGGATGTGTGGAACCATACATACGGGAAAAACTTAATTGGTTATTTAATCTTCAGGACGTGTTTGATGCGATTTGGATAAATAATTTGGAATGATGCAGTTATAAACACATTTGTGGAGCAATGATAAATAGGCGATATTGCGACGAAGAACTAGAGGTTAGAGAGAAATATCAAGCTTCGTTTGTGTTACGCGGGAATGGTCGGTGTAATCACGGGAGAAGAAACGTGCCCCTCTATTTCGGACCAACTCGATAATGTTAATTAGATAGTGAGGATGCTTGGACTTGGACCAAATGAGGAAACAAATGACAACCTTAATGAGGAAACTTGGACCAAATGATGCGTACTCGAGTCGTGGGCGAACAAATGTCTGATGAGCCAATTTACGAATACTCGATGGTGAATTAGTAAGATTATTACGTAAATAGCGTAATGTCTTAGATGCTTTGGCCCATATAGCTGTAACATGGAATGACTGTGAGAGGTTTTCGGATAGATGAACGCTAAATGTTTATTTGAAACGGCATGCACTAGTTCATTGTGAATGATATTGTAGCAAAAATGTGAGTTGTTGCGCTTACGGCTAAAGTAAATTACCTGACATTTTGACAGATTTAGAGACATTAACCAAGTGTTACACCAATGGCAAATTAGGCTGAGATTGTTTTGAAGTGCTTGGTGGTCATCAGTACTGTTATTGATCTGTAAATAATGCAATCGTCAGCAAAGATGCGAATACCAGAGGAAATATTTAGTGGGAAATCGTTGATGTAAATAAGAAAAAGAAACAGGCCCCGAACGCTGCCCTGGGACACACCTGACGTAACGTAAGTTGGAGATTAAGCAATATTGTTAACTACTGTGAACTGTTAACGATTGGAAGGAACATTTCGAAGCCATGAAAGCGCGAAGGAGTCGAGGCGAGGAGCGGTGTATTTTGTAATAAGGCGACAATGGGCAACACGGTCAAAAACTTTGCAGAAATCGAGAAAAAGGCAGTTAGTCTGTAGGTTATTGTTCATGTTAAAATGCAGGTATGTTGTGAATTCAAGTAATTGCGTTTCACATGGTAAGCTTTTCCTAAAACCATGTTGATAGTGAAAAAAGAAGTAATTTGTCTCAAGGTGATTAAAAACATCGGAAGCTAATATATGTTTGATAATCTTGCAGCAAATGCCGGTCAATGAATTGCGGCGGTTATTTTCCGGGTTATTTCTATTTCCAGATTTAAAAAGGGGATAATTTTACCCATATTCCAGTCACAGGGCAGCTCTACAGAGGATAAGGACCGCTTGAATATCATACATAGAATTATACTAGAAACAGACATAGTGTATTTTAATATTTTGTAACAGATGTTATCAACACCAGCTGAAGAAGATAATTAAATATTCTCGATGATGCATGCTACGCCCTCCACTGTGACATCAATACATTCCATTATTGCGAGTCATAACCATCGACGTTAGGTAAATGGCATGATCCTCTCTTTGGAAAACCGATGAATAAATGCGTTAAAGGCAGAGGTACAATCCTTATCTGAGAGGGGGCGTTTGATTAACTATATAAAGATATCTGGTTTGAGTTGCTGTCTGGGGATATTACTTGCCAGAACTTTTTTGGATTGGTTTGAAGAGAAGGTAGATATTTCGAAAAGTATTTATTTTTAGCTTCAGTAAGGGCGAACAGTGGGTTTTTAGGCATAGCTTGTACCTTTCCCATGCAGAAGCAATGTTTACGCGTTTAGCTGTATTGTACAGACGTTTCTTTTTGTTCCTAAGTTCCGAACAGTTTAGTGAACCAAGGATTGGATTCATCGTTAGTTACCAAGGATTGGATTTGTCGTTAGTTATCGAAGTCAATGGGATATATTGATTCATTAGAGCAGACATTTTATTCTTCAAAGAAACCCAGTTATCCTTCACAGAGAAATAATTGAAAGAGGGCAGCAGCGTAGCACTCAAAAATATTTTAAGTTCTTCCTTCATATTTAGGAAGGTAGCTTTATTATAGTCGCGCATTATCTTCTTTGAGACGCCAGTAAAAGGTAATGCAACATTTATGTCTACTTGAAGTAAATAGTGATCACTGATGCCTTTTAGGTGTTACACGGGTTCCGATTATTTCGGGAGCGCTGGTGAGTAAAAGGGCGAGAATGTTACTGCCACGGGCAGGTTGGTGAATAACCCGAAACAAGTTAAAATCTAATGCGAAGTTTTTAAATTCGACTGATGTTCGACAAGTTAATGATAGGTTACCCCAATTTATGAGGGAAAAGTTGAAATCACCGAACAAATCAACAGAATGCTTGGGACAGAGATGAACAGCCTTGGCTAAACTACTGCGTGGTCGGAAACGAAAGCTGTACTGGCGTCAGGTGGACGGAAGCAAACACCGATTAGTAGTGTCATTGTATTTATTATTACTGCCACGCACACAATTTTAAAAGATGAGTTTGAGTTGAAAAGAAAAGATGTTAAAGATTTCCCTATGCCCAGAAGAACACCGCCGCCTCTTTTACTACTTCGATCTTTGCGATAGATATTGTAAGACTGGGTATGTGGTAGTGTTTCATCGTGAGTTATGTCAGGATTAAGCCATGCTTCAGTTAAAGCAAGAATATTAGAATTCTTATCGTGAAGTACAGAAAAGACTAAGTCAGGTTCAGGTTGAATGCTACGAATGTTAGCAAAAGATACTGCCAACAATGTCCCGGATATGGGTGGCTTCGGATGCATATTAGCCCCTGGGTGCGTGCTCATGTCTAGCTATCTATCTGGCATGACAACTGCATCAGTGACTTTGTCGTGTGTGTAAATCGTCTTATGAATCAGCAAGCGATCAACTGATAGTTTAAAAAGCACTTTTTGGGGTTTCGCAAATTCAAGCAGCTTCCTTCTAGCTTGTTGCGTACCCGGCGAGACGTCTTCGCCAATTGAATAATCTAAACCTTTTAGTTTGTGTGCAGATGACAATACGCGTTGCCTCTCTTTAAGAAAAGTTCAGTATGGCTATTACAGGTCTGATTTTCTCTTGATATTTTCCAAACCTATGTACTCGCTCTAACTGCGAACTGTTAATACAAATGTCCAGTTTGTCGGAGCACAACTTAAGAACTTTCTTTTCGGGCGCAGTCCAGTCCTCTTTAGGCTCATCTTCTATCCCTAAAAATAGTAAATTACTTCGCCTGAGCCTATTTTCTGCGTCCTCGCACCTTGTAATTGTAGTGAGCTCAGCTGACACATCCTACAACATCATTTTTTTTTAACCTTATCGTCGTACTCAGATCTTTTTTTTTACCCCAAGGCTAACTCAACGGCCGCAACTCTAGAATTCAGAACAACGATTTCATTAGCAGTAGAAGCATGCTTGTCCTTCATGCTTTAAAAATCTGCCAGCAGTTCAGCTTATACTTCCAGAAGTTTCTCATTAGACTGAAGAGCAGCGGCAAACTCCTCCGCCTCAGTTTTCGACATCGGACCGGGGTTAGATTCCACATCCCCACAAAGCAAGAGGAACATATCGAACGTCGCAAAGTTTGTAGAACGAAGGAGTGAAACGGAGCGGTTTAACATGTTGCTGCACTCAATTGGGCACGACACCACGATCAAACAGCAGTCGTAGCTCCTAATACATGAAGCGCGCCATACGTAACAAACCTGCAAGAGCAGTAGCTGATGTTTTTACATACTCGATTTGGTGCCGTGCCAGAATTGGACGTGCGCTGGCTGGTATTTCAGTCTTCTTTCGGCGGTGTCCGTCGCTGTCCCGCAGCGCTGCTGCCAGTTGCGCGCGAAGTTCAAATTGCTGATCTGCTCTGAAAGTGCCGATCCGGGCCAAGTCGGTGTCGCGTCATCAGGGCGCAGTCTGCACGAGCCGAGAAGCGCTGAGCAAACGGCCCAAGTCATGGTCACCTGTAAGAGCAGTACACTTCAGTCAATTCCTGGTTATCCGACCCGCATGCAGCTGGGATGCTACGTCAATTTAAAGCCGCTTATAAAGCGGTGGTTCAGGCTGCCTCGAGCGCAAGCGGTCCGCCAAACATGCGGCCCACCGAACACGCGGCCCGGCATTAAGGCGGACCTCTTGAGGGCCGCCTAACTAGAGGGCCCCGGCCGTGTTTCCGTCGGGCCGCTGGCTGTACTTTTTTCTACGCGGCCCGTTATCCTAATCTATTCTCGATTACGAAGCGGCCACAAAATCATAGGGCCTCTCAAATAAGCGGCCTTGTTGCTTTTAACCAAAAAAAAGGGGAAAAAAAAGCCACTCGGCCAGAAATGATTTTATTCGTTTTTTTCGCTCGCATTGCCAGGCCAACGCCAGCACCCCGGGACGAAAGCTCTAACACATGTTATATCATACAAGACACCAACGTACACTACACTTACACGCAACCCTACGGAGAACCGAACCTGGGTCTGCTACAACCCATCAAGAGTCGGATATCATCACCACTGCGCCACGACCCACGGGCTGCTAGGGAGTGAAAACTTGGGCTTATAAGTGTTATAAGGTTTGTGCGTCAACCAGGAGTCTTAAATAACACTTCCGGCGGCGAGTGGCTTTCTTTAGACCACTGTTCTTGAATCGCTCTACTGAAGAGGCATAATACTACGGTTTGCGGGATTTTAAGTACATTGGTACGACAGGAAACCTTTTGTAATGTTGTGTGCCCATTTCAACAGTATCATGCGCCGTGCGTGGATTTATTCCATCGATACAAACGGAATTGATAACAGTTCTTCTGCTTTGTTACCAAAGGTATTCTTGGACATTGGCGGAAAGTGACAATGCTTGCAAATAATGAGCATGGAAGGCGCACTGTCGGGCTGAATGTAAGAGGTGTCTCGTCAGGAGTGGCAAGTTTACGAAGGATGAAATGGTGTACGGAATTTTTTCTGCACGTCGTAGCTCTTACGATGGTGCGGTTACATGCCTTAACCTTTATTTTTGTAATAGGGGGCGGTAGTACATTACGCATTTGCTAAAGTAATGAACCAATATTAAATCACTCACTCTATATAACACTGTGTCGCGACGCCTGCAGAATCGTTGCGTTGACGGCGCTCCAACGCCCAGGTGAAGAGCCGTCGGACGGCGCTCCAGATGCTGTGTTTTTTTTAAGAATCGTGAGCACACAAATAATATCTTAGCGTTTTCTCGCGCAGACCGGATAAGCACTCGGTTGTGTAAATTGTAACACCCTGCATTTCCAGAAAAATGCAGGTTTCGCGGCCGTTCCACCTTTAATCGTTATAATATCGTAAATAGATCATTGGTCAAAAGAAATTTTGAGGAACTAAAAATTAAGAAAAATATAAAAAAATGACGGAAAATGGCGAAGCGTATAACGCCGTGCAGTTTCACAATAATACAGATTTTGCGGAAATTCAACTTGATGTCGTTATCATAGTGTAGATGGAGATAATTGGTCGAACAAAATTTTGAAAAACTAAAATACAAGAAAAAAATAAAAAATACGGAAAATGGTGAGCCGGGAACGCCCTGCATTTCCAAAAAATGCCGATTTCCCGCAAGTAACACTTGGGATCATTATAATATGGTAAATGGAGATAATTGGAGGGACAGTACTGAGAGAAACCAAGAAATTTGGCCTTGAAAGACTCACGATTAAGACAAGCGGCATTAGAACGCTGCGGCTCAGTAGACCATTCTCTGAATTTCTACAATTTTTTTAAGTGGCCTCATTTCATTCGCCCTTTCGTTATTAACGAGTACGCAGAAGCGCAAGGTCGCGGTTCAGCATTTTCCAGATTTTCAAGGCCGCTCACCAAAACCATAGCACTTGGGCATGAACCGACGCTTGTGCATCTGAAGTTTAGACCGTATCAAACAATGCCACCAATAAATGGGTTGCAATGGCTGCAATCGCACAAACACATTTTTAATTTGTGCACTTCCGTAACATCTTCATGACCTCGGTTTTCATACAATGAGGTTTTACCTTTATAATCTCACAGTGCTTTCCTACCTGATTTATTAGGCCTCAATGCACACACCACGAAATAAAAAATCTCCCTATATTAATAATGTCATGTTGAAAGCAATGCTGTGAAGCAAGTATCTGTATACCTTAAACCTATCCGGATCTTGAAGTGATAGTCTACTCATACAAGCTTGGGACACAAATAGAGAACTGAGTTTGGTATGTAAATGATAAGTATTTTGTCATTCTTGAATTCATGAGCATGCACAAGTGTGAGATGAAAATTACTTAAATGAAGGACCTGAAGATATAATTATTGTTTTTGTTTATGGAATTTCTAGCAGCTTGCTGCTTACAAAACAGTGAGGAAGCTCATTTTTTTTGCAGGCTACTGACTGTACAACGCCCAACGTTTGGCCTAAAGCTGACGGGTATCTCATGTCCTTCATGTAATATATTACCAAACAAAGAAAAAATTACACCATCTTCCCGTGGAAAACCCTGATGAGGATGCGAAGCATCATGAAGTTTCGTGAAGTTGCATTGTGTTGCCGTTATGTTGAGTGATCTAGAGTTTAGTAGCGCTAGAGGGAATTCCGCGTCCGGGTCCACACCGGTGGCAAAGGCACGCAAGTACTGTAGTGTTACGGTGAGTAGGTGGTGGTTCTCAAGGCGCGGAAACTCGTCCATCACGTTCTTGTCGATGTTGTCGTCTCTGTAGTAGAATGGGTAGTCCCCGTGAGATAAAGGTTGTTGACGTTTGTGCACCGGCTGAGACGAACATACACGCCCTCCTCTTCGAAGCTTTGTCTTCTCTCCTTCTTCTTCGGTGGTATCCCTACGGGAAGATGACGATGGTGGTTGAACGCGACACTATCTAGTGATGGATTCTTTGGTTGGCCAATCCCTAGGGGCATCCTGCCACAATCATCATCAGAGGCGCTGCGGACGGGGCACGGGCGCGGGACATCCCCCGAGCAAGAGATGCTTCGCATCTAAAAGTATTTTCTCCGGGCTTCAATTATGGTACAGGCACACCACCTTCGATGACGAAGATTGCCGTTGTAGAATCGCCCCAAGCAATCTTTGCCCGGGAGCTGCTGCTTCTGGAATTTCATCGCTCAGCAATGGAAACACCGTTTTAAACATTTCAAAAACGTTGATTCACAGGTAGCAATCTGTTTTGTTGGCACTGCGTGAAGAAAAGTAACGGGAGGTGAAAAAGTGACCAGGTACAAAATGGAGGCGTCATTTATGACGGGAACGAACTCGACCTCTTCGTTACTATACACCGAAAAATCAAATGATAAATCACGTTTTCAGCGGCCGGCGGCAGCAGGATGACGATGTTATTCCACCAGTTAGGTATAATTCAAACGAAGCCACCGACACTAAAACGCGCTTCACAGACACGTACAAGAGTACTACGGCGGTTTTAATGCCACAAAGGAGACGCAGATGTCCGGGCGGCGCATCCGTCCGTTATCCCAGAGGCGGAGAAAAATAACGTGCAAGGGTAGAACGCTCAAGTAGTCCGACGCACACCATTGCGTCATCATCATCATTATCAGCCTATCTACGCCCTGTGCAGGGAAAAGGCCTCTCCTAATAATCTCCAACTATCCCAGTCCTGCTCTAAATGCGACCAATTTCGTTTACGCAAACTTCTTGATCTCCTTTGCCCATCTAACGTTTTGCCACCCCCTGCAACGCATTCCTTTTCTTGGGATCGACTCTGTTACCCTTATTTCTTAACGGTTATCTTGCCTTCGCATTACATGCCCTGCCCACGTCCATTTCTTCTTAATTTTTACTAATATGTCCTTAACAAGCGTTTGCTCCCTGACCCACTCCGCTTTCTTCTTTTCCCTTATTCTTACGCCTACCATCATCATTTCCATTGCTCGCTGAGTCGTACTCTATTTAGGTCAAACCCTCGTAGTGAGCCTCGAAGCTTCTGCCCCATAGGTGAGTACCGGTAAGACGCAGCTCTCATACATTTTCATCTTTACGGACAATGGTAGACTGCCATTCATTATCTGAGAACGCCTGCCATATGCACTCCACCGCATTCTTATTTTTATAATTATCTCTGCCTCATGATTAGCATCCGGAGTCACAACTTGGGCTAAATAGATATATTCGCTTACCACTTCCACTGCCTCGCCACCTATATCAAACCGCTGTGCTGCCCGAGGTTATTGATCATTACTTTAGTATTCTGCATAATAATTTTCAGGGCCACAGTTGTACTATCTTTGTCCAGTGCGAAAGCATGCTTTGGAATTTGCCCCCGAGTGACTTAGCAAGGCAACGTCATCAGCAAATTTGAGGTTACTGAGGTATTCTCTATTAAGCCTTACCCCCACCTGTTCCCAATCCAATGTTCTGAATACTTCTTGAAAACATGCTGTGAATAACAGGAGAGATTGTGTCTCCTTGTCTGACACCCTTCCTTATAGGTTATTTATTGCTCTTCTCATGGAGGATGATGGTTGCTGTGGACCCATTGTAGATATCCTCCAGTATTGTTACATAATGCTCATCTACCACCTGGTTCCGTAATGCCTGAATGACTGCTGAGGTTTCGACAGAGTCAAATGCTTTCTAATTATACATGAATGCTATATATAGGGGTACGGTATACTCAGCACACTTCTCTGTCACCCGATTAATCGTGTGAATGTGGTCCATTGTTGAATAGCCTTTACGGAACCCTGCTTGTCCTTTACGTTGACTGAAATCTAAGGTTGCAGAAATTCTGTTAGCGATTAGCTTGTGAAGTACCTTGTAGACCACTGACAGTAAGCTGATCAGCCTGTAACTTTTCAAGTCTTTCATGTCACCTTTCTTATGGATTAGGATGATGTTCGCGTTCTTCTAAGATTCCGGTACACTCGCGGTAATTCAGCATTTTCAAGTACAATTCCCTGCCATCCTTCAAGAGGTCTGCTATTATCTAATCTTCACGAGGTGCTTTGCCCCATTTCGTTTCTTCCAAAACCTTCCTCACTTGTTCTGTCGTTACTGGTGGGATGTCTATCTGCTCTGAACTACTTTCCCTTCCGGCCTTATCCTCGATGTCCAGGCTACTGTACAGATCTCGGTAGAACTCCTGGGTTACTATGAGTATTTGATCCCTATTTGTGATGACATTGTCTTCCTTGTCATTAAGTGCATACATCTGATTTTTCACCACGCCAAGACGCCTCTTCACTGCTTTCAGGCTTCTCGCGTTCTTTGCAGCATATTCGATCCTCTTTATGTTATATTTCCGTATGTCAGCTGCCTTACGTTTATTGAATAACTCTGAAAGCTTGACTAGTTCTATTCTGTCAGATGAGGTGGAGATTGTAATGCTTTGCCATTTCCATATTAGATCTTTCGTCTCCTGGAAACGTTTACCAGTATTCTGTCTAGCCATCGTGCGCCGGACTTCTACTGCACACTGCCGTTATAATGCGTGTAAGGTTGTCGCTGGCTTCATGTGTCGTAAACTCTGCTTCCTCGGGGAGACCTCAATATCGATTCTGCAGCGCGATCCTGAATGCTTTTACGTTACGTCTTATTCTTAGCTTGTTAATAGGCTTCCTTCGTACTAGCTTGTTACGGTCTCTCCTCAAATATTGCCTAATTCAAGGTATTACCATACGGTGGTCACAACACCTTACCTTTCCGAGCACTTCCACATCCTGCACGCAGCCAGGTTTATCGCATAATATGAAGCCTAATTGAGAACACCCAAAGGACACACCGTTGAGTAAGGACACCCAAATGACCCGATCCTACAGAAGCTGTACAATATCTAGCACGCTATTATCAATACCCTGTAGTTTCGTTCATGTAGGCTTTGTTTTGTGGCATGGTGCGATCACGCTTTAGGTAACTACTTTCTGTGGCGTTGTTGCCTCTTCACCGCTCTAACCATCGCGTTTGCACACACAACGCACACGGCAAGCGTGTGGCGAAAGTGCGCTTTTATACGTCTGCTACAGCTCGGCTTCCCTAGGGCTTTCCGTGTGACATTACGTCTGGTCGCAGTTTGCTTCGCGCTCAATTAATCTTTCAGCTGAATTACTGATGAGTGGCAGATAACGCGGAGGCCAATAAGGATGCATGAGGTTTCCAAACATTGGCGATCAGCCTCTGCTGCTTGTGTGGTGGCATGCTGCCTGCGCGAGTGTTTTTATGGCCCCGCTGTCCATAACGGGAATACTGAACTCGCATATCTTTGTAAATAGGTCACTTCAACATAATCATGGATCATCTCACCTGTTTTCCCGCCATGTAGCAATATTAGAGCACTAGGCTTCCTACAATTTTCTTGAAAAATTTCTCTGGGAACCTAAACATGGTTACGTTTTTTACGCGAATACCGTGGATTATCAACAACTTCATCACGACTACATCGTATTGGTGGTTCTTTACTTGATTCTGTTTTATTGTAATTTCACCAGAATAACTTCAACTGGCGTGTTGTTTGCTTCTACTCTACTCTACTCCTGCGAAAATCATCACGGTGGGTGCCGTGTCGACACAAATGCCAATGCAAGGACGTTCCAAATAGCCCAAAAGCTTTACGTACCTCATGATGGGCAATAAAAGGCGGTCTTTTTAGTGATCTTTTCTGAAGCGCGAAGATCAACCTCAGCCGTCTAAGGAGGATAGCGTCGCGAGTGCCTCCTCGACCCGAGTGGGGGAGTTTGCGTCCCCGCAATACCTGAATTCAAAATATACCACATTACAATTGTTTTTGTGTACACTTTACAGCGCCTATTTTCGGCTCCAGACAATGAAGATAACTGTTGTTTTTCACTGAAGGACGTGGTAGAGATTATCGCTCTAAAATGGGTTTTGTTGAAGTTGTTTTGGGTTTAATTACACATGAGCCGCTAAGGCAATCCGGCGCCAAAAAGAAGGTTCTGTGTTTACTTTTATGTGTGTTTGATCGTTGTTTTAGGACATTTAGATGTTCTGAAGTAGGGCTGATTTTTTTAGAAAACCAGAAATGGAGGAAACATCCACAAGGGCATGGCCACCTAGGAGTAACCTATGATTAAATAGAATTCGTTTGTTGATAACTGCCTATAACATTTTTCACAGGACCTTTATTTTCTCACATAAGCGTGAGATGTGGCCACCCATTAGTTCTTGGTCGCAATCATTACACCTTGTTTTATCTTGTCTTGTACAAAAAATATTTATGGGTTATATATGCCCAGGCAGCACGAGCATGTGCGGCCAATCTTTGCCCAAAGAAGACTGGCCAGCTCCACTCTTCCTGGCCAATCTTCGGTCAAACTGTTTGGCCCTCACTCCAAAATGATCCTTGGCCATGTAAGGCTGGACCTTGGCTGTCATACATTGGCCATTCTGCTTTGGCCGTTAATACCATTTAAAACGTTTGGCCCACCATTGGCCGAAGACATATGGCCTACGAGTGACCAAACTGCGGCTTACCATTGGCCAAGCATGTAGGGCGTACTTTTGGCCACAGGTGCATGGCCTATCATTGGCCAGATTCAGATTATTCTATGCAGGCCAGAGGAAACCCGCACAAGGCTGCTGCCATGCATGCCCTACAGCAGGTCGTTAAGCATGGCCCTGTTAATGGACACAGGTGTCAGATAAATGAAACACAAACCAAGGTCAGTTTTATGTATTCATTTGTCCTCATTCAAAGCATGCAATTTCTTTTTCTTTGCTTTCATTACACCTAGGTGGTATTCGCAGAGTATATTTATCAATTTCTTTATAATCAGCATTGTTCAGCGTCGTGCTTTGGCTTACATTGCCTTTCTATCTCTGTCCATCTTTCTTTGCGTTGTTTTCCCATGAATTCTTCATAATGGCTGCCACAATTACCTTACAGGCTTATTGATCTGGCCTCAATGGTCTTGGAAATAAAAAATGAGATAATTATGAAACAAATAAATGAAATCAAAGCAATAAGCAGTCCGGCCAACTCTCCCGGACTGTCCTGGGGACCCTTGAATTTCAACCCCATCGCCATTGTACGAATGGTACCTCAAATTTCCCAAAAAGTGGCCGCCACAGCCAAGAGGTTATTTTTTTAAATGATTCGTGCTGCTTTTTTTTAAATGATTCGTGCGAATGAGCACTCACCATCATACTTATAGAACATTGTAACCACAATGTAGAGTACCACTAAGTGCAGCTAGGTGCTGCTCGAATGGTGTTTATGGCTTAGAAAAGCTGCCTGGGGGACGCGCTTACCACAGCACTCACTAAAAGTGTTAAAATACGTATAAAAACGGCTGGCTCTATCTGTCGTAGCTAACGTTGAACGCATATTATCGGCAGGAAGCACTGATGCAAGTCCGGTGGGGAGTGTGGGAAAACATGCGCTATAATGGCAGTGCCGATTGATGCGGCCGTGTTTGTGTAAATGGGTACTTTACTTATAATGAACAGTCACTCAACCGGACAATGTCTTCACCACATGCACATGAGAAGTTTTGAAAGTATGGGAAGCCCGCAATTGCTGCCGTAATAATTCGAGAAAGTGCTCCCCGGCAGGCAAGTCGAGATCACTGGCAAAGTTGGGAGGGAGCGCTATCCCAAAACTCCAAAATTCAAGATGGCAGCAACGATCCCTCACCAGTAAAAAAATACAGGATGCACATGCACCTAACTTTTCACCAATGTTAGTCATCACTTTCAAAACCGCCAAGACAGTTTCACCGAGTTAGTTTCAAAGGAAAATTCGCAGAATTCGACTTGAAGTCCACCCCAGTATCCGCATGCCCTACCAGAAAACCATGCAGGCTACCTTCCTCCGAACCATCCAGTGCATTCTTTATGCCACTGCTACCAAAGGACCACAGAAGAGCATCTTCGGGTACAGCGGTCCATGCCTCGGCAACAAATTTGAGCCCATGCTACCTCCAAAATAAACCGACACCACCAAAGAAAAAACGACAAATCGCGCGTAGTTATCGGGCTATTAGCCTGCTAAACACGGTTTAATTGGATTGTGGACTGGCTGTGGCACACCAGTGTTGCCTGGGTGGGGTGTATTTCTCGGTGTGGAAAGGGTGGAGCGAAGGAGGGTGGCCCTATCCCAGAACGGTGCAAAAGTTTGAAATTAGCAGTTAATTTAGTGGAGCCCTTGCAAGGGTGGGGGAGCTGCCTAATTTTTCGGTAGGTACCTCCACAAATCAAGACGTTGCGCGCTCTCCACAACAAGAACCAGGAGTAAGGTTTCTCATAATGAAACAACAAATCAGCTTAGAATAAACCCCCTTACCCCTTTCTGATGCGAGTTTCCAGTCTTGGTCATTTTTGAAATGCTAAACTAAAAATAAAACCTAGCCCCCCCCCCCCCCCCCCCCGTCCCTGCGGTCTCCATAATTTTCATGTTGCTAAGTTGACAGGTCTAAATAAGCACAGCCTAAGCAGTTGCACTGTAGTGTACATGGAGTTTTGATTGAAATTTGCACCCTCCTTGCTGCAACTTGCCAAACCTGCTAGCCGTAACAAAACTATAGGCTCTATATAAGAAACAACCACAAAAATAATGGGGTGCTGTCTCTGCTTTTATTAAATGTGTGAAACTAGGCCAGCAAAGGTTTAGCCATGAAAGTTTGATTGTAGGGTTTAACGCGCCGAAGCAATGCAGGCGATGAGGCACGCTGTATTTGAGGTCTCCGAATTATTTTGATCCCCTGAGGATCTCTAATGTGCACCAAAATCTCGTATACATGGTTGTTTGTGCTTTTAACCTCCATCAAAAAAGCGGCAGCCCTGGCCCCGAATTCGACCCTTGTCCTCGTGCTCAGCAGCACAATGCCTTAGCGACTGAGCCATCATGGCGGGTTAGGAGTGAAAGGTTGGCTTGAAACTAACCTGAATATAGAAAATACTTGAAAGCTTTCCTTCAAACCAACTTGCGTACAACTTTATTCTTAAATCATGAGCATTTCTAAATGAAATCAGCTAAACGTAATGAAATGCAGATTGTTGCACAAAAGAAGAATTGGGTTACAACGCACCGAAGGTGACTGCTATAGATGCCTCGCTACAGACCCATCCAGCGGAACGAAAATAAAACATAGCTAATGGATGCTTACAATGTGAACAGAAGCATATTGGGGCCAGACAAAGGGCAAAACAAATTTCCCAACCGACGCCCATGCTCAACGGGCGCCGGTGAAAGCAAAACCGAACATCAACGCGGAGCGGCCCAGGAAGCCACCGGACCCTTAACATGACGCCCCATTTTCGTCCATTCATAGTAAACAATGGCCCTCATGTTCTCGCTGCAGTGCAGCCCAACAGACAGCCGTCTTCGGGGAGTGATGAACAGTTGCAACGAACAAAGGCACGGCACCACACATGGAATACCCGCCGTCGCTACATTGGAGCCAAGGGTTCGTTGAGCTGTTCTTTATATTTTGTTCTCAGTGCGGTTGAATTGAGCTATAATAGATTGTTTAAATAGGCCAATTCGCAATGCTAGGTTAAACGTAAGAGGGCTAGTGCTAGGCGCAAGCAATATCTGCGGCGAAGGATTATAGATGACAAAGAAATATATATAATCTCCATTCAACAAACAAAAATAGAAAGCGAAGCAACACCGAAAGCATGGTTCGGGGCGTACCATGTTCTCGGTGCTGCTTCGCTTCAGTAGTTGTTACAGGGTTCGCGCGAGGCCTTCTTTGGGAACTTCTGAGGGCTGCAGTGTTTTCGTTAAAACTTCAGTTGCAATTTGCGTACATGCAGTTACCTCGAGCGAAGCTGGCAGGCTTGTGTGTTGTAATTTCAACTACTTTGGAGTAGAATTTCGTGCAGTGTTTATCTATGCACCAATTGTTACACGCGATATGACGCTTTTTTGAAGGGTTGTCTGATTATTTAAAGTACCAGGAAAGGGTAACTTTATTGGGAGGTTCAATTGTGTGTGTAAACCAAGAGACACAAATGTGTTACCACCAGAGAATGATAAATGTGCAAGGGTCCGGACAGAAGTTTTTGAAGACTTGAACTAGCCGATGTGGCACACCGTGCGGTGAAAATAAGTGTGTTAAAGTACACGCACTTTCGGGGCACAAGTCATGCGCGGCTGGATCGTGCATACCTACCATTCGAGATCGCTGTGGCGTGCCAGAACTGCGTGGTCGATAGTGTGTCTTCTAGTGATCACTGGATGGTTTCATTTTTGTTGGGGAAAAGGAGGGAGGATTGTAAGACGTTCAGCTGGGGACATTGAAAATTTATTGTAAAATTATTGTAAGACACCACATCAGCAGAAAGAGTCCAGGGAATAGCAGCAAAACAAGCAAGCGATAAAATCAGCAGCTGGCGGTTAAGAAGGGACATATCCAACAGGAAAGCAAAATGGTAGCGATAAAAGGGGAGGAGCACTGTTTGATAGGCAAGAGAGGGAAGTTGAAAACAAACTCGCGAATAGTCTCCCGCACATGTTAAAACTCGAAAGCAAAACGCCTGGTGTATAAAAACGACATATAAGAACCATTAAAAAAAACTGCAAGCCATCGACTTAGAAAGATATCGGGAATCGACCATGAGGGTAAGGGCCGAAGCCTTTTTTGGCCGCCGAAGCTCCAACGAAGCGAGCGATAAAAGACGAAGCCCGGTACGCGACAGGTAATATTATCGAGGAAATATATTCGTGAGGCTCGCTCACCAATTGCAAAGAGAACATAAAATTGCGTCTCAAGAACACAACGCAGATTTATTTATCCCCACAGTTCCCGAAACAAATGAGTTCAAGCGGGACTTTTTTTCAGCCTTTCTGTGGTAGGAAGGTGATGTTAAACAGGAGGTAGAGTGACCGATATCGCTCAGTGAAACTGATACTGCAATGTCGCAGCTAAAGGTAGGGGAGGTGCCGGGACCCAATGGGCTTGTTGCGTATGTTATATAAGCTTTGCAGACATTGTGGCTCCCTTTTATTTATCGTCTTTTGCAAGGCGTAAGAGTGCAGGGTATTGCCGCAGTCGCGTGGTCGCACACACATAGTCATCATACCCAAATCGGAAGATCGTATTTATGTTCAGCTGGTTCCTGGGTACCACCGATTACAGTGGCGGTACCCAGATCATAACGCAACGATTACAGAATGTTATAACGCTAAGATCATAACGCAACGATTGCAGATTGTTATAACAAGAGTAGTAAGACCACATCAGACCTGTGGCATAAAGGGGAAGAGCATAGTAACAAATGTTCACGTTTGGGGGAGTCTGCTGTAGTGCTGTGATACGTTTTTCAAATGCAGATCATTTCAGTAACTCACGATGTCACCCGCGTTGACGTCCGTAGTCCGCACCGCACCCCTCCCTACTATATACAAAAAAATACTTTCCGGCGCCAGGTTTGATCCCTCGACCCTGCGGGCGGAACGAATGTACATGGTGCTTCTACCCACTGCGCCACAGAGCCGACACAGAACGGGACGCTATGAACGCGCCTTATATCGTTGACTCATTCAAATTAATGCTGACGAGCGCTCTCTCGTCAGCAGTTTGCCACAAGTGCAACAACATTACGTAACGCAAACTACTTAACGTCGTGCGCCCCCGGAAATGCTCTGCATTTGATCGTGCCCCTCGCGAGGGGGATGTTTCACTGCGTCTTCTCTCGGTCGTGGGACCCGTGGCGCCATCTCGTAGCACTTTTTTAAAAGGGTCGCTATGCTTCAAGTTTATTTTGAGAACGCGGTCGACTGAGTGTGCCAAGAGATTCTTTTTTGTATTTTCTAGCATATATATATATTGGTTATCTGATCATGCGGGGAGTGCCTGTGGCATATTCTCGCTGCTTCGCCAACTGATAAGCAACAACAAGACGTCACGGAATATTTTCTAGGGCTGTCTTCTGTGTGACAAGTTTCCCCAGCATCTCCTCGTCTGTTTGCAATTGATTTAGAACCTTTTTTTTAAGAATAAATCATGGCAATGCTGTACAAGGTTTTTATTTACACACAAGCGAAGAGAATTTAGGCATACGCGAATGATGTGGCGGTGTTTTGTGAAAACGGGGAGGTTGTCAGCGCACCCACATCGAAAACGAAGGACTTTTGTAGTGTTACAAAGAGCTGTGTTATTTGGACCACGTGTGCGAGTTCTTCCCCGGCCAGGAGGGGTCAACACCACCTGTGTTTGAAAACTTGTCTTGGTCGCGTACACCACCGGATTATCTCGGAGTTCCCTTGAATAGCAATCGGAATAGGGGCTACTACTTGGAATCGGAAAAGGTGAGGTTGAGGAGGAGTGAAACTTTATTTTATGAGAACGCTAATGAGAGTTAGGAACTGTGGCACTGCGCAAAGTCCCAATTCCGGGATCCCATTGGTCAAGGCCGCCGCTCCCGTGTGTTGAGCTAGAACTTTTTGAGACTCCTGTCCCAAGAAATTGAGCAAAGCTGCCTCCCATGCCTCTCTGATAGGGGAAGGGTTTAGGGATAACGCAGGGTTTCTCTGGCATGCCCACAGCACGTAGAAGGTATCTTACACCTCCCCACAGTGCGGACACCGCCCATCGGTTTTAGGGTCGAAATGCTTTGCTACTGCAGGGCACATAACTGTGCTCGTCTGCAGCCGCCGCAGTATTCGCTCAGAGACATTGCTCAGACCATTTGCAGGGGTAGGGTAAAGCCGGCTGTTATCGCAGTAATGTTTAACGAGGTCGCTAAACCGCAGAAGTCGTTCGCGAATCTCCGAGCAGGGAGAGCATGGGTGAGGCGCCCGGTGGGTAAGCGTCCGGCAGCCGCGTGCGCGGCCTCGTTACCTCTGATACACTGATTCCCCGGAAACCACAGCATTACTTTAGGTCTGGGTCTACGAACCTCACCACTTATTTTCAAATACTGTAGGCAAAGGGACCTTGCCCGCCAATTAGCTTTCACAGGCTCGGCGGGAGTACGTGATTATAGTCCTTAACTTCGTGTGCGAGGTGGCCACCGCTATGGCAATCGCCTTAGTTTGTGTGGAGGTAGGAGCCGGTAGGAGAGCCCATCGACTTGCTGGCCCCTGTGAATTACAGCGGCAGTGAATTACCCTAGATTCGACGGTCCTTCATATAAACCTAGAACACACCTACCCAATTTCATTTCCAGGGTCCTAGCGCGTGCTTCCCTCGTGCCTTCGTGAGTGCCGTTTTTCATGTTCTATGGGAGTGGATGCACCCAGAGCCTGTGCCACCACAACTGTGGGAATTTGCATGTCTCCTCTGCAGTGCCGCCATGTTCGATTCGAAGGCGATCAAGCAAGTGGCATCCCGACGCTGTCTGTACGAGTCTCGTGTACCGATTGGCGAGATGGGACTCTTTCAGCTCTTGATATGAATTGAGCACTCCAACTGCCGATAACCCGGTGTTGGAGGTAGCCACCGGGAGGTCAAAGGCTCGTTCTGTGGCCTTCCTAATGAAGAGGTTAATTGGATTCTTGTGTTGTTCGGTCGTACGCAGGTAGAACACGGAGAAGAGGTTTCTACTGGCTACAAAGGCATGGGCGAGCCGGAGCGAGTGTCTGCCACGTAACCAGCCGCAATTGTTGGATACGAGTTGCATCATCCATCCGACCTGTTCCCCGGTTCGCTTTAGTTTGGCAATGGTGATCTCTGGGCTACGTTTCTTGTGAATGAGCATACCCAGGATCCTGATTTCTTCTACTTCTCCTATAGGACCACCTGCTAAAAAGATGTAAAGTATTCTGTTGTCATTAGGATTGGCTTTGTTGTGCAAAAGCTATGATTTATTTGGGGCACTTTGGAGGTCGCAATCGCTAGCATAGCTTTCGGCAATGCTAGCAGCCCTTTGAAGGTGGTAGTCCATTTCCCCACAGCTGCCTTCTGTGCTCCAGATTGTTATGCCATCAGCGTAAAGGGCATGTCTATGCCCTCTACCCGAGCTAATTTGTGTGGCAGCTGCATTATAGCGACGTTAAGGAGTGGCGGCGACGGGACCGATCTTTATTGAGTACCCCTTGTATCCATGTAATATGTACCGTACTCCTCATCTTCGATCATGAGCAATGCTGACGTTTGGAGAGGAAATCTTGACGTATGTGAAGGCTTTCTGACCACAATCCGTTGTGCTTACGTTTGCCAGTATGCTGTTCTGCCGGACGTTCTCAACTGCCTCAGTGAGATCTAGGGCAAGGATGGCTTTGTCGTTTTGTCGCATTGTAGTTGGTCGAATTACGTCGTGGTGTAGCTGGAGAAGAACGTCCTGTGCCGACATATGTGGGCGAAACCCGAATATAGCGTCTGCAAAGAGGCTCGTGGACTCAATGTGTGGAGTGAGATCATCCCGGACCATCGCGTCCAGCTTACCCGAGCATGAAGTGGGCGAATTCGGCTTCATATTATCAATATTGCAATTTTTCCTGGTTTGGTCATAAAAGTGACCAAACAAGTCTTCCATTCTGGGGGGAGTAGATGGGCATCCTAGATTTGAATTATATAATCCAACAAGTAGACTTAGGCCGAGTCTGGGATGTTCACCAATAATTGGACTGTTATACGGTCCCTTCCCGGTGCTCTACCTCTGCCCATCTTAGCTAAAGCTGCGGGGAGGTTTTGTACCATAAAGGGGGCATCCATGTCTGTGGTCTGCTTGCCTTTGTACCGATACTCTGGTCCACTGGGATCTTCCGTGCGGCAGAGATATCTCTAAGAATGTCCGCGAGTTCGGTCGTAGTGCCTTGGTATATGGGTAGGGCTCTTTGGAGTCGACGGTGCGTTTCCCCTTTTGCCTGAGTTGGGTCGATAAGACTACGAAGCCGCCATGTCCCCTTTGATCCCATTTGACGCGCAACCGAATTCCATCTTTCTATCCAATTTCGCGTCACTGAGTTGGAGAGCGTATGCCACCGCTTTTCCAGTTAGTTCACTGATTCAGGCTCGAAGCTTGCGATTAAGTTTCTATTCCTTGCATCATTTAGCAAGCCTCCACCGTGCCTCCCATATATGCGGGAGATTGTTGTGTACAGTTGGGTTCTTTTCGGTGATTTGAAGTGTTGTAACGGGCTGCTGTTGTAAGGCGGTGGTCTGTTTTGCCTACTCTGTATAGCTGTCTGTGAGGAGAACAGGGGAACTTCGTGCAGCCAAAATTGATGTCAGTTGGTCAGTTCAGCCTGGCCCCACTTTCGTCTAGCAGCCTTCGCCAAGAGGGTGTTCCAAGGAGGCAGTGATCGCTAGACAGTTTCTCTTCCAGGGTTTACCAAGTAGCGTCTATACCATTTCTGACTAGGAATAGTTCGGGTCACTTGTCGTGAGTTACCGAGTTTTCATTACGCCTGCTACGTTTCCCATACGGATATCCCGGGCCCGTGAACAGCGTAAGTCGAAGCGTGGAGAGCAGCGCCGGTAAATTGCATCCCAGGGACAGCTCTAAGTGCTATCCCCAATGAAGCCTCGGGGCGTTAAAATCCCCAACTATCACGAGGGGTGCTTTGTTGGCTGATTTAAGTGCTCGATGAAAACATTTGCGAATAGTTAGGCGGGGCTTGTGCGGGGGGCTGTAAATGTTAAGTACGTGTATTGGAGGATCGCGACGCCTAAGTGGAACGACCTTTAGCATACTGTATTGCTGTTCGGTTCCTAGGTCTAGGTCGACTTGGATCGCAGTATACAGCTTCCTAACCAGGAAGAAAGTCGTAGGGCCCCCCTGGAATGAGCTATGCCACGGAAATTTACCATCTGCTCCAGGCTCTTGAAGAGCCAAAATAGCTGGTGCAGGGCCGATGGACTGGATTTATATTTGGAGATGCGACCTTTTTTTGTTATTCCAAATTCCTCTACAGCTCTGTTGTATGATCACGAAGTTCTCATCCGTAGTTTTGCTTCGGGATTTCCGTTCCGGTCGGTTAGCCGTGATTAAAGATTATTGAGATTCAAGAAACCTGGCCTCCTCCCAGGGTTAACGGGTCTCTAACGGAGGCACCAGTGGTTCCGTGGGGGTAGTGGCCAAACTGAATTCCTGCGAGCCTGTGACTGGACGAGGCACCACCTTATGCCTATGCGGATCCGATCGCGGAGATCGTGAGCGTGAGCGATTTTCCCGAAGTTGTGCGCTGAAACAATCCTGAACTGTGTCCATGATGGAGTCCGTTACGGCTACAATTATCTGCGAACGTTCCTGGTGCAACAGCTCTGCAAAGACTGCCCTGACTCCTTCTAGAATTTTCTTTGGCAGTTCCTCTATTCTGCGTTCAGTTTTTACAGCCGCTGTTCCTCTTGTGGCACACGTTGTACAAGTGTGCAGACTTTGCATTGTGAAGCGCTAGACGCCCCAGACGCGACCAATGCTCTGTCATTCCGCTCTGGTGGCTCGGATTTCTACTTTGGCTCCGAAGTCCCTGCTGTAGTTTAGGACTCCCTGAGCCCAGCTAGCTTCGTTTCTGTCTCTTCAATTTTGTTTGTAAGAATTTCGCTTTGGCGCCTTATCTCCGCTTTTTGTCGCAGTATGGCGACGTTGGTGGGGTTTCGGAGAGGGAATGGGGAGTGGCCGGACACAGCCCTAATCCAACCGCTCACCATGTTTTGGGGGTTCGGCGAATCTGCGCGAAAAAACAACGTGGGGCTTCCGCGAATTGTCGGTTTTCGCACGTACCACAGTATGCAACCTGTTTCTTTTGGCAAACCTGTGGTACGTGCTGCAAGTAGTTATTTGTTCATCCGTCCACGTGCAGCGAATGCACAGAGTATTCGCAGCATACATTGGTCATCAGTGTGGGAACACTAAAGTCGCAAAAAACCTTTTTCGCCGAGAAAGAAACGGGGGTGTTGGCCTGTGCCACGTATTTGTGCGTGAACGTGTTGGATACGAGTTTATATTTTTACTGGATGCACTGGTTTATATTTTTGCGGGATACACATGATCCATTTTTTCGCACTGTCATACAGATTACGCTAGTAAATGCATTGCCTATGTATATTTCTTCTTTTGTAAACGAAAGATGTGGTGCCGTGAAAGGCTATATGAAAGAAGGGGCCGAGTCCTTTCGGTTTCTTACGGTGCGATTTTCTTTCTAGCTCTTCGAGCCAGCGGTTCTTTCGTGATAACAAACTCTTAACGAACGCGTCGGAGGTGGCCCCGGAGGGACGGAGGGGGGGGGGCGGAGGGTTTCACTCACGGAGCACACTAGAGTCGGCACGGACAATTTACCCCGCGTTCCCCGCGCGTTAGTGCCTGCTCGACGGTCGAGGCGGCGGCCGTACGGCTTTGTCGTCTACTTTTGCTACGGTTGTTTTGGGCCTGTTTTGTGCAGCTTTGGTGCAGCTTTGCAACTTTGGTGCAGCTTTGGCTTGAATAACTTGTTCGACAGCACCTCCAGGGTAACCCACACCGGAAGGATTTAAGTGGTCGTATGGCACACATACGTTAAGGACTGATTCGCAGGGCGGGAAAACAATATGTACAAACGACATACAGATATCTGGCCGCTACAGAACAACTACGTTTGCCGCACTGCTCACCATGAACGGGACTCCGCTTTCTAAATTGGTGAATACTGATTCGGTGGTGTTTTAAGAGGTAATACTTAACACGAAACAAGCGACTGGTTCTGAAAAACAGCAATTATAAATGTCTCTCAGCTTTCTCGCAATTCTCAAACGTGCTAAACTAACTAATTAAAATCGGGCTCACATGCCCAATCGTTTCGGTGTCTGCGCTTGTGTCGCACGGTGGTGTAGCCGCAAGCTAGCCCATCAGGGTGGCTAGGTTCCTCTGTCTAACCCTTCGAAAGACTCTATTCTAAGTTTTCTTTCTCCCGTCTCAAGGACGGGCTATGACAGTTTTCGTTATGGCAAAATAAGAAAATTATCTTTTTTCTATTACCAAGGACCTTCAAGAAGCCCAATATTACTTGCAAGAAGGACTGCATCTTTGATATGTGTTCTTAGTGAATCCTTCGTCTCATACATTTCTTTTCGCAAAAATGCATTCAGAGGATTCTGACTTCAGCAGTCCGGAAATGCTTACCCTTTATTACGATCACTATTCACTTCGGTGCAGCGGTGAATATGAAAGGCTCCCCCCGCATCGCGCTGTGGTCGAGGACAGAGTTATTAGACCGGTCTCTGAACCTCTCAAGTAGCAGTAGTAATAACTTCATTTTACCCAAAAGTTTTTGTGAATGCACCACTGAGTTGTTCACTGAGTCAACTAGACAGCGGGGCTCTCCGGTGCATTGGGAGCACAGTGTCTTCAGCCAACTGGGCGAGGGCTTCATGCACGTGAGGGGCTGGGCTAGAGATTGCACCATCCCACTCTCGTAAAGATGATATGGTATGAAGCATGGGATGATTCCTTCTACGTGATGCTGCTATTACTGAACATGACCAAATGATGTGGTTATGTGATGCTCGTTCAACAGAACAGAAGCGGCAAGCGTCCTGATATTTCCCAGGTTATATGATGCACATAAGATGTGATGTGGGGAATGATAGTGTTTAAAGCTCTCTGAGAAGGAATGAATGTCTTTGACTGGGGGATGAATTCGGTGGTTGAAAAACAGCCTGATCCTGACAGAAATGGTCGAGGATAACGCCGAAAGTATGAAGGCGGTCCTTATAACCAAAAGGGGGCGAGCTGTCTTCAGGAGTCCTATAAGGCTCTCGGCGAACCATATTGATTGCAGTCTCATTGGCTCTGTCATTTCCCACCAGGCTAGAATTTGCCGGGCACCAGTTTATGCAGAAGGTATGGCTATAAGGTGTTGGCCTTTGCGCCAGGTTTCCCAAGGTTCTAGATGATACCATGCGTTTAAAAAATCTACTACGGCCGATTTCGAATCGGTTATTCTGTTCACATCCGGAGACCAGCTGTGACCTATGGCTAGAGCGATTGGCATTTCCTCTACCTCTCTGCAGTACGCGGAGCTTACAGATGCTGTAGCAATGTGGTCACCTTGGAGTGGACCACCGCTAGTACCGGAGTGTTCCTGTCTTGATATGGGGCAGCATCGGTGTATACCACCGGATACCACCGGTGTGTTGTTTGGCAAGTGCCTTCACTCTTGCCATATCGGCATTCCTAATTGTGGATGGGGTACATTCGCCTAGGCTTTGGGGACGCTCTGTTGACATCCCTGGGAGGAGACAGAATGGAAACAAGTCGTGTTTAGTTTGGTGTTTGTGGTACCAGGCCCAAAGGCCTCAGTATGCATCCACCGTCAGAGCTGCGTGAGAGTCTCTCTAGCTGTGCGGTTCGCTGGGCCTCTAAGTTCGGAGAGGGTATTGTGTATCTCGAGGTGCAGTAGGTTTGCAGTTAATGTGTGTTGGGGGAGGCCGAGCGCTCGCTTCTGTGCAGAACGGATGAGGCTATCAACTTTCTCCTGCTCCGTCTTCCGCAGTTTGAGAAAAGCAATTCGTATGTAACACGCGACAGGATGAAGACCTGCACCATCTTACGAGATTGGAATCCTTGGTACCCTTTTGCCTTTTTGCAACCCGGGATATGAGCCATGCGGCTGGATATACCCCCTTGTCGATCTCCCTGAATGCATCTGTATGCCGGCAATCAGCATTTAGGCGAAGTCTGGAAACCTTTCCGCAGTGAACTATGAGAATGTTAGCCCCTAATAATGTGGTTACATTCAAGATCGATGGATTTTTTGAAGGGGTTTGTAGATGAAAAGCTCCGATTTCGGGAGAGAACATGATAAGCAGTGTACGGTGGCGTATTCCTCAACGGTTTCGGTTGCCCTTTGAAGGGCTTCCTGGTTTTCGCCGTCGGGGCCGCGAGCCATTCACAGGGTGATGTCGTCTGTATAGATGGAATGATGTAGGTAGGGCATGTCTGATAGAAGGGCCGGATAGTCTCTCATGTCGAGGTTGAACAAGAAAGGTGACAGTACCAATGATTGGTGGGTTCCTGGGCTACCCAGCCTAATGACGTCCGAGTGAATGTTTCCGGAATAAAGGGTGAGTATACGATATGAGAGGAACTATTTAATGTAGTTGTACGTGCGCTCTCCAGAGCCATTCATGTTCACCATCTGTAGTATGATTGAGTGTCGCAGAGTGTCGAAGGCTTTGAGATATCTAAAACCGATTATAACATTAGTTGGGTGCTTTGGTGCGTATACGAGGATTCAAGATGTGATGTAGTTGCAACATAGATCCTGAGCGCATAGACGAGGGCGAAATCCTAGCATGATGTGAGGAAGCAACTCAGCCCCACTGGCGTGTTCCGTGAATCGTGTCAAAACAATATGCTCTAGTAGTTTCCTTAGGCGCGATGTTAGAGAGATGGGTCTGACATGATCGATGTGTGGTGGTTTCGCAGGCTTTGGAATTAGTATGGTGTTGGCCGCTCGCCATTTATCCGGAATTTGACCCTGGGTACAACATTCCTTAAAAGGGCATTGATGCCAGTGATGCATAAGTCGTCCATCTGCAGACGAATCTTATTAGAAATGTGGTCAGGGCCACGGGTGACCTATTGTTTAACCTGAAAATGGCGGCCTTGACCTCGGCTTCACTGAAAGGCGCATCTAAGGAGGCGTTGGCCTCTCCGGTGTATGGTGGGCATTCTGTTGGAGGGCATTGTGGTATGCACTTGTGTAAATATGTGATGAGTGCATGTCACGTGCCCGGGTAGTTGTGTACCAAAAGGGACACCATTAGGTTGGGAGACGATTTGCAGACGTCGTATTAAGAAGGTGCCGTAAGATTTCCAGGATCTTTTGGTGCTGAAAGTGCGAGTTAGGGAATTACACACTGAATCCATCTTTTTAGATACCTGTCCGGATGCGCGATTCTCTATCTCCCGATTATTGTAAGCTATTTGTCTCCCTAGGCCACGTCTGTGTTTGTGGCGTATCAGTTAGTTTTTGAGGCTGTCCCTACCACCTGGATTAGGTTAGACAGACGCGAGTCTACCGGCGGTAGGCTGGGGCCAGACTGTATGATTTTCGGGGCTTTTGCGACCCTGCTGTGTAACTCCTCCTGACATTCTGAGAGAGTGTCTAGTTTAGGTGTAGTCTACTGTGTTTTACGAAAGAGGTCCCAGTCGATAAACGTGTTGTTTCTTTTTTCAGATTTTCGCTATGCCGGTACCTCAAGTTGAATTGGACTATGATCACGGCCAAAGTGCTGCCCAGTGTTTGCCCATTTAACCACTTCGGTTATGTTTGTGATTAATGTTAGGTCAGATGTCATATCTGCACAGACGCCGTTTTCCTGACGGGTAGAAAGAGGGGGTTGGTATGCAGTGTTAGGTGCCCATTTGAGCAGCTTCCCATGGCCGGTTCCCCTTAGGTGTGTCCCTTGGGTAAACCCAAGCGAAATGCTGCACGTTAAATTCCCCAGGATGAGTTTGGACTTTTACCTGCTGTACGCCAAGCTCCATTGATTAGGGAGAGAAGACTTCCAGATTAATTTTTCCTTGGACTACTGTATATATGTAGAACAAATAGGCTGGCTCGGCGATTTACGTCTGTCACAATTTCGATAAATATGTAATCCACGTACCTCGCTGTCTATGTCATGTTCTCGTTCTGTCATATTACGGCGAGTACGAATAGAGGTTGCAGTAGGATTTTGGGACTTAGGAGTGAAAGTTTAGTAGCTGGCTAGTTTGGCTACTCCGCGAACTTCTTGTAGGCAAATAACCTCAGTGGTCGAACCCCCAAGGTTTTTTTATATGGCCTTCTGTAAGTGAGAGTCTGTCTGTCAGTGAGAACTTGGCCTGTCGGTCAGTGAGAGTCTGGAGTCCTTCGCATAGCGGGGTAATCATTGCTGTGTGTGATTCTGTGATCTGTTTGACAGTTTCAGAGAGTGTCTCTTCCATGTTGGCGGATATTCGTTCCAGGTCGTTGGGTGGTGCTGGGAAAGGGGGCAGAGGTTCCGCTGCAAGGTTTTGGATCTGCTTGGTGATTTCAGAGAGCTGCTGGAAGACCTTGTTGGTTTTCTGTTGGATGTGTCAATTGACTTGAGCGAATGTGAATGGGGAGGCAAGTGGTGGGGAGCGGGGAGTGGATGGAGCAGAAGGAGAGTGAGAAACTTTGGCTGACCAGCTTACCGGTTGGATGTCTGGCTAGGGTGCTTGTAGCGCTGGCCTTCTAGTTTGGAGGGGGGCAGGGTCGGAAAGTCCGCTTGCAAGTCGAGGGGGCTGTGCTTTGAGTGTTGAGTGGGTGCATCTTGGCGGCGCTTAGGAGCGGCAGGAAGGTGGCGTTTCGGACAGTCCTTACTTGCAGTGATATGGGGCGCGTTGCACAATTTGCACTGAGGCTGGCAGGTGTGGTCCGCAGCTGGATCTAATGTATCACAATTAGTGCACAGTTGTCGTTGTGGATGGGGGCAGACGTCTAGCCGATGGCCCATCTCGCCACATTGCTTGCAGACCTAAATGATCCGCCAGTATGGGCGACATCGGATCAGTTCGCAGTTGAATTTTACGTAATAAGGCACACGGGTACCATTGATAGTGAGGAGTGGTGATTTAAAGAGGCCCATAAGGTGTGCATGAATCAGGTATGGGCGGTTTGTATCTAACTAGTTCAGAAGCTTCTCAGGCGTGATGTCGTCGGGCAGGCCGTGTATGAACCCCTGTGACGTCTCTGGGTGTGGCTTCATGTACGCAGTGACTTCCATCTGTGTTGTTCAGAGATGGATGCTTGTGAGTTAACTTATAAAACAGCGCTAGAAACAAGACTACAGAAAGGGCACACAGGCAGGGCGCTGAACACAGACAGGGCACACAGACAGGGCGCAGGGGACACAGCGCCCTGTCTGTGTGCCCTTTCTGTAGTCTTGTTTCTAGCGCTGTTTTATAAGTTAGTTATGTACCAACTGGCCCGCCTTCAATCTGTGTAGCTTGTGAGTTGCGCGAGCCTTTCGGCAACATACGGGTCTGGTATGCCAATCACAACCAAGTTTCGTTGAGGTTGTACTTGCAATGTGACGAGGGCGGGAATTCGTTTGTCTTGCATTCCACTGGCTTGGGAGAGTCCTCGCGATATGTCGTGATTGTAGAGGTCTTGAATCTGGTGCTCTTTTTGCGGCCGGAAAACAGTGACGTAGGGGGTAGATGGAATTCTTGGCGGAGGTATGGGGGCTTGGTTAGGGTGGGTTTGAAAGTGTCTGAAGTACTTTCCAGCTTGTCGTTGCAGTGTTTAGATTTGCGAGAGGCCACAGCCTTAACCATGGACTGGGAGCGTGAATAGTGCACCCGCTGAGGGCGTCGTAACTGATCGAAGGGTGGTCGCTTGGTTGAGTGGCGTTGCTAGGGGCGTCCGCGTTGGTGGTCGTGTCCACTGGTGCACGTGCGGCGGCGTTGTGCGAGGTGTCTACGTCGCAATCCATTGAAGAAATGTATGTTGGCTCAATGGCGTTCCCAGGGGCGTTCGCGTTAGAGGCAGCGTTGTGCGAGGTCCCCGCGTCGTCGGTAGTCAATATTGGGGACAGCTGAGCACGCCCGGTGCGGGTGACGTGGCAGGAGAGAGGCGCAGGTGGCCGCGCAGCTTTGGCTTGGGAGGATGGCGACCGCACTCACTAGGCCTGGTGGCCAGGCCTAGCAGTGGGGCCGGTGTCGTCGGTTGAGAAGGCCCTGTTGCCAAGCTGTCTGGTGAGTGAGAAGTCCAGACGGGGTGTCCGCAGGTTCCCGGTGATATAGGTGCCCAGCGGTGTAGTCAGCGAATGACCAGAAGGGGTAGATCGTCTCTGGAAGAGCTTAAAATGGGAGCCAAAACAAGGAGCGTCCAGCGTCATCTACGTGGGCTTACGCCAGGTGAGGGGCGCGAAAAAAAAAGAAGAAAAAAAACACCCAGTGCATGTGAGCCTGCAACTCGTGACGAGCGGCTGGCATCATCCAACTCCCCCGTCAAGAACACTCGGCCCAGCGTTCGGGGCGTGATCTCTCGAGTGCGCTTCTACTGGCCAGTTTACGTACCCTCGCGTCGAAAGTGGGGAGCATCGAACAGCTCGCGCTACAGACGATGAGTTCGTGAATCCCGTTGCTGCTGGTCCGACCGCGTACTGAAACGTCCGCTTTGTGAAAAATGTCAAAGCCAGCGGACGAAATGATCCAGCCCTGTAACTCATGTAGATCTTTCAGCGGCAAGTGCGGAAATTTATGTCAGGTGCCACAGCGGGGTGTTACAAAGGGAGAGAGGCCACCAGCTCTCCCGTTCCTCCCCCCTTCCACCACTAGTGCAAGCTGCGACAAATTTTTACTTGTGTTAACATATCTGGCTCCACAGTGTCGGCAGTGATTTGTCAGGCCAGCATTTCCGTTTCATTACGCAGGTAGAACAACCACATAAAAGGCGATTTAAATAGGCCTAATATTCGTTCGTTGGTCTGTTGAGTCTACTTTATTTAGAATAACCTTCACACCTATATTTTTCCAAAGGAGCAGAATTGATGGCTTACTAAGCTTGCATATTCACTTACCACACCTCTAGGTAACCTTACAAAAGTACGTTAACACAGAATTTTTAAATAAAAGATAGCAGAAATAACAAACAAAAGTGTGACTATGGTAGATAGCCATGATGTAAAACAAGTGAAATATCAACATCTAAATTACTTCGGTAAAATATGTCCAAATAGCGCCACAAAAACGTATCAGCAATTTGTTCGTAAAATAGATATTTAAAAAATCGAATGCGTGTACCTCAGACATCTAATAGATATACTGCTGGGACATAAACCTTCAAATTCCTTTGGGATGTTGCAGAAATGTTATATATATATATATACATATATATATATATATATATATATATATATATATATATATAGTATAAGTAAAGAGTCGGATACACAGCAAGAACAATAACAAACAATGTTTACTTACGTATCGGCAACGGGACTTGCCTTCATCAGAGTAAAGTTACATGATTTTGCTGTCGCAAACATTTCGAACACATTTCTTATATAGGTTTGCATAAAACTGTGAGAAGGAGTGGAAAATGTTTCGGAAATGGAGAGTGTGCATACAGTCAGGCTACGCCTATGTTACAACAACAATGAAAAAAAAAAAAAAGGGGGGGGGGGGACGAGAGAGAGAAAAAGGGGTCGTGTTAACAATGCAGAGTTCAAGGTTGCACCATGACGGGTCAACGTATGTCGCGCGGGCTGCAAGTTCAGACAAAGTGGTAAACTGGACAACCGCGGTTTGAAAAGAAAGGAAGAGTATACAGTAAGGTATTCAGTGGCTGGGGAGACTGTTTGGGGCAGAAGCGAAGATGGGTGTGCCCCCCGCGGATGAAGAGAATAGATAGGGGGCACAAAAGAGCATTTCACAGAAGCGAGCAACTGAACAGGAAATAGGTAGGGTCACAAAAGGTTAAACATGAATAGATCACAAAGAGTTAAACATTCTTAAATGGTGGTGGGAACGAGGCCTCCCTCCCAGGACAAATGGCATTGTTGAGCCGCATTAGACTAATAAAGCTGCTGTATTAGGAGAGTTTCTGCGAATTCTGATGGGAAACTCGAGGGTAGGAATAATGAACATAGTTATAAAAATTATGAAGCCGCTAATTTTAATCGAGGGATAAGCACGTTAGTTTTTCGTAACTTTCATTAATTTCAAGTGTGGCTGACCCAAACTTATAAATGAGATAAGATTCCCGAACCTCGCGGTCGTGGTGCGTTTGAAGCGATTCTGAAATCGTTGCTTTAAAATGTTCAAATGCATGCCCGGGACTGTTCACATGTCTTGACAGGGGCAAATAAGGACAGCTTTTTGCATGAGAGCGGTGATTATTGAACCGTATTCGGAAGGGCGTTTCCGTTTGGCCGATATATTGTTGCCTACGAACAGTGCACTCTAGAAGATATACGACATTAGCGGAGTCACAGTTAAAGTTACCTTTTATATTTACGTAGTAGTCTGAAGCCGTGCTGGTAGCTCGCTGTGTAGTGGTCATGTGTGGGCATACTTTACATCGGGGTTTATTGCAGGGCATGCAGCCAGTAGTTGCCGGTCGGCTGATACGAGAATTAGTAAGAAAGTCACCTAAATTCTTATTACGCCGGTAGACAACGCGTGGTGGTTCGGGGAATATGCTTTTTAAGCGGTCACTTTGCATTAGGATATTGTGATGTTTTTTTAGCACGGTTGACACTCTTGGAGCGGAGGATGAGTGGGTTAAAACTAAGTTAGTTTGCGGGTTCCCGTTCGGGGCTTTTTTCTTACAGATTTCGTTACGGTCTAATTGGTTGGCTCGCACAATAGCGTCGTCGATAACTTTTTCCGGGTATTTTTTATTCAGGAGGGCGGTCTTGAGTTCTCGACAGTTTGAGTCAAAGTCGGCTTGGTTTGAGCAAATTCTCCTACATCGGTGGGCTTGGCTGTAAGGTATTGCTGTCTTGCAGTGTCTGACATGGCTACTTCGGAAGTGCAAATACTGCCGCGTGTCTGTCGGTTTTCTATACAGTTTAGTTTGAAGCCGACCTTGGAAGGTAGACACGGTGACGTCCAGAAAGTTTACACTGTGTTCCGAATAGGAATGAGCAAGGGAAATACTAGGATGGGCTAAGTTAAATGCCTCAATGAAGGTGAGGAGCTCCACCTCACCGTGTTGCCAGATCATGAATATGTCATCAATATACCTTTTATAGTACATTGGCTTTAAATTTTGGGTGTCAAGAAAGTTTGATTCGAGGTGAGCCATAAAGATATTAGCGTAGTTAGGTCCGATTCGAGTTCCCATTGACGTTCCGCTGACTTGCACGTAATGAACTCCGTCGAACTCAAAATTGTTAAGTTCAAGAATAAGTCTAAGGAATGTTTGGAGAGCAGAAGAATCGATAGGTTTGTCGCACGATGACTGCTCATACGCAAGGGATACAGCGGCGATGCCATCTTCATGGGGATGTTAGTATACAGTGACGCAACATCAAGGGTGACTAGAAGGCAGTTATCAGGAATTTCAATTTTTGAGATATACTTCTACGATCACCCCGCGACGGAAGAAGCCCGCAGAACCCTACCTAGCTATAAGCACTGGACCCCTCCCACACAGCGTGATAGTTGCCTCGACATGTACATCAAAGCTGTCCAACGCGATGTGCGAAAAGCATACCAAACAAAACTTTCTTTCCACTGCAACATGACTACCAACGAAAAGAAAGCCCTAGAGGAACTCGCAAGCTGTCCCGACATAATTATTAAACCTGCCGACAAGGGAGGCGCAATCGTAATCCTTGACAAAACCGACTATGTTAACGAGGCCAATAAGCAACTACCAGTATCGACGTTCTATATAACACTACCCAATGATCCCACTCAAGATTATAAGCAACTTGTCAAAGATAAACTTGCTGAGCTTGTTAAAAATAAAACAATAAATGAAACCACGGCTCGTTCCCTGATCCCCTTAAGCCCAGTAGCCGGTAAATTCTATCTTCTCCCAAAGATTCACCAAGTGAACAACCCAGGGCGCCCCATTGTTTCTGGCATTGGCACTGTTACCGAAAACCTCTCGCGCTATGTGGATAATCTCATTTGCGACATTCCGCCCAGCTTTCCCTCCTTCATTAAGGATACCAATGACTTTCTCTCACACATCTCAAAAATTGAAATTCCTGATAACTGCCTTCTAGTCACCCTTGATGTTGCGTCACTGTATACTAACATCCCCCATGAAGATGGCATCGCCGCTGTATCCCTTGCGTATGAGCAGTCATCGTGCGACAAACCTATCGATTCTTCTGCTCTCCAAACATTCCTTAGACTTATTCTTGAACTTAACAATTTTGAGTTCGACGGAGTTCATTACGTGCAAGTCAGCGGAACGTCAATGGGAACTCGAATCGGACCTAACTACGCTAATATCTTTATGGCTCACCTCGAATCAAACTTTCTTGACACCCAAAATTTAAAGCCAATGTACTATAAAAGGTATATTGATGACATATTCATGATCTGGCAACACGGTGAGGTGGAGCTCCTCACCTTCATTGAGGCATTTAACTTAGCCCATCCTAGTATTTCCCTTGCTCATTCCTATTCGGAACACAGTGTAAACTTTCTGGACGTCACCGTGTCTACCTTCCAAGGTCGGCTTCAAACTAAACTGTATAGAAAACCGACAGACACGCGGCAGTATTTGCACTTCCGAAGTAGCCATGTCAGACACTGCAAGACAGCAATACCTTACAGCCAAGCCCACCGATGTAGGAGAATTTGCTCAAACCAAGCCGACTTTGACTCAAACTGTCGAGAACTCAAGACCGCCCTCCTGAATAAAAAATACCCGGAAAAAGTTATCGACGACGCTATTGTGCGAGCCAACCAATTAGACCGTAACGAAATCTGTAAGAAAAAAGCCCCGAACGGGAACCCGCAAACTAACTTAGTTTAACCCACTCATCCTCCGCTCCAAGAGTGTCAACCGTGCTAAAAACACATCACAATATACTAATGCAAAGTGACCGCTTAAAAAGCATATTCCCCGAACCACCACGCGTTGTCTACCGGCGTAATAAGAATTTAGGTGACTTTCTTACTAATTCTCGTATCAGCCGACCGGCAACTACTGGCTGCATGCCCTGCAATAAACCCCGATGTAAAGTATGCCCACACATGACCACTACACAGCGAGCTACCAGCACGGCTTCAGACTACTACGTAAATATAAAAGGTAACTTTAACTGTGACTCCGCTAATGTCGTATATCTTCTAGAGTGCACTGTTTGTAGGCAACAATATATCGGCCAAACTGAAACGCCCTTCCGAATACGGTTCAATAATCACCGCTCTCATGGAAAAAGCTGTCCTTATTTGCCCCTGTCAAGACATGTGAACAGTCCCGGGCATGCATTTGAACATCTTAAAGCAACGATTTTAGAATCCGCCTTCAAAACGCACCACGACCGCGAGGTTCGGGAATCTTATCTCATTTATAAGTTTGGGTCAGCCACACTTGGAATTAATGAAAGTTACGGAAAACTAACGTGCTTATCCCTCGATTGAAATTAGCGGCTTCATAATTTTTATAACTATGTTCGTTATTCCTACCCTCGAGTTTCCCATCAGAATTCGCAGAAACTCTCCTAATACAGCAGCTTTATTAGTCTAATGCGGCTCAACAATGCCATTTGTCCTGGGAGGGAGGCCTCGTTCCCACCACCATTTAAGAATGTTTAACTCTTTGTGATCTATTCATGTTTAACCTTTTGTGACCCTACCTATTTCCTGTTCAGTTGCTCGCTTCTGTGAAATGCTCTTTTGTGCCCCCTATCTATTCTCTTCATCCGCGGGGGGCTTGTGCTTTGGGCCGGTGGGGAGGAGGAAACGGTGGGTGCAGCAGCCTCCCCACCAGACGTGGATACCACCACAGCCGCTGCTGGCTCAGCGTGCGGTGCGGAGGCGGGTTGGGCTGCAAGAGGCAACCCAGGGGGGGGGGGGGGGGGGGGGGGGGGGGGCGGAGGCGGGACCAAGTGCGACTCTCGGTACTGAGTCCCCGCCGAAACAAAACGCCGCTCCGCCCCCCGGCGAGCTGCGTTGGCCTACCTCCCCAGAGGGAAAGAGGCGAACCTCTTTCGCGCCTCCGGGAAGGTGATGTTCTCTGTGACCTTGACGTTTATTATTTTCTTTTCTAGTTGGAACTTGTCGCATTTTCTGGAGTACGCCGCGTGTGGGCCCTCACAGTTAATGCGGAGGAGTTGTTCTGAACTACAATTATCAGAAGGATCACCTTGTTGTGCACACTTCCCGCATGTTATATGGCCCCGACAGGAGTGTGTACCATGCCTGAACCGCTGGCACTTGAAACAGCGCCGCGGGTTCGGGATGTACGCTCGGACGGAGCACCGGACGAATCGAAATGTCAGGATAATATGTTTTGTGGGTAATACCTTATCGTCTCTCCTTATTGTTATGCGCCTGACAGCCGTCACACCTTGACTTCTCAGGCCTTCGAGAAGATCGGCCTCTGTCTCATTTGAAAGATCTGGCTCCGAGATGACGCCCTGCGAGCTGTTGAGGCTGCGGTGGGGCGTTACTTTGATGTCAAGATCGGCAATACGGGTCTGCTTCAAGAGTTTTGTAGCCTGCTGCTCACGATGTACCTCGACCAAGATTTCACCGGTTCTCTGTTTCTTAGCTTTATAGCATTCACCTACAACACTCTCCAGAAATTTCGAAATCAAGAACACGGGCTGTGCAGCAATAGGCCTGGCTTGTTCAAGAGATTTCATTACTAAAAATGGGGGTAGTTATAAGGTTTTCGGATTGTCGTGGTCGCAAGGGGTGGATAGGATACTTCGGTGCGGCCCCTTTTAGGGGGCCGATCATTGGGTTTGGGAAATTTAGAAAAAACCATACAGCATGTATAAAAGCAGGGGACGGGGGTACTTCCTTCGCTCGGGTTACCCTCATACCGAGATAGGTCCCGGAGCTCCCTGCCTGGTAAACAGACAGGGAGCCCATCCGGCGGAGCTTTACCTGGGCTCCGACGGCCACCGTTTGTGGTTTCTGCCCTTCACCTTAAAACTCGTAGCCACGGTAGATTACAGCAAGAGTATGGGGGCTCGGGGTCCGCGGTATCGCCAGTACCGTCACCAAGATTGCTCAAGGTGCCCCATGCGGAGGATCTGGAAATGAAATGTCTAGACATCGAGGCATCTCGATCTAGGCGTGAGAGTGACAGCAGCGCGCCACGCGTGCAGTCTGCGGCGACTGAGCGACCTACGTTACGAATGAATGACCTAATGCGACCCTACAAGGTAGGAGAAGACATCGGTCTTTTTTTGGTTAACTTCGAGCTCACGTCTGAAAGAGCCCAGTTTAGCCGAGACTCATGGTCGCAAAAGCTGCTGTCGGCTTTGCCAGGTGAGGCATCCGACGTGATGGCCCGCTTGCCAAAGGAGGAGGCCGAGGACTACGAGAAAGTCAAGTCGAGCCTCCTGCGTAAGTACAGGCTGTCAGCAGAGGCGTTTCGCCAGAAGTTCCGTGTAGCCGATAAAAGCTAGTGTTGAAGGCGAAGGCTTTCGGAGAGCATGACAAGGTAGTTGAGTGCTTCGGTCTTGAGCAGTTTTACCGCCGTCTACCAGAAAACCTGAGACTCTGGGTGCAAGAGAGGCCAGGGGTAAATACTGTGGATCAGGCAGCTCAGCTAGCCGACGAGTTCGTCGCACGTCGAGGTGCGCAGGGGCTGAAAGACGGCCAAAAAGTGTTCCGGCCGAGGCCTGATAAGTCAGGGCCTAACGGCAGAGCTCCCCAGGAAGACGGTGGAGCAAAGGAAGTCGTTTTCGGGTATAGAGAAACTGGCCATGAAAACAAAAAGAGAGCAGAAGACGCTGAGGAGCAGCGCAGAAAGAAAGCTTTTGAAGCGCGCAGACAGGCTGCGTGCTACAACTGCGGCGAGATGGGACATTTCGCTTAGAGTTGCAAGAAAGGAAAACTAGTCTTTCACGTGCTTGATCAGAGTGAGGACAGCAGGCAGTTTCTAGAGCCGTACGTACGTGAGCTCGTGGTCGACGGTAAACCGTGCCGAGTTCTTCGCGACTCTGCGGCGACTGTCGCCATGATCCACCCTTCGTACGTTGAACCGGGTCAGCTGACGGGGCAGTGTGTTCGGGTGAAGCCAGTGGTGGCAGCACAAAATGTGCGCCTGCCGATTGCTAAGGTGAGCATCGCAGGTCCGTTTGGTGAAATTGTCACAGAGGCGGCAGTATCCCCACAACTTCTTCCGGAATACAGGTACCTATTATCGAACAGGTCGTATCAGCTGTTACGCGCCAAAGTGTACACTTTCGAGAAACTGCCGAGGAAAGAACCAGCTGGGCTCGCTGCGAAGCCCTCATGTAACGATAGCATCGCCACTCTGTGAGGAATGGCGAGACTCAGACAGAGAGCGATGATGGGGCATTTCCGGAGGCTCACGACAGAGGGCAGCGTAATTACACTGTGTGTAAGGCCCCTGTGAGCACCTGACGTTCACGAACGGTGGACAAGCACTGCTGCGCATGCACCAACTAGGATTCAAAAAACAAAGAAAGCGACTTTTTTTTGCCGGATGTGACGTCATGGTTAAAGAAAAAATGGCAGCTGTTGCGCGGTTATTTCGCTGCGCTCTTCTCGTCGTGATTTTTGCCTGCCGTTGCAGCGGTGCATAGGTGTTTGGCTTACGATTGTGATGAAGGTGCTCTCGAAGAACTTCTGGAGAGCACTTACGGTGGTGTGCAGCGTGTGATCGGGACGCTGAGTGTGTGCGACTGCCTAATTTTCGCGTACTACGTTGCGACGGTGACAACGGGCGCTCTGCATCAGCTATGCCGCCTCGATTTACGACAGTGATGAGTGCGTTCCCGCCGAATTTCTGCACTGTGTTTTATTAGAGCGCCGTGTTGAGGCCGCTGCTCGTTTCGCCGCCTACGTGCCGTGGCGAGAGGCAGCAACGCCGGTCAGACGAGGGCACTGGGACGGCGCATGACCACTCCCATCGTAACCAAGCTAGCCACTGCAAAACGTAGACCACTTCTACGTAGACCACAGGGCTGTGTTCTTGTCCCAGTACAACGGAGTTAACCTGTGCGAAGGTATAATTGTGTGTTCGGAGTCGTGAGGCAGGCAGGTAATGTTCACCATTGCGAAGGTGTAGTAACTCCCATAATCTGTCTGCTAATCACTTTGTTGGTCTGAAACCTTAAGCCAGCTGATAATAGGACATGCAGCCCGGTGGGAGGTAGGGCTCGCACAGGACAAAGGTTTTTTTTTTTTGTTGTTGTTACCGGCTGTAGGAACCAAGCCTTAATCCACACCCAGGCCTCAAGTAGTGAATGAGAAAATATTAACTAGTTGCACTTAGCCCTGGTGCCAAGCATTTTTTTTTTCGTGGGCCCTCTCAAGTTACCGTTTTTAAAATTATCCCTTCTAAGGCACGTTCAAGCTGGTATAATGCCATGCATTCAACAGATGCTGGACAGTTCACCCAATATGCCCTTGACGTGTGCTGTCACATGCCGAAGAACAATATTGTACTTCAGTTGGTACTTTTTTAGGAACAGATCTTATGATGTGCAATGCTTTCAAGTTCATTTCTTCTGTGTTTAGCGTGACTGAGGACTTGCCTGCAGCAATCTTACCGCAAATAAGTGATTGCTTGTCGAACAGCACAAAAGTACCACTACAACTTAAAGCTGAAATTAGTCAGGGATGAGGTTTTGCTTGTCAGTTTTCTCTCTCCAGCAGTGATGGCAATGGAAGCTGAGCAGTGGCGTTGCTGGGTAAACTTGCACCCGGGGCCCAGAAAATTTGTCTCCCCCTCACATATACAAAACAATGATTAATAATAAAACTAGTGTTATTGTTATAATTGATAATATTAATGTCTTCTATTGTTAGCATATGAAGGCTGGTTCACAATTGCGACTGAAGCTACCAAAAGCGATTTCTGTCACTCTTGTCACTCGGCATTGCTCTCATCGCGCGACAAGAGCGATTGGTCTCGACAAATTTTGTGTCTTTCATTTGGATACCAATGTAAAAAAAACTTTTTACTGCTACTGAATGCATGGGCTTCGAAACGTCAATGCAAGCATGCATAATATGCGACATGCGATGCGAAATGAAGCCACAGGATACTTGATGTGTAGTTATTTATAAAGAACTGGCAATATATTAGAAAAGTAAGTAGCAAGATAAGAAGCCATGTGTTATTTAGGCAATAATAGCTACACGAGCTTGGTTTAGAGAACCCCAGACGACGACTCTGGTGCAGATCTTGATACACAACACTGACCTTTTCAGGGAATTAGGCATCGATAAAAATCCTAACAGTAAGGAGCGTTATGGTGTGTCACTCGTGAGCACGAAAACACCATTATCAGCCGAGAAAGGAGTGGCCAAGAGCTACTTGCGGCAGCACAGGGTGTAATGCGCAAAACCAAAGTAGGTTAGGGGAAAAGTGAAGGCTGATACGCGGCAGTGGGAGAGTACCACATCTTACAGCCGATACCAAGCGAATGGATGCCTGCAAGAGCAATGGAGGTGTGAGAGAGTCTCGGGCCTCGTCAGAAAACGACACTTATTATAAGGTGGTCGCCAGAGGCGTTCGGGAAGCTTTGCAGCCCGCTGTGTCGACTAAATCATGCAGACGTCCCGCGGGCCTGGAGGAGGGTGGCCAGCAATGATAGGGCTGTTTAAAGGCAACACATGCAAGACAAATAGTCGCTTCATTCGCATCAATTTTCCTGTGTCTAGGAACACACCTTGAACAAATTATGCTTGAAGGACCACAGGCGGAGCCTGGTGAAAGAAGGCTGGAGGAGAAATAGAAGTCCCAGCAAATAAACAACAGCCGGACTTAAAGGAGTACTGACCCGAAATTTTCGTGTTACGTTTTTTTCGCTGCTATGCGTGCCTACCAGCCCACTGATCATAGAATGACAGATTAGACGGTCGAGCGCAGCGTAAACCAGAGGTCGGCGAACTCGCTCATGAGTCCACTCACTCAGACTCATTTGGACTCAAACTCACGCGTGAGTTTGAGTGAGCGCGAGGCTAGTGTGGCATGGTGAGTTTGAGCTTGAGTGAGTTTGAGCGGAGTGACCACGACTGAGTTTGAGTTCGATTGAGTTTGAGTCCATTTTGAGTTGTGAGTACATTTTTAGTTTGAGTACATTTTGAGTTCTGAGTACATTTTGAGTTTGAGTCCATTTTGAGTTCTGAGTACATTTTGAGTTTGAGTCAATTTTGAGTTCTGAGTACATTTTGAGTTTGAGCCCATTTTGAGTTCTGAGTACATTTTGAGTTTGAGTCCATTTTGAGTTCTGAGTACATTTT